>VXAD01009641.1:455-150920 GCA_013399195.1 Dicrurus megarhynchus
GAGTGATCCCTCTGACGACGACCAATATGTCGATCCTCAGCCTGGTCCTTCTACACACAGAGACTGAACTTTAAGTTCCCTTAAGCAGAGACTGAATTTTAAGTTTCCTTAAGCAGAGACTGAACTTTACATCCCTTATTATGGAGTCAGAATGTTAAGGCCCTTAAGGCTATTTAGATTTAATAACTGATACAATTAGGTTCGCTAGATATATTTCCTATGGCACCTGGAGAATCTCTCTGCCAACTTTGAATTAGTGTCTGATTTAATTCTCCTTAAAACAAAAAGGGGGAATTGTGGATGCTGAAAGCATGCTATAGGGAGATATCTCAGCTTTCTGCCTGTGTCTGTGAGAAAGCTCTGCTTTCTCATGGACGCTGTGGGAGAACAGCTGGGAGATTTTGTAAACTATGGAATTGTTATTGATACCAAAGAGAAAATATCTGAAGTAAGTGTTATTGGGTTCAGCCAATCCCTCTGAGGGGTGGCTGCTCAGTGAACCAATGACCTTATGCCAGTCCAGCGTGCTAAGGTATATAAGCGAACTTGTAGGTGAATAAAGTGTCGGTTTAATCTCACAATAAATCGTCCGTGTCGTTCATCCTCCAGTCTCTGCTCGCGAGCGACACTTTCCAGCCCAAACCATTCTGTGATAAAATCATGGTGACTGAGCAGAAAGAAAAGCTGAAAATGAATTGTTTTCATGTTACCATTTTAATGCTTAGAAACCTAAGAAATTTCTCATTGGACACAGCATCCTCTTGAGGGATCCGATACTTTTCTTGGCACTATTTCAAACCCAGGACAAGCTCTTTGGCTCTTGCTAATTGTGACAGTGTTTATACTCCCAGGGATTGATGAGTTTCCTCATCCAGACAGACCGCATGAGTCTCCAGTATAAATATTGTTTTTGCCAAGAACATTTAGGGGTTTAAGAAACACTAGGATTTCTGCTATATTTTTAGACATTTTCTATTCAAGGCAGAATAAAGAAAAAGCAGATCTCTAATTGAATTTAGCAGCTTCTGTGCTTCAATAGAGTGAAGCAAGGCCAGGCAGATCAATTACCCCCCACCCCATCAACTGATCACATTAAAGATGAAGAGTAAAGCCTTCATGGCTTAAAGGGAGAAAACTCTGATTTGAATTCAAAATAAATGAGAAATGTGAATGTGTTGGAGAAATGAGTTTAATTATGTATTTGAAAACTATTAAATTAATGTTTCTCATTAGTGGCACAGCTTAATCATTCTTTGCAAGCAGAGGGAGGAAAGTAAAGCAATATCGTAAAAGATCAAATAGTGATTCAAAATTAATTAATCCAGCATTGTATAAATCAGGTAGCTTCAATAAAAATACCAGTTCAGTATTCAGTCCTTATGGGCAAAATTAAAAATAAAAAATGCCTTAATTACTGCCTTTTCATTCAGTCCACCTGACCTATTTATTTTTAATTGAACTATAGGGTGCTACGCATACTGTGGAAGTGCTAATTGCAGTACTAAATTTTTTAACATTTCCCCCTGAACTCAATACCTTGTTTTGCGGGAGAATATTGCAGAATAATGGAGAAAACTGGTGCCTTGCTGTGCTGGGAGCTGCTGTTGTGTTTCCTCTCCTGCTCCCGACCTGTTTCATGCTGTGCAAACACCTCGTGGCTCTTGCTACCACGAATTTGCTTTGACTATGTCGAGATCTATCTTGCAATTTTTGCTTTGTGAACTGGTTAGAAGAACTGTTTGAGCGACTGCTTGATAAGCCTTTTAATGACTAATTACTTTTACATTATGTTTGTGCCAATGGACCTCTTTGCACTGAAGTGTCTAGTGATCCTACAAGCAGATGTGTTGTCCCAAATCAGGTATATTCCTACTGGGTAAGTGAAAGGAAAACCAGGGCAGAGACAGATCTTTCTTTAAATGTCACCATATGCACTGGGGGATGTTGTTGTGGCCAGTGCTGTGAACAGGAGGTGAACCACTGCTACTGCTGTCAAACTGATATTTCCCATTGCTGCCTCACCAAACCTTTTCTTCTGGAGCTCCAAATTTTACTGAATTTCTCAAGCACTAATCCCCAGAAATTAAGTCCAGCGTTGCAGCCTGAAGAACAACTCCCCTTAAAAGAGGCTCTTCCCAAGCTCTCAGTGAAGAGTTAAAGCTCATCTGATTCCCCAGCACTGAAGCCTTGAAAATTAGCACCTCTTTGGTGTAAGCAGCTCTGTTACAGATTGGCTCAGGGAATTTTACAAGGGCAGATAATATTTTTTGCAGCTCCCATGGGGCTTTTTAATGGAGATGAGTGCCTGAGCCTCACGTTCATTGTGATTCTGGGGAAGATGAGAACACCCTAAGCCTGCCTGACTCCTCTTGCTCAAATCTCTTTTCAGAGAGAAAAAAGCCCCAGGCAAGAAATTTATATTTATATAAATATAAATTTTCATATCTCTGGCCAGCTGATGCAGTGAGAAGAGCTTTTTAAAAGGCTGAGGTCTGGAAATCATCAGCTTCAGGTCAAAGTCCTAAATTTTTATCTCGAGCACTTGAATATTCATTGCCAGCCCCAAATATTCAAAAATCACGATTCAGGATCTCCCAAAATAATGAGAAATATGAAATACATAAGTGATTGTCTTCTACTTCACCAGTGTTAAGGGCATAATGGCATCATATATTCATGTTTTGGCCACTGTCCTAAAATATTTTTTAATTGAACAAACTATTCTCATCATTGCAAGGGGATACCCCACAGTCCAGACTTTTGGAAGCTGGTTATACAATAAATCACTTGACCATACCAGTTCATTTAAACAATCCCTCAATTTTAAATCATTTTTATTCCTTTCAGTCCACCAGTGAAACACATTTCCCTCGAGCTGAAGTGTGGGTAAAGAATTTGCTTACCAGCCAATGGGAAGGCCCCTGGGACCTTGTCACTTGGGGGCGTGGATACGCTTGTGTTCCCACAGATACTGGACCACGGCGGGTGCCATCAAGGTGTGTGCGTCCTGATTTGCGGCAGAATATCCCACCGCCTGTTCGGCCAGATCCTGAGGATAACACAACACAGGCTGATGACCTTGGCAGCGTAGTTTGAGCTACCTCCGACCAGAGAGAGCATCGAGCACCGGTGACCAGGGAGGACTGTATTGCACTGTATATCCCTGTGATCAGGGGGTATTGGCTTGCATTGGGATGTACTGGAGTGCAAATGGCAATGAATAACAGAAAAATGCAGGTGCTGATGTGGCACTTGTCAGTTTTGCTGAGCTTAGTGCCTGCTGTTTCTGCTTGGCCTGTTAGTCAGCCGAGAACCAATGCGTGGGTTACCCTGGCCAATGCGACGGGGCAAGATACTCTATGCTCAGCCTGCTACTCCTGACAATCCCTTTTCTACCTGCCTGGTTGGCTTGCCAATAGATGACTGGCCAAAGCCTAGGACAGTTAGCAAGCTTTTACAATCACGCAATCACGCTGATGCTCGGGATCAATGGGTTTCATACCTTCCCCGTGCAACTCTGAGCCACAAGAAATAGAGCTTTTAGGATCTGTGAAAATGGACCTTTGTGTTAAGTTTAATTACTCTGGATCTGATCAGTCCAAAGTATGGGATGTTTCTCCTAACCAACCCATATTTGCAAATGAAAGTGCCTGATGCGATTACAGTTCACCACATATTTCACACTCTACTACTGTTCCTCTGGCTTTGCCCCCAGGGGTGTTTTTTATTTGCAGAGACCAAGCATGGGCTGCGATTCCATCACACATCAAGGGAGGTCCTTGCAGCTTAGGACGACTCTCACTGTTAACACCTAACACATCTATGATTTTACAGCATAAACCACGGAGGGGAAAGTGCAGTACCCATGCATTTGCGATGACAAAACCAAATTGTAGCCTACCAAATACTCCATGGGCTATTTCCTTTTTTTCTCCACAAGTAGCATCTGCTAAAACACTGGGACTGTTAAACAAGTTAGGATGTTGGTTAGCTCGGCAGACTAACGCCACTTCTCTTGCTTTAGCCGGATTATTAACAGATGTTGGTTCAGTAAGACATGCTACACTGCAAAATAGAGCTGCTATTGATTTTTTGCGGCTAGCGCATGGACATGGATGTGAAGATTTCGATGGAATGTGTTCTATGAATTTGTCTGATCATTCAAAATCTATTCATGCCCACATTAGAGAATCCCAAACAAGTGTGTCAAAATTATGTGAAGAATCAGAATCTGACTGGTCTACTAATTTCTTTGGCAATTGGCAAATTGCAAGATAGATCAAAAATCTACTTAAAATTAAATGCCTGATCATATTGTTTATTTTTTGCATCCTGCTCATGGTGCCGTGTTTATTGTCTTTTTTGCAAAGGGCCCTGCAAAAGTCAATAAACGCTGCCTTTGTAATACAAAAACAAAAAGGGGGACCTGATGAGGCTGACAGCTAGACTGACAGCCTCACAGAGTCAGACCTATAGACAGTCAGAATTTACCCGTGAGATTTTTTACAGTGAAATTTTGCAGCTTCAGTGAAACCCACAGAGAAAGCCAAGAAGATAATCAATGAGAGAAGATGTTCTGGACACAATATGAGGATGTTCTTGTTATAGGACGGTAAGTGTGTTCAAAGAAGGATTTGCAGATAATATGTAAGAACTATACCTTTGCTTATATAGCTGATTGTTTTACTGATTGAAATGGTCATTCTTAGTTAGACAGCCTTGTCATTGTTCGCTAAGCAGCCAATTTCAATAAGCCACAGCAATTGTGAAAAAGTATAAAAGTAGCAGTAGGAAAAAAAACCCAAACTTTTACGGCTTTAGATTACAATAAGAGTCGTGCTGTTATGTCCGTCTCGACAAAGCGACACTACTTCACCGGTGTTAAGGGCATANTATGAGGATGTTCTTGTTATAGGACGGTAAGTGTGTTCAAAGAAGGATTTGCAGATAATATGTAAGAACTATACCTTTGCTTATATAGCTGATTGTTTTACTGATTGAAATGGTCATTCTTAGTTAGACAGCCTTGTCATTGTTCGCTAAGCAGCCAATTTCAATAAGCCACAGCAATTGTGAAAAAGTATAAAAGTAGCAGTAGGAAAAAAAACCCAAACTTTTACGGCTTTAGATTACAATAAGAGTCGTGCTGTTATGTCCGTCTCGACAAAGCGACACTACTTCACCGGTGTTAAGGGCATAATGGCATCATATATTCATGTTTTGGCCACTGTCCTAAAATATTTTTTAATTGAACAAAATATTCTCATCATTCCTATGAATACAGAGAGGAACACTGTTGTCCCTCTCACATACCAAGGTAGGTACTCGAACACGTATTTTGTAACCCATGTGTCCAAAATACCACCTGAGCTTCCATATTTCCTAATTTTTTGTAAAAGGAATAGGAACATATAGAAAATATAATTCCCCTGGAGAATTAGGATGGTTCTGCTACTGCCCTGGAACTGCTGAGCAAAATGATGAGAGACTGATGGCACTCTCCGCTTTCCGAAAAAGAACTTTGTCTCATCCAGCAGACAAAAACTGTTGAATTTTCAAATGTGGGTGGTTAAGATCAGCACTTCTTTGTTTCAGGTTTTTGTGGCATTCCGGTAATTGTCCGTGAGTGTCTAACAGGGACATCTGGGAAATTCCAAATGAAAATGAAGTGCTTCAGCCTGACCTCAAAGCTGTGTGTTTAATTCCCTTGCCATGCCAAGTGAATTTGCAATAAAGAACTTCATTGTTTATTGATTTTAGAGATGGATGTGGACATAAATACTGCTCTAATTGTTTTACATTTTTAGAATTACATCTGAGCTTCAAAAGTAGCCCCAGACCTCTGAAAGCCTCGTACTCAACATGTTGAAGCTGATATGACAACAAAGTTCGCAGAGAGGGCTTGACTGGGTTTGAATGGTTTTAAAACCACATTAATACTTTCTAATTGGAGGATCGAGTGATCGGGATGAGACGGAGACATTTCCTGCTGTGTGATCCCACAGACATTCTCTAGGCCAGCACCTTTGAAGTGCATGGAGTTAATCCAAATACTCATCCTGGAAAACCAACCAACAGGAGGGCATTTTGTCAGGGCATATGAAAAAATCAGAGGTTCTCCTGGCAACTACTGCTTCTAGACCAGAGTTCTAATAATTTGCTTTACAAAGGCAATACATGTGATTTTACATATGGATTCAATTTTCAAATACCCCTGAGCTTTGAGCATCCACTTCAGTAATCCCTTATTTGAATTTGGGTGGACTTTTTACAGTCTGAATTAAAAACCTCTTCGAACCTAATTTAAAACTTCTTCCATCACTTAATGTGGAAATGGCAAAGAGCAGATAATAGTGTGTTAGTTAAAGAAATCTATATGATGAGTTAAATCGCCATGATTTCTGGGAAGGCCCCAAATTAACTCACTAAAGCTTTCTCCTGGCATTGAAACAACCTGCTTTTGCTTTATGAAAGTGTCCTTAAGTCCCTGGGAAGTCGTTGCTGAACCAAAGTGCTTTTGCAAAATTCTCCTCACGTGGTTTCCTCAGTGACACTTCAGGGCTTTTTCTGGAGACTTGGGAAGAGGGATCCTGATTGCTTAGGGAAGGATGGGGCCAAGATCCAGACCTCTGAGTCTCTGCCAAAGGCTTATTCCTCCTGTAAGGCTGTATGGGAACATTTTCCCTTGCTGCAAACAGGCCTCTAATTTAACTGAAAGGAATAAATCACCCAGGAAAAAAGTGCTGTTACTTCCTTGTGAAAGCTTAGGAATATCACCTGGCTCTGTTATTTCTCTTGTGTAATTCCTGCATTTTTGGTGTTTCTGTGCATTTTTTCCAGTCCTCTCTGCTGAGGCATTTCTTACAAGCTCCTCTCTTAGCAGTGTGTTATTTATGATGCTCAAAAGGTGTTTTGCTGTGGACAACTCCTTCTTAAATGTTAATGAAAATAAATTGAAATCTCTGGTTGCAAAGGCTCCGCACTGGAGGGTTGTTACATCATGTCATAAAAACCTCCTTTCCAAAGCTCTCCTGAACGTGTAAACAAAAGAGGAGGCAGTTCAGTCAACACTTCTGAGGACTCTACCCACATTCAGAGAGCAATTATTAACTAGAGAAACCTGATTTGGCCCTGGAACTCAGAGTGTTTTCTCAGGCTGACCCTTGTCCCTCCTCAGCCTGGCTGTGCAAAGCAAAGATCCACTCTGCCCTTTGCTTAATTAGGGGCTGCCTCTACTCATTATCCAGGACGTTCTGAGAAAAGGCTCTTGAAGGGTTCAGCTCTGGTTTCAGTGTGTTAATAAAGAGCTACTCACCTGTTTAGGATGAGTGATTAAAGAAAGTGTATTACACTAAATAAAACCCTTTTATTCTGCAATTGCACGCTCTGTGGTTATTAGAGAATATCTATTTCTCCTCAAATTCAAGCTTGATTGTAACCTTGAATTAACATTCAAGAGCAGATAAGCACCTAGATTAAAGTGTTTTTTCTCTGGAACGGGAGGAGGGAGGAGAATGAGAGTCACAGAGAGCAGTGAGACAAAATTAAGGATTAATGAATGCGTGGGCAATCTGTCATATTTATGAGGATCAAAACATATCCACACCACTGGGGTGCTCAGCAAAGGCTGGCCGAGAGTGGCTGGTGCCCCCAGAACTTAGCACTGGTCTTTCCCACCCTGCTCCAAAATACTGGATTGCATTATATTGCTTGAAATCTCACATCATTTCCCATCCAAAAACACACCAGACTTTCAAACCGTAATGGCACATTATGCAAAAAATCAATTATTGTCTAATGTGAATTGGTTGCACACCCTCTGCTTGAAGTGACAGGCCTCAGCCAAGGAGTTCATCTGGACGCAGTGAGGTAAAGTCATATTTTAGTGTTCAAAAGCAGAGTAGATCACTGCAGATTTTGGGATTTAGCCTTCTCAGAATTCGAATTTAACATAAAGCAGAGGCCAGAGAGGACTTCAGCTGGCTTTTATCTGTGGTGTGAGTGCAGGCACAGCAGGGAGAGAAAGGATACAGCATTAGGAACAGCTGCACAGGCCAATTGGACAGAGTGACCCTGTAAAATCACTCAGTCCCCAATGGTTTTATACAAGGGCCGCTGTGTGGGGCTGATTTTCCTTTTGAGGGGAGCCAGGAGGTGGTGGCTGTGCAGCTCAGTGGCACAGTGAGGTTTTAGGATGTAGCTCTGTGGTAACAAACCACAGGGAAAAAGGGGGGAAAAAGTCCTGCCTGCTTATCCTTTATTTTAGTCAGCCTTTCCTCTGATTTTCTGCATTACAATAGCCCTGAGCAGTGTGGTGTTGGCAGCAGAGAGGCTGAAACCTTCTTTGACCACAGGCAAATATTTCTGTGTTGGGTCGCGTCGGGCGAGGGAAAGTGAGACACGACTCAATTTGAGTTAATGCAAGCTTTCTCCTTTATTATTCCCAGACAACTCTCTAATATCCCGTAGCAATAATGTTTACATTCCTGGTTCCTCCTGGACTGAGGCCAGGGACTTTCCACATTTCTGCAAGGCCACTTTGCCCTTGCTATCTCTGCACCTGCAAACTCTGCTCGCACAGGGGCCACTTTCCCACATTTCTGGGCATCAACAGCTTCAGCAACAAAGGTTGGGATGGGACTACCCAGGTGAGTTGAGGAGCACCACACTGGGGATGGATGAGAAGGTTGAGCTTGGGATCCTCACTAGCAAGGCAGGGAAGTGAAAATTATATTGAACTTGCCAGTAAAATCCTTAGTCCTGGAGCAGAGAGAGCTTTTCTACACCGACTTTCAAGTGTGTGGAATCCTTATGTGGAGAATCTCATGCAGAAAAGGCAAAAAGCCCATGGTAAATAAGTGTCCTTCGATATCGTGATGAAATTGAAGATCTCGGAGCAAAAGCACTGCTGGAGTCCCTGTAAATATTTTGGTTCAATCTGAGGAAGTCATCAAATAGACAAGAATGTGAAAGTTAGAAGGGAAAAACCAGCAGCTCTTGGTGGGCCATGATCAGCTAGAGGTAACTCAGTGCTGAAATCTCTAGGCAATGTCAGAAACAAGGCAACTCTCATTTCTTAAAGATCAAAAATGTTTATTAATAACAGAATAATTAAAATTAATAAACCGGGATTAAAAAAATTTAAATTCCAGGTTCGCAGCGATTAGAAACCAGTAGTACCAAACCGGCTGGTGCCCAGAGCAAAGAACCCACGGCAACTGGGGCGATTCCAGCTAGCCTGGAATCTGAAATATTATAAATATCTCTGTAAAGAGATGCAGAGAGCTGACAGCCAGCGCCGCGTGCCCGGCAGCCGCTCGCAGCCCGGCTGAGGCAGACCGAACAGCCCGCCTCATGTCCGGGGACAGGGACTCGGAAGGCTTCTTGGCCCCGCCCCAGGGTCCCGGCTGATTGGTGGAGTTCCGGAGTGACGTAATGCCCATCCGCCAATGGCTCGCTTGTGCTGCTCGGGGACAGCTGTCACTCAATCGTAAGGCGGGAAGGGTCCCCACGAACATTCCAGGTTTCCGTGGAGCTCAGTGCCAGTGTCGCAGCCAGGGATTAGAAGTCGCGAACTGTCACTTACGGAGGCTGCTTCACTTTCACTACAACTCAGAACTCAGGAGGGAACTTACAGGGATTAAACACTTATTAAAAGCATCAAATCTGGTTGCAACCGCCATCTATAACCTTTGGAACACTTCAAGAACAGGGTAATAACATTGAACATACATAAGAACAATAAAACACTGTAAAGTTTAACAATTTTGGTGATTAAAAGGGGGAAACAGAGGAACAAACTTGTGGATATCTGAACAACAAGGATTTTAAACAAGGAACTATGCAAAACATCTTTTGATTAATTAATTATGGTAATAATTTCATAACTTAATAACTTACAACTTGGGCAATTTGAGTATGCAAAGGCCAACACCTTAATTTCATATATAACAGCAAGATAAGCGTGGCCCATTACTCTTGGCTTTCTTTACTCTTCACAGATCAACAAGTGCCACTTAAGACAGGGCTCTGTGCTCCTCTTGTCTTTCCTGCCTGTTAAAATCCCATTCAGCCCAGCAACCGCTGTGTGAGCACACAGAAGTGCAGAGCTGCTTATGAGGTTATAAATTGAGTGGTTGTCTCGATTTCCATTTTTGTAGGGAACTGCTTCAAGTGAAGCCCATGTCAAACAATAATCGAGCTCCTGAAGTGGCTCTTGGGTTAATTCAGCAGGGCTCGGGCTGCTGCTAGCTCTGCCTCTTGTGTTCTGTGCTCACCTGTAGTCAAACATGCCGCAGCAATTTTTGTTAAGTGCCTGGTTTAATTTCATCTCCTGTTGCTATTGTGCAGCTTGTGTGGGATTCATGGGGTGACTTCCCATCGCAGGACCCTGCCTCCGAAGGCAGACAAAAGGCAGAATCTGCAGCATAGCACATCCCTTGCATGTCACTCACACCACGTCTGCTTTCTTATCACAGAAGCTTCAAGTCCTGTAACAGGCCAGCGTGGTTTGAGATTCCCTCCAGCTGTTTTGTTATTTGTTAGTTTGATTTTGTTCCTCCCCTGAGAGGTCTTTATTGGTTTACTATCATGTGTCTTCCTTTCATGATTGGTTAATTCTATTATCTCTACCTCATGATGTAATACCTTAAAACTGACTGCCAGAGAGCAAACCGGGGTCTCTCTGTTCAGCTTCCCTTCAAGTAACTGCCTCCTGCCCCCCCGACGGCAGGAGAAAATAAACTTGGACTGCAGCTAACAGAGTTTCCACTCTTTCCTTCTTGTCTCCGCCGCTGGCCTGATAAACAGCAAGAACTACTTGCTGTTGGGATGGCGTTGGGCTGCCCTGGCAAACTGAGGCACACAAACCTCAGTTACCATCAATCCTTCAGTCGCTGGTTCACGTGGGCATCGGACCTCGTTTACCTGTGAGCCAGACTGGGAACAAGCCTGGCAAGCAGCAATTTCCAATTTAAATTTTATGAGGCAGTTAAGTGTTAGTTAAAGGGCCTTTTGAAATGACTGAAAAGATCAGGTGAATTTTAAAAGAGTGGACATTTAAAACCTCATTGCTATTTCAATTGAAGTCAATTTTAATATCTGAACGACATTTTGTTAATACATTAAAGATGTTTAGTGCTATTAATTGATATGTAACAGAGTAGCAGTGACTTTATTATGTGGTTTAAAATACCAGCTGGTGTTAAAGCTATTTCTTCTATGCCTTTCCATTAAATGCCAACTCTAATGTCTACAGAGGCTCCTGGAGACCTGATTATTGATTGAGAATTACCTTCCAATGAGGGCTCAGTATCAAGCAGTGGACATTCCTCATAAAATGCGTAGGAAATCTCTGGTTTGGAAATATCAGGGAAGGTTGAAATTCTGCTTTATCAAGGGGCAGTTCAAGGGCTCATTTAGCTTAAATATGGAATAATAAGGTTACTGATGGAGAATAACAATAATATTGTGACAAGAAAAGGTTGTTATTAACCTAGTGTTGGGTTTTTAAAACATATTTTTTTTATTCTGCCCACTACGGAGCATCCCAACTGTTGTGTCTCCCTGGCTATAAAGGTTGGTACAGGAGATAAAGGCGTAAGTGGAGGAGCTCAAGGTTAGATGAGGATCTCGGCAGTGGCCCGCTCTGTAAAATTAAAGGAATTTGCCTTCTGTTCTTCTGTTCTTCTGCCTCTCTGCTTTTGCCTTCTTGCTCATTTAAATACAAGCTTTTCAAGGAAAGTTATATAAAAATCTTGACAGCTCCTTATGGGAGCTCCATGTGATGAGAAGATCAATCATTCTTCAGCTTTTTCACATTTCCTATGCTGGCTTCAGAGCAAGATTTTCCATTTTTTCCCCCCTGCAAATGAATTCCTCTGCAGGCCCCTGCTATGGAATTTCACTTTGGGTAGTCTGATCATGTTGACAGTTATAAAAATCTGGTCAGAGTGTAGAAAAATGGACGAATGTTCTCAAAAATTATTTGGTTGATTGTTTCTGATGGGATTCAGGCAAAGGCAGGGACAAGGGATGTCTCCGCTTCTCTGGATCCAGAGGCAGATGAAAAAGCAGATTTCTGCCAAAATGCTCCAGGCAAGGGGTGCTGAAAAGGAAATCTTTTTTACTCTTTTTTTTTTCCCCACCTCCAGGATGGGGACAGTCACAAACTTGTTTCTTAGTACCATTTAGGAAAGCTGGGAGAGATTTAGGGAGAAAATTCTTCTTTTTTTTTATAAAAAACCAGCAGAATTTTCTCCTTTCCCTCTTTGAAATCTTGTTTAATATCCTCTTATTCAGCTTTGTCCTTGTTTTGGAGGTGAGGATACCCCTTGGGTGAAGA
Source organism: Dicrurus megarhynchus (assembly GCA_013399195.1). NCBI lineage: Eukaryota > Metazoa > Chordata > Aves > Passeriformes > Dicruridae > Dicrurus > Dicrurus megarhynchus. The sequence goes on from VXAD01009641.1 coordinate 12,799, forward strand.
TCACCTTGGTGCCCACAACAACCTTCTTAGTAGATCCCACCGTCCCTTTGCAGCTATGGGAATATGTTGGGATTTAGGACCTCCCACAACTAAAGTTTGTAGAAATGAGCCACAGAGCGGACATTGCTCAACGAGCTCTCTTGGATCCCTGGGCTTGGAATGGTTTGTTTTGGATGAAAGTTGTCCCTGCTGGAGTTCTGTTGGAGCTGTGTCATCCTAGGGTTTAGCTGACTTTTTGGGGAGCATTTTGAGTAGATTCCCAACTCTGCACTGCAGCAATGTTGCCTCTCTTTGCCTCTGTGCATGTTTAGACCTCCTGCCAGTTGTGAACTATTTTCTAATTCCCATTTCACAGTGCCACAGCCACCAGAAAGGCACATGAAGAATTTTTTAAGATACTTTAAGTCATTGTACCATTACCCCAATGTGAGATATCTTTGCTGATATAATTCATGGAAGAACCAGAGACCAAAGGCAAGGAATCTTAATAAATCCCTGAACTTCAGAGGGCGTAACACTACTGCAGGACTTTTCTCTAAATTATTTAAGCACAGTGTTTGCTAGGCACTTCTACCATTCCTCAGGTGAGAATTTACCACCTTTTAATTCACTCAACTGTCTCAAATACTTTTAATTTGGGAGGAGAAAGCAGAGAGATAGGGAAGAAAAACGGCATTGCTGCCTCTATGGAAAGTGTAAGTGATGCTACTGGAGTGCCCTTTCAGCAGAGGACTTGAGTGAGATGTGTGAGATCATTTATTGTGGTTATTACATTCTGGTATAACAAAGATTTTAATGCAAAAAAATTCCATGGTGCAATAGGAATTGGAATAAAATCTGTGCAATTTTCCTCACAGAAAAACATCTGACATTTAAAAGGTATTAATGCAGCCCCGTGAGACACATCAATAAAACCAATACAAAGGACGTTACAGGCATGAAAGTGTTTTTTAAATAAACAAAATAAATATAGGTGATGCCTGAAACAAAGATTTCACTTGTGTAGCTTTATGAAAGGAAATAAATCTCTTGGCTTCTCAACTCAATGCTTAAAAATATAAATTATTTTTGATTCATAAAATTACATCTATGTAAAAACATCAGTTTCAACGGGCAGCGCAAGATTCTGGCTAAAATTTGAGGGCCCATTTTTGCACCAAATTCTGAGCTACCTGCCTGGAAATGGGTTGCCCCATGATAATGAAGAAAGAATTTCGTCCTAAAGTTTATGTTCTCAAACATGGGAGCGATTTAAGAGCAGCTCCCCTGAGCCTCATGTCTGTCACATTGCAGACAAACTTCCCTAGACCTTACAAAATTGTGGAAAAGCAAAAGTCTTTACTGTGGAGTGGATAAATTAAAGCACATTTTAAATTCTCATCCAGATTCAGATTAGCCTTAGGCCAAATTCTTGCCTTTCATTTTTGAAGGATATTAAACTGCAGTGAAAAAATTTAATACAGTTTAATACCTTCATTTTAGGCCCTGATGCAGATTAGTTTTATTTTGTTCATTTGTAAAGATAAAGGAGGAATTTCAGAAAACTTTTTTTCAAGAAAAAAAAAAAATTTTTGTGTGTGTTCTCCAAGGGTGTTTGACAAACGGGAAAAAATACAATGTTCAGACTTTAGGCAATTAGCCTGCCCATTATTTTCAAGTAGCGTGGCCAGGGTGAAATCCATTCTGCAGAGGATAACTTATTCAGTCCTCTCCCATCTAGCACCTGGTGACTTTAGACTTGCATATATTGTTCTATTATTTGACTAGCTTTTCCGGGGCTGGGCGTGTAATGCTTGGCTTGCTAAGCTTCTTTTCTCCCGTGCTGCTGGAAACTGCTTTGCTGCTTAGCATATTTTATGCCAAGGGAGGTTTTTCTCAACTGTTTATTTCCAAGCACCAACAACCTGCCTTTGCCTCACTGTTTTTTTGTGATTTTTTTGGGGTGCAGTGGCATTTGTAGATGTTAGAATAACTTTGCAGAGGGCTGGGTTAGGAGCAGGAATTATGGGAGATTTTGAAATGAAGTTCATAAGAATGCAGTGGTTAATGAAGTACAATAGCAGCGTGCTTGGAGCTGAAATGGAGAGACAGAAGCAATGTCACCCTGCCATTGTTCCCAATCCCATCAGATGGCAGCTCTTTGCCAGCCCTGGACCAATTTGTATCTTTTCTCCATCCCAGAGCCCCTCTGTATGGAATTAATAGCTGCTTTCTGAGCAGAAAGTAACCGAGGAGAGGGGGTAGACCTTTATAATTTTTCTGCTTGTCTGTGACTCTGCTCAGGGCCTGTAATACACTTCACTGAAAGAAGAAAAAGACACTTAAAAATGTACAGGTATATTCCTGCTTTTTTCCCCCTCCACTTCATCCTTTCATTAAGCTCAGGTAATAGCTCAGGTGAGAACAGGCTCCTTCCCCAGAGAATTCAGGAATAAAGATAATACCTCTACCTGTACAGGCCCACTATGAAATACTTAGGCTGTTAAGCAATTTCCAGCTGTGGATCTTTGCTCTTTGAAAGAGGAGCAAGCCAGAAGTCCCCAGTACAAGACAAGCTGCTACCACCCCTTATTTTATCCCCTTCTGACAAAGCTCCGTGAAGGCAGGCAGGCCTTGGATAGAGAAAGCTCCTCATCCACTTGGGAATTACTCACCTCATTTTAATGGAGTCACATCAGGCTGAAAGGGGAATTAGGCCCACTCAGTTCAGCCCTGAATCATTTCAGTTCAGCTTTCCTATTGACTTGCATGTAATGATGGGGCTCTGAGACTAGATGAAGGCAGGGGCTGCCCTCATGATAGTATGGCAGCCGAAGCTCTGTCTCCCCTCTCTCATTTCCAGGGTGCATCTCCCAGTCATGCTTTGTGCAGGACTGTTGGGGTTTTATGAGTTCCCCTTCTGTTTTCTTTGTTTCTTGAGGAATTTTCCCCATATATGTTGCTGGGACGACAAATTGCTGGGTGCTTAGGAGAGACAAAAGACCTGGCCACAGCGGGGAGGGGTCCAACTGGCCACTCTTTTTCACCTGGGCTTGTGAGTTAGTTGCTCTCGGCATTCGGACGGAGAGAGAGAGAGACTGCCATCATGTCAGCACTGCAAGTTTCTGCTTTTTCGGCTGCCTTCCTTCTACCGTGCCTCAGGGAGAAACCCCGGGATTCCCAAGNTATCTTTGCCTGAAAGCCCCTTAATTTCAAAATTATAGTAATTCGGAGGGAAGGGGGTTGCATTTTTCATTTCAAGGGAGGCTCCTGCCTTCCTTGGTAGACACCTGTCTTTCAAACCAAGACAAGGACCAAAACCAGCAGAAGTTGAAAAATTACATTAGGATTTAAAATAAAAGCTTGATGGTGCAAGCCTGAGTGTGTTTTTCCCGCACTTCTTCACTGGTGGTGCCTTCAGCTAGGACAATAGTGATGGGAGGCTCTGTGAAAGCTGAAATAACCCTTCAATTTACTGACTTCTTGGAGGGAATTCAGCATAGGTTCTGCCTGCGTTGTGTTTAAATTAAAGGGCTTTTAATTTAGGATTCGACAAACAAGGCTGAAAGGCATTTAACAGAAAGCAGTGATAATTTCTAAGCTCTGGATCAGGATACTAGTTAATGGATGAATTTAAGCCTCCAAATCCCTCCTCCAAGAGAGCATTACAGACACAGCCTTTTGTTTCCACAAAGCAAAGAGCCTCACAGAGTTATTTTTATTTTCCCCACCTCTCTCCAGAAAAGGGATGTTTGACTAAACTGAGATGATTCAGGACACTGGATGAGTACTCTGGATTTCACAGGGGCGCACAATATCCTTTGCCCTTGTGGCGAGAGCCTCTATGACTTGTACACCCGCTGCTTCTATATTTGAAATTACTGGGATTAAAGGCCGAGAGTGATTCCTTTGGTGCCTTAGCTGCATTTTTTTTACTTGAGTTCACTTCAACTGGGTGTCTATTCCACCCAGACTTTCTTCAAAGCACATGGCTGATTTTCTGATGGTCCCTCTGACATTAATGAGAGGAATGTTGTCAAGGAAGCATCCATGGAAAAGCCAAGGAAAAAGGCAAAGGAGCAAAGGAACCATTAGTACATGCGATGGTACATGAGAGCATTTGGTGTTGACTTGATAAATGCCATCACTACAAGGGCACGATAAAACACCTAAAAAATGGGATGTGTGAGACTCTGCTTAATCTTCAGTTTTATATAACTGTACCATGACAAATCGAAGCATTAGACCTGATAAGGTTTTAATAAAAATGCAAATACAAAAATCCTGCACTAGAAATGCTGGAAGTTAGTTTTTACCATTAAAATAATGTAGTTGTTCTAGCCATGATGATGAATATGCATATACTATTTTAGGAGCTTTTTTATTCCAATATTGTGGAAATATTGTTGTGGGAGAATTGCAGTTGGGCTTTGAAGGTTGTTTGGTCCAGACAGGAACCAAGTGAAATGAAGACGCCCTTCTAGAGTCTGCGGTGCATGCACATTTCTGCTGGAAAAATTTACAGTCCAGGTATTTAATGTGGAATAATCATGGGAGAGACATTAGTGGGTACAGGGGCATGAGAGGACTCTCCAAAGGGAGAGCAGGGCAGTAGGTAAGCTGAGGTTTCTCGGCTTACAGCCTGGTGTCTTTTCCCAGAGTCAACTACTTTTAACGGCTTGTAAATCCCAGCATTTCAGCAGTGATTCCAGAAGTACCGCATCCACCTGGATCCTGACTGTGGGACAGACATCGAGTGACAATTTATTGCTCACTGGGGAAATAGAAATTCCCCTTTCCTCAGCTGAGGCTCAAAGCCTCATAAAATAAAATCGTGGCCATGACCACAGGGTTGACTCCCAGATTCTCAGAGTTCCTCAGAGGTACCAAGCACAAAAAGTGCTGTGCAATAATGCCAGAAGCAGAGAGTGCGTATGGGTTGTCCTCATCCAGGGAAGAAAATGTGAGTTACAAGCTGGGCAAGGATGATGGGTTTGTTTCCTAGCTCTGGTAGGAAGGGATGGAGAATTCAACAGTGTTTCAAACTCCCTGTGCTGTAAACCCTATTGGAAATGCAGCCTGAGAAAATGAAGTTTTATGGATTTGAAATTGGGTGGGGTGAGATCTATCAGTGTGAGTACTGGGGAAGGAGAAATTCCCTTTGTTCTGGCAGAGGACAAACATCAGTTAGGCTGTCAGAATTATCCAGCTCATCAAGGTTCCAATTAGCACCTTGTTTGATTAATAAAGTGTCCAATGCTCTACTATCCCTGCCCTCCTTCACTGCCCCTCAAAGCATGACAGGGTTCTGTGCTGCCACAAGAATTTTCTCCACGGTGCCTCTGCAATTATTTGCTTTTAGAAATGATGCTGTATGTAGATTATATATTAGATGAAGTTATAGAAATATGTATACGTGCATCTTTCTCCTTCTGGGTTTCTTCTTTGTCCTTGATGCTGAATTTTAACAGTGACGGCTCACTACTCTCCCTTGACATACCCCAGATTTTGGATTTTTCCTTTTTTATATGTTGTCAGTATGACTGACACACTTGACTGCCCTCAGTAACGCTCTGGATTCCCGGCCAGGCCAGGTGTTCCTGGAGCCGTTTGATCAGAACAGATTCCCCTTTAACAAGTTGCAAAGTAGGAGAAAATCTACATAGCGAAGAATTTAATGAGAGACAGTAGAAATCATTCTGCAAAGCTGCCAGTGCATTAGTGCTTATGTGACTCAGAGGAGAACTTTGCAGGCAGCAAAAACATTTATTTTGATCAGATGAAGACAGCGTTCCTGCAGAGATAGGAATTTCTGCACAGGTAGTTAATAGATGATCCCTGTCCTGAATAACTTAGTCTGTTATGGATGAGGGTATTGCGCCCCATTCCAAAGGGTCTGAATGCAAGGGCCAGGTCCTCTACTAATAGAAAAAATAAATCCCTGCTGCAGTTTAAATTCCTTTGCCAAGTGTGGGAAAACAGAGCTGGGGAGAGGCTGCTAAGATAAGGTTGTAAATGATCAAGGCGAGTACTAATCAAGGCTCTGGGAGATAGTTTGCATATTAAAAAAAATGAAAAATTTCGAAAGCCAAAGCAACTGGGTCAATAAATCATTAAACACTCAAGGCTATTTTGTAGGTACAAAAAGCCTATTGTGGAATTCCCCCTGAGGATCATTTTGTTGTTCTGTGATTAAAATGAATCCTTTCGCTTCAGAATACATCTCCAACCAGTGCAGTTCAAAGGGCTGCTAATTAGCAGTGCCCAGATGTAGGAAGGGAATAGAAGAGGCCAAGCCGGTTTCAGCATAGCAGGGACTTCATCTGAAGTGGAGAAAGGCTAAAGGAATTAGAAAAACCTGATGATCAAGTCCTCCCTTAACTAGGAGGGATCTCTGTGACATCTTGCTTCTCCAGATGACTTCCTAATTGAGTCTGCTCAACTCAAAAGCATTTCCACACCAGAGAGTCTTTATCTCTTTATTTGTTCTTGCAGCAGGAGATGGACAGGTTGGGACAGAAAGGAATTTGCCTTGCAATGGCCCCAGGATCCTGGATTTCCATGTTCCGTTTATATACTGAAAAATAAATTATTTGTTTGATTTTTATCCGCTTGTGTTTATGACGTATCTTTCCTTTCCTCCCTCACCTTTCCCTGCTTAAGGCCATTCTGATGTTATCTACTTCGGGAATTACAGAACAGAGCAGTGGGTTTATGTGACATGACTGTGTAGTCAAGCAATATTTTCAAAAATTCTTCTGCCTTTTTTATATTTAAGGCTTTGAGGTCCACGGTGGTCCATCTTCCCTTACACACAAGAGAAGCAAATATCCCATTTTAAAATAACCTTCAGATTTTCATTGTCTTTCAAAATTGCTTTATGAGCTGAGGGTTGAAAAGTAAAAACAAAAACACATAAGAGAGTCAGAAAGATACATTAATTAGATGTTTTGCATCCAGGATACAGCTTTTAATGTGTTTAAGACTAAACAATTCTTCCCAAATTAAATACTTTATGGAACTCCCTCAAGTACTCCTGTACACCCTTCATGTTGTACAGGAAGCTTACACCAAACTTCAGAGAAAAAAGTGAGAAAGTAACTTTTAAAAGGTGCTTGATTTTGCATGCTCATCCTTAGATTATTGAAAAAACCTCATCTTTTTCAAAGCATCATGTGGCTGATACGCCAGGGAAACCTTGCAGCATCTCAAGGTGATCATACAAAGATGCTAAAGTTTCTTTAAAAACCTGCCTGTCTTTTATTACATGATAACAGCCAATCTATTGATGTAACACTTGAAATGACCACTTCTGTTAATAGTCACACCCCGTTAGTGACAGTGACCAGGAGGCATGGCCTTTGGCACGAGAAACGGACTTGGAGGGATCAGACTTTACAGCCTGAATCTTGTTTGAGACTATTTTAATACATTTTGGAGATGAATTTGTATTATGGAGAGGAAAAAGGGGGAAGGAAAGGCCTCCTTCTACAAAGGATCTGCAGAAAGCCCCAGCAAACCAAGGCAGAGAAGGAATAACCATGACTGAGTGGAAGAGTTAGATCAATCCATTACATTTTCAAGTTTCAGGAAGCCACAACTGATTTTGTTTATGTTTCTACTGCTGTGATATTTCTGTCAGCAAGAGAAATCAGATTCCTGTGTCTTCATCGTCTGTGCAATTTTGTAATTTGCCTACAGAGCCTGTGAATTTTGTTAAGAAATACAAAAATCACTATGCAGCATCTCTGGGATTTTAGAAAATATATAACTTAGTATCCGTCACCCCTGGGAACCAGATGTTCAATTCAGTTCCTGGTGGCTGAAACATCAGCCTTCACACCAGAAATTTCCAGGATCACATCCCAGTCCCACCAGGAAATATTAATACTTTATTTAATTTTATCACTATCATTTACTTATGTTAAGCTAATGGATATATTGTGATTCTCTTTTTTAGTCCTGAAAATATAGATGTTTGCCTGTGGGGTTTGCTTTTCTTTTTCATACTCCAACCACCAAGATTTTCCCCTTGATGTTGACAGGAGAGATTGAGTTATTTTCCTTCTGAATGGATTCTGTTGACAGGATGGATTAAGGCTGTTGACAAAACACACACCGTGAGCATGGTGGCCCAAAGCTTTGATGGAATGTGTTTTATTGGCAGGACAGATTGAGATGGCTGTGACAAAATGCAAACAGCCCGATCCATTCCGCTGATAAAACGCATTTATCTAACGATCAAATCCATCCAGTTGACAAACCCATTTTTGTTTGAAATTGAACAGTATCTTTCTGAGAGGAAGGAACAGATTCCTGCAAGGAAGCAGCTCAGCTTAATGAGAAGCTGTGCTAGAGCATTTCTGGCTATGGAAATAGAGATGTGGACCTCTGCAGAAACAGCATTAGAAATGACAGGAAAAATAATTTTAAATGAAATTAGGCACATTTCAACAGCCCTGCACTACAGTTTACACAATTCAGGCTTTGCAAGTCCTTTATATCTCAAAGAACCCTAATGGAACTTCAAGGGAGACCTAAAAGCTGTGTTCACTATTGATCCTGCAAATAAAAATTATTCTTTTAATAATAATAAAAAAACCGTTTTGTCAACAGCTGTGGTCGTGTTTGGTACATAAAAAACCACTTGGAACAGCCTTGCTGCCTGTTCTTTGTCTATCCCCGTGTCCAAAGGAAATAAAGGTTAGGATCTCTTTCCTTTCTGACAATTCTGTCTCTTTTCAAGGATTAAATCGTCCTTTCTCTTACGCTGTCCCATTGGTAATTATAATTTTACGCCAACTTTTCCATTCTCTCCCTCAACTTCAATTTCTTTCTCCCTACTCCAACTTCAGCCAGCCTGTTCCAGGCTGAGAGAAAGCAAAATTTAGAGCTGTCTCTTCAGTTTTTCACAATCCAGAGGTATTTTTTCTCAATTATATGGCCTCAAAACCAGGTATTCCTCTCCCCTGGTAGGGAGAGTTTCTGAGGCACAGGAAGGGAATTTCTTGGCTCTCCTTGACATCAGAGCAGATGCAGCATTTTGATCATATTGACATTTAAAGGAATCAGACATGCCATTTTCCACTCCATCTGTGGTACTATGTTCTTCCTGTGTCAGAAGATGTGGCAATCAGTACAGTGACACCACAAAGCAAACCTGTTGACATTTGAAGTTTTTTCCTTTATTGTTTCTAGTTAAAAATACCGGATTTGTACAGGGGACATGAGAGAGCCAGAAATTAACATTGCTTACCGAAATGTCATCTTACTTTAAGAAAGCTTTAAAACCTGAAATTCTTCGTAGTGGCTTCTATTTCTTACACTGAGGTAAATTTTTCTCTCTCTGGAGGGAGAGGAATAGAAAGTAAAATAATGTCCACGTTGAGGTGTTTTTGGCACTCAGATCATGAAAAAAGCCTTGCACACTCAGAGTGCAACAATATTTGGGTAAAATTTTGGTGCTCAGAACCCTCCATTCAAAATAGGATTTTTTTTATATTATATAGTTTATATATCATTTGGGCTAATAAACATATATGCGTGTATAATTTAATATTCACAGAATGCTATATATGTTGTTTAGGTTAATACATTGAGAAGAAGAAGATCTGAACTGCTGCCAAATTAAAAGCATTTTATACTGTGTTCAAATGTGAATGACTCAATAAATGGGGAAGAAATATCAGGTTAAGGCACTTTTCTTCATTAACTGTTTCTCTTGTTGTCCCAGTGATCACCTGTGTAACACCCCAACTGATCAAGACTTGGGGAAAAGATGTTTTAATTAACCTTAACTATGCAGAAATGACAAGCTGATTGTGTGGCTGGATAAAATCACAATGATTTGGAATGGTTTGGGTTGGAGGGACATGATATCCCATCCAGTGCCACCCCCTGCCATGGGCAGGGACACTTTCCACTGTCCCAGGCTGCTCCAAGCCCTGTCCAGCCTGGCCTTGGACACTGCCAGGGATCCAGAGGCAGCCACAGCCTCTGAGGGAATTTCATCCCACCTGTCACCCTCACAGGGAAGAATTCCTTCCTTATATCCAATCTACACTCAGTTTGAAACTCTTCCCTTGCCCTGTCACTTTGTGTCTATTTATAAATTCCCTCGTGAAAAGAATAATCACTGGGGAAGTTTTTTTCTCTCAAAATATTGCTTTGAATCAGAGCTTTGCCATCAGGGCAACTCTCTGACTGCAGGGTTACATCAGATTCGAGGGAGTTTCTCCTTCTTTTTATAAGCTTGAAATGGAGCAGCAACAGCTCCCGTAGGCGCCTGTATGAGCCAGGAGGGATCCTGGCATCCCAGCAGGACAAACACGTTGTAAGCAGAGATAAAATTTTGCTTCTATTTGTCAGAACCAGCGAGATTTTCTGCCTCCAAGGCATGACATTAATCACAGAGGTGCTGTGTGTTGTTGTGTTCGAGGAGTACGACCGCTTCACTGAAGATGCAAAAAGAAAAAATCTGTAATACTAAAGGCTATATTATTTCTATTTTGCAATCTGGGTGGGTATCTATGGGTAAAAGGAGGAAGACAAACTAATTAATACTAATGTTGTAGATAACTGAGTCCCTGGAAAGGGTTGGCAGGCACTGGTAAAGTGCAGGAGAAATCAGAACTATAGGAAAATATTTCAGTGTCAATCTTGTTGATATTCAGCAAGGCAGCAGGTAAAGTGAAAACAGTCCATAAATGATTTCTTACACTGCCTCTGGAGAGCCTCAGACCTTCAACCCATCTGATTTACAGCATCTTCCCCAGGATGAGACTCCACAGTATAACCCATTCCCAGCGACAGGCACACAGCCTTCCCCTGCTACATACCATTGCTTCCAGTTATCCCGTATTTTGTTTTTTCTGGGAATCTGTTTAGATCCTTGGCATCATTCTGCTGTTTCCACTCTTCCTTGTGGTGCCTAGGCAGGTTTCCCTGACCTGTGTGGTGGGGTGTTTTTTCTACCACCTTCACTAATTATCCCGACATGAGAGTGGCTGGGGGTGACATCCAGAGCCTTTTCCTAGGGATGACAAAGGGCAGAGCATGGAAACAGAAGGGAGCAAGCAGATAATGAGGTAGACCATGACCTTTCCGAGGGCTCATCCCCAGTTCCTCATGCATTATTTCAGCCCCTGTGCAATTAACTCCTGTTAATTACTATGGGCAAATTTTGCCAATGAGATCCTGCCGAACCGAGGGGACAAACAACAACTTTGGAGAATGCTGGGGCCGAATTCTGCTCGTAACATTATTTGTTTTGAGGGCTTTATTGTGCAGATATTGGTGTTTAACCATATGCACCAGTTCATTTCGGGGAAGGGGGCGCAATCTCAGATATCTCTGCAATATTTATTTTCACATGCTTCGAGAAAAATTCGTCTGCATATAATCACCATTATTGAATCAGTTAAAATACCGAGTGCGTTATGGATGTTTTTTTCCTTTGATTAAAGAAGGTAATGTTGGTTCCAGTGGGTGCTGCTGTTCTCAAGCTTAGTGCCAGGGGATAAATTTTGCTGAGAGAGGGCAGGTGTGATCATTAGGTGATTCTAGACTGGCTTTTCAGTCTGATTGGATCAATTCTGAGCGAGCAGCTCTGTTATTATTCCAATTTTCCTGAAAATTCACCCATGGCCCTTTTCTCCTATTGTGAATCCACCAGTCTTTGGAGAAATATCCCATGTGTTTTGACTGTTCCTTTCCCCACCCTGGTCTGTCCCAGTTGTCCTTTCAGAACCTGGGTTGACAAGTCAAGGCTGGCAGGTTTGAGTTCAGAACTCTCTTCATGCAAGGTCTTCCTGGTCACTGGTTCAGGGCAGTTCTGAGCCTGTTTATCCTGGGAGTGTTATTCCAATAGTCACCTTCATCGTGGTAGCCTAGAGTTGTTTGGGGCCAGTGTCTTTAAGGCTGAGCTTTTTTTGACTGGACACATTTTATAATTTTAGCAGGTAATGCACTGAGACAGTGACCTTCACTGGATTTCGGATAAACTGATAAAACTTCTCTAGTTTCTTGCTATCTCTTAGAATTTGCAAAGCCTGGGTAAATATTGACTCCACTGAAGGTGATGGAAAAAGCCTTGAAGCCAGTTTAGGCACACCATCACATCCCATGTCTTGCAGTGTTTTGACATATGGGAATGTAAATACAGAACGAGTGCCAGGGACTTTTTAAATCAAACTGAGCTGGAGAAAGTCATTCTGGGGTGGAAGGAGTTTCCTCCAAGCACACTGGTATCCAAACAATCCATGTCATGTGGATCACTGACCATTTGGTTTATGGCTGTGAAATTCTGAGGCTGAGAGATGTTGAGGTTCTCTGAGCATGAAAAAACAGGTGATGATTTGAAAAATGAAAATAGCATGGTAACAATATCCCAATAACGATCAAATGGAAGAAAGGTGATGCTGGACAGTGAATTGAAAGGCTGTTTTAATTCAGGTGTTCAATTATTTCTGCTGTTGAATTTTAATTCCTTTTTGTTTCTAGCCCTGTGCTTTCCTTGTTTAGCTAGTAAGGAAAGCTTGGCTCTGGGTTTTACAGAGCAATTGCATTTATTCTGTGGTTACCTTTTTAAGCTGGTTCTGTACTTACCACACCAACGGTAAAATGGCTTGGTTATAATATGAAAACTTTCCATAGAGAAACAAACCTGATAAAATGTCATTAACTCTGTGGAAGAAATATGTGTGTTCCAATAAAAATCACTGGGTGTTTCTGGGCTTACTACAGCAGAGCATTAAAAACTTCATGGCTAACGCCTCGCTGATATCTCTCCTCTAAATCTGCCAGAGTTAATCCTGGAACCAGCCTAAAATGCTGCAGTGGCAGCTCTCAAATGGGGAATGATTAAAATATGGCTCTAAAACCCAAACCTGGTCTATTGAATGCGAAAAGGAGCAAATCCTGTTGGTCATCCCCTGAACATATGGATTCCTGCTGCCAGAGGGGAGGGTTGGATAGGATATTAGGGGAAAATTCATCTTTGTGGGGATGGAGAGGGGCTGGGATGAAATTCCCAGAGAAGCTGTGGCTGCCCCATGGTCCCTGAATGTGTCCAAGGCCAGGTTGGATGGGGCTTGGAACCACCTGGGATAGAGGTGTCCCTGCCCAGGGCAGGGGGTGGCAGTGGATGGGACTTAGCTTCCCTTCCAACCCAAACCATTCTGGGATTTGGGATTTTGGGATGTAGAGACACCTGTGGACGAATGATAAAATGAACATTTGAGATGGATATTTGTTAATTCACCTTTCAGAAGAACAGTCAGTAGGTGGTAGTCAGATTATTATTAATAAGATTTTCTACTCTGGAGCAGTACATAAAATCCATCAATGACTGCCCCTGCTGCCTGTACAGCTCCCAGTTTGCTGCCTGATCCTCCACAGATTCTCCAGGAGTTTACCCTTTGAATACTGAACTGGGAAAAGTAGCCGTGCTGTTATTTCTGTAACATGGAGGAGATGTGATTGAATTACTGCAGATTTTCCTCTTTATCTCCCAATAACTGGTTCAGCCTGTGAATATGGAGAGGTTCTATACCTTTTAGTCCCCTCAAGCCAGCCCCTTCCCAAAAGCCACAATGCACAATAGCTTTTTATAGCTCCATCGTGGGCAAGAGGGACAGGAAGGTTGAGGTTTTTCCACCACTGAGATCTCATTGCTCAGAGTATTTTAATGGGCTGGGAAGTTGCTGAATTGTTATGCCACCTTTTCCCATGGAGTTATTCAAAACTGTGCCATAAATACAGGAAATGAATCTGTATGACTCCGTCCAAAAGTGAAAGCTACAGAATGGAATTAAATTAAAAACCTGGCTGCTGAGAGCAATGTCACAGAAACACAAATGGTGCCCTGTCTTGAGGAATTCCTTATGGGCCCAAGTCTGACACGTCTGGAAGCCAATGGCACTGAAATAAACACTCCATTCTGTTATCCCACATTTCCAGCCAGGATTCTCAACCTCAGTGCTATCACGGGATAGTGAGGTGTGTTGGGATTGCTTTTAATAAAGCTGCTGGTTAGGGAAGGCCATTTTATAACAATAATATTCTCTTTTCGCTAATTCTTTTGCTTTTTTGCAAGGAAGATGAGACCTAGAGAAGGAGTGGCTCTCCCATCCCTGGAAGTGTCCATGGCCAAGTTGGAGCACCCTGGGATAGTGGAAGGTGTCCCTGCCTATGGCAGGGGGTGGGTCTGGATGGGTTTTAAGGACCCTTTCCACCCAAACCATTCCAGGATTCTGTACCTGTGGACAGTTTCAGCAATATTTAATTATAATGGGACCTTTTTTGACCTAGACCTCTGAGAAAACAGAATACTCAACCTATTAATAGCTGTTTAACCCAGCCAAATAATCTACAGTACAATCTATTTGCACTCACTATTTTAATCAAATTTGATCTACTTACTGGTGAGGGACTTTAATTTAATATCTAACTTTATTTAATTCTTCAACAGTTTCAAATTTAAAGAGTGTTCCTTGTTTTAAAAAATAAAACTTAAGATGATGTGTTAGGCATTCTTTTTTACTGTATTTTTCCTTCAACGGGCTCAACAATTTTAAACTGCCTTCAAATAATTTTTTGTTTAGGGACTTTTTTAACAGTTAAAATGAAAAATGCTTTATTTCTTTTGGTTAGTGGTAATGGAGGTCACTCTTTCAATGCCAGCTGGGGAAGAGATTGGGCTCTATACCACCTAAAAGGAAGATGAAGATTTCTTTGATGCTTTCAGCAGGTATGTAACTCAACTACTCTATTTGATCAAGGAAAATGCGATCTACTAAATTTTCTAGGTGTTTTAGAGTAATTTTTATGAGTGTTTGAGTTTAGAAATGGTAAGTGCATTTTCATTCCCTGTGCCTTTGAGGCTGAATTTTTGTAGCATCAGTCTGACAGTAAAATTGGATTCCACTGTCTGCTGCTGTCGAAATTCCTTGTTTCTCACATACAGTGATCACTGCATGATCAAGTCAACAAGACACTTCCAACCCAGCCAGAACATTGTACCTGCAGGAATTACCTGTGAAGCAAGTCTGGGTTACTCTGGGGACAGCTTATTAACGATGCAGTGCAGTGCCATCAAGCAGAAAGAAGTTGAAAAAATATATTAAATAAAATGAATTCTGAGCTCTTCTGTATCTTTTAAGCACAGTAGTTTTTCCCCAAGTGTCCCAGTGAAAAGGATGTTAGAGGACAGCTGTGGCTGGAGGTTGTGGAAGGTTCCAGTAACACCCCTGTGACCTCAGTCACTTGACAACTCTTGCTGTTTTATAGACCAGACTCAGACCTGCAGCCAGGCAGATCCCACTAAACATCCCCAAAAGTGTCTCCTTTGTTAGATCACTCCTTAAATAGCCCTCCCTCCTCCTCAGGTGAGCAATATTTCAGTGTGAACAAAATAATTTTTGTTGGCAGAGAGAGAAAATTCAGATAAATTCTGGGAATGCCGTGTTGAGCAACCTGCTTGAGTTACACTGGTAACTCCCCTGCCTGTGATTATTCCTGAATTTTGGGGGTAATTTGCTCTCTGCCTGTATTTCAGGGTTAATAACATCAGTGACACTCTGTGACCTCTTCATGTGCTCTTTGCTATCCCTCATCTCCTCTCTGGGCTGATATCACAAGACTGGAAGTCTTTTCTCCTTCTCCAGAGACTCCGATTCTCATTCAGAGTGTCACTGGACAATGTAAGGAGTGGGAGAGTCTTGTCCCTGCTGTTTTACACAAAGAGGAGAAAAAGGGAGTTCTGAAACAGCCAAGCTTGGACAGAACAACTGCTCAAATCTGCTTTTACGGCACTTTTAATGCCTCCTCATTATGGCTATAGCTGATGGAATAAGAGAAATAAAATAATTTCTAAATGGTAATTGCATCGCCCCGAATTTGTGGAAAGGTCATCTCATTCATTAAGTCTTAAAGCAAAGCGTTTCAAACTCAATTTCTAACTCCATTCTGTGTTCCCAGAGAGTGGGATTCACATGGAATTTTCCAAGATTTCCAATTTTTTCTGAGTGCCTCAGTGATGGCCTGCTTTGTACCCAGGATATCCAGGGCAGAGGAGACTTCGAACTTTACTGAGGATATATTTATCCTACACATGTATAGCTTATAAATGTATTTATTTTATAGCAGCATTTGTCTCTGTTAGTATGTCAAACCCTTATTAAAAAATAAAAATCTGTATTTTTATACCAGTTCAGGGACAAATAAACTCTCCTACAACATTAACTTTTTCACAAGGCAGAGTTGTTTTCCCAGCAA
Organism: Dicrurus megarhynchus; assembly: GCA_013399195.1. NCBI lineage: Eukaryota > Metazoa > Chordata > Aves > Passeriformes > Dicruridae > Dicrurus > Dicrurus megarhynchus. The sequence goes on from VXAD01009641.1 coordinate 29,053, forward strand.
CGCCATTTCTGAGGCGCATCTGTAATAAAATGGGGAGGCACTTTAGGCTCTGTGAATTGAAAATTCAAGTGTTTAATTATTTCAGCGAACCTGCTAATTATAGATATTTGTGGTTCTGCTCATTGCAAAGCAGGATTTATTTTATTAAAAGCAGCTCCAGCTTTGAAACACTCCATTTATTTCTTCGGAGGACTCAGAGGATATTTTCAAACAAAAATGTAGGTAATATCTAAATGCGAACTAATACAAATGTTTTGAGGTAAATAGCCTGCTTTTTACAATGTATGACAAAGCTTTTGTTACATCAAAAAATCCTTTGGTGTTTTAATTTTTTTATAAACGTTTTAATCCATATAAACCAAGCAGTGTCAGGCACATTCCCACGGCACTATGGCTTCTTTTCTCTGTCATTGTCTCTCTTAAATGACAAGTTTTTTCTGCTAAATTACAGCTTTCAGATTACTCACATATTGCTCACAAGTGTATAGTCCTTTTTAATTATGATTATTAAAAATTAGCCTTTTCGTCTTCACAGTCTCTGTGGCTCATATTCAATGTCCTCTTTTTTGGGAGAAAAAAGCAAATACGATGCCTGGTGACATACCTTTAATTTAAAGGAAAATATTCAACTATGCAGAAACAATTTAAACATCACTGGTGATGTTACACTGATTTTAATAATTGGTGATTTTATGTTGATTTCAATCATTAGTCGGTGTAAGACTGATGATTTAAATATGTTGAAGAGCAAATTCTTTAAAGAACAAAATGTGCACAATGAACTATGTTTTCTTTCTTCTGGCTCATAATTTGCAGAGGGAAAAAAACCAGTTGTTTAATTTAGGTTTGTGTCGGTGGCCTTGCAGTCCAAAGATTTTAATTTCTACAAATAAATTTTTCCTTTTAATAATCCAGTCTCTTCTTAGAATTCGTTTTCATTCAAACCACCACAAGGCTGGATTCCTGGATACGCAGGGAAAGCGAGGGCCATAAAATCAGTGTTATCCTGTCCATCACCCTTAAAGGGCTGGAATATCAGTAAACTGATATATATTACTCTGCGCTTTTTTTTCTCCAGCTCTCCTACACCCTTGATTCCCATTCCCTTTGCTTTCTGTGCCTCTCTTGGCAACTGCTTTCCCCAGAATTTCTCTTTATAAGCCACGTGAACGAAACCTTCATTTTCCCTTTTATAATATCTCTGCTCTCTCACACTTTCTCTCTTGGAGGCACTCACACATCTTCACTCCCCTGAAATGTGGCCACAACTGATTGGAATATCCTCTTGTCTTCTGTTTTGGGTCAATCAGTTAATTGTTCTCTAACTCATCACTAGAGTGAGCTACAGATCAGAAATCTTTAGAAAAATCCTGCTAAGAGACTTTGTAAGAACTGCACCTTGAGTCCCCTCCAGGGGCTGAGGGAAGGTTTGGGACAAACAGCTGCTTTGAAGAATTTGGAATGCTCTGGTCTTTCTTTTTAAGAACTTAAAAAAGGCAACTCACCCTCTGTCTCCTAGCAGCTGTGGATCAAATTATGGTCTTAATTGCCTTTCAATAATATCGATTTCTCTTCCTCTGCAATCTCTCCTTGCCTGCTGTTCCAAAGGGTTGTATTCTGGTGAGAATTGAGCAGGAGGAAAGGCTGCAATCTGAGACAAAAGTCCTGTGATAGGGACACCACTGACACAGGTTCCCCTGGGCTGGCAAAGATGACTCAAAAGCAGCAATACTGGCCATGAAATTGATCAGTCTGTAATGATTGCAGTCCATATTATTATTATTATGTTTATTATTCTTGCAGTCCAAAGAAGAGGGATTTTGTTCCATTGCCTGACTGGGAGCGGAGATCAGCAAAACCGATTTTTTCAAAATTAGGGGAAATTGGGAAGAACATATTAAACCAGGTAGAAGAGGTTTCTCTCCAAAAAAGTTTTGAGTTCAATTTTTTGTCTGTGACAGAATCCCTGTATGAGTTTGGACAAGACACTCTTGTAGCTCATCCCTTGCTCTAAAACAAAATAGATTCTATTTTTCTAGAGAGGATAAGCTACAAACCTAATTTAAGTGTCTTGTGTTTTCCCCATGTTTTCAAATGACTGTCACAGTAGTGATTGCATTTGATTAACAATTATTCTCACCCCTCCTCAGCAGCAGCCTGCATGCATAACTTGAGTTTTGCCTTAAACAGAACATGCAGCCCTGGAAATCCTGGCAGCAGAGAAGGTCTTCAGCAAAGTGCCTTCAGTGTGAGACTCTGCCTGGAATCTTAATTAAATCCAATCATCTTGTAGTTTGTCTTCTCTTAGTGCAGCCTGTATTTAAGATTGATACATGTTTGGGTAGCATGAACCTAATTACTGCATTTTAAAAACAGCAACAACGCTGACTTTCTCTCCAGGTAAGTCTTGTGGGATTTTTTTCCCCCTCATCACAGTTTAGCAGAACAGCCCTACCGGAGACCGAAGTTGTACTTTTGTCTGTATTTCTTGGTGACAGGCATGGGTTACCGAGCTATCAGTCAAGGCAGAGCTGTCGCCCTGCACTCCACAAGGTTGTGCTCTGCTTTAAATTAACATTATTTTCTGCTGGTGCCCAGCACTCTGAAAACTCCTATTATCAAAGCGATCGCTGTAGAGGGCTTTTTCCTCATCCATCACCCCCGTCACTGCTCCACTGCCCTTCCTGTCACAGTTTCCTTCTAGTGTAGTCTGACTTTTTCAAAGAAGCCGCTTTTGTCAAGGCGGGTTTTCCGTGGTGATTTGACCACCTCTGCAGATCTTCTAGATTCATAGGTATACACAGCTGCTAACTAAATTTAATTTCTGTAAATTAAGGGGGAGTAATTTAGTGAAATGTGTCTCATTTTTGGTTCTGTGAAGCACCAGCACATGCATTCACAACTGTTCTAATCTCAAACTCTTCATGTGAAAAATGGCAATTTGAATAAAAAAAGACAGGTGTGTTACACAGAAACATGTGGAAAAGCAAGTTTCGCATAAATCTGACTAAACCAAGGGCTGCATTTGAGCCATTGCTTTGTTTATGTGGTTCTGTAACAAAAATGGCAGTAAATCCTTGTTAATAATAGTAAAAAATAGTTAATAAAAGAGGCAGCAGTCAGTTTTCCCTCTGTTGATGCACCCCATGCTCAGTGCTAAAGTAGATACAATATGTCATATCAGTCAGGATGAGCTGGGTGTGGAAAATGAATAGAGGTTTTTTCAAGGATTTGTTGTGGAAGAATGAGAATAAGGAGCAGGGAAAAGCAGCAGTAGTTAAGCCAGTGGGGAGATACTGCTTTTGAGAACTGGATCATCTTTCAGTTGAGCACTCAGTGCATGGGGGGAAACGGACCAGGGAAAACCAGGGCACAGGAAGGACACCCTGAAGGAAATTTGTAGAGCTGAATGATCAGAAGTGATTTGTAACTCTTATAGATCAGCCAAACTTGCAGTGGGAACAGCAGGGTGCTGCCTGCATCTCCTTGAAGGTGCTGTGATTCCCAGCCAGCTTTTGGGGATAGATGCCCTTTCCTTGGAGAGGATCAGCAGCCAGAGGGATGGAGCTGGGAAGTTTTGCATCCGCAAGTCTAGGTGAACTGGAAGGTGAAGCGGAAAATCCTGTCAGCACCTGTGAAATACCAGCCACAACATCCCCTGTCCGCAACAAAACGACAATGGTTCTTCCTAAGCTCCTGGGACTCTGTAACAGTGCTGGCAAATATTTCTTCCCTGCAGCAAACTTTGCTCAGCTCTGTCCCCACCTGTGTGTCTTTGTCCAGGAGCTGGCAGGAATTAAAGGAATTACAGAATGGAATTACAGCACAACACACAGAGGCGCCTCAGGAAGCAGAGACCTGCAGGCTGGTAGTGATATTTATTCACATCTACTTCACCCTAACATGTGGTATATAATCAAAGTAACCAAGAAAATGATAGGGATAATAACATGTAAGGGTAGTTTTTCTCTTTTTAAGCATATTTTAACAAAATTAATTTAGTGGCTTCTGTGATAATCTTTTTTACGAGGTTTCAGCAGTAGCTGTGTTGATTAACCTAACCAGAAATACATTTCAGATTCAATTTCACTGTTTGTTTTAGAAAGGAAAAGCTTTTCTGTACCCAAAGCCTGGTCTTCTTTGTCAAACAGTCTACTTCATGGAATTATGGAATGATTTTGGTTGGAAGGACCTTGAACTTCATCCAGTCATAAGGGCAGGGACTCCCTTACTTCCAGTTGTAGTCACAGACCCAAAAGATGATGGGCACAATTTGTGTGGGTATGGATTGATACACTTCCTTTATTTCACTTATTTCCCTGAATTCCCCCCTCTGCTGCAGTGGGTCTCTGGCTGTGCTGGTAAAGTGACAGGGAAAATATTCCCTATTGCCCAGGAAATACAAAAGTGTTTAATTCCCCCCAGGTTTCAGATCCAGCACTTTTATTACCTGCTGTCCCCTGCAGAGCTGACCTTCCTCCAGGACTGCACCAGAACATGGAGCTGCTGGATGTTTTGAGTGAAAAACCAGGAGGAAAGACCCAAAGTAGAGCTGTCACTGATACCCAGGAAATTCTTGGAGATGCGGGGGGTATAAAAAGTTTACTTGGAGCATTATTATCACTCTTGATCACACTGATGAAGCTGGCACGAGGTTGTACACTGCTAAAACAGCAAAAATAAAAGCAGCTGCCGTGATGCCAAGTGCTCTGTCTCATCCTGTGTGACAGCTCTGTCACTGCCATGGGCCAATATCCAGGGGAAATATAGTGCCTGTGAGTTACTTGGGAAAAACACGGCAGCCAAGGTGTTAATTTATAATTTTTTTTTGGTGGTTCAATAATTACAGGGAGCAGTTCCCAAAATGTACAGATCAAGGGAGCAAAGTGTCACAGCCAGAGAGGTTCCTTTTTTCCCCATCTCTTGCAGACATCTGCAAACACTTGAGTTTGTAGGGACTGATTCAGGAAGAGCCGGTGATGATGAAAGGATATCCATTATCTTTAGGAGCTGCTGGAATAACACTAGGGTTATTAAAACTTCCAGCTAGGGCCCTGTTGGCTGCTGGAAGTTGAAAGCATCTTGTTTCCACCAGTGTTTTATCTATAAATTATCCAGGCTGCCTGTCATATGCTCAGTATCTCTGCAGGTTCTGTCAGTCCTTTAGTAGCTAAAAAGGTGCCCAGTATTGAAAGGGACTCTCTGGCTGGGCTATGTAACTCTGTGCTTTGCCACTGAGGAAAATACTTGATTAATTTTAGTATTTTTATTCTCTTGAAAAGCATCATCTTGGGCATTTTAGCCTAAGTGTGTAGAGCAGGAATTGTTCCCACAAAATGAAGGGAGCTTTGGTGATCCAAGATGTGATCCTGACTCTGTCTGCACTTGGCTAGGTCATAAAATCTAAACTGTATCTTTGCCTGCCAAGTATGTATATTAACAATTCCCTATACAGGAGGAAGATGATAAAACTCTTTACGATTTCACAATCCTTCACTGGTAAATGTGATATTGAAAGGCTGGATGGAAAATGGAAATATATCAGACATTCCCTGACTTTTTCAAAAACCCTTCTGCAGAATATAACCTGTAGCCTAACTCACCATGAAATGTATTATTCACTTAAATACTGCATTGCAAGATTGTATTTCAGCTGAACAATATTTCCTACTGCTCCCTATCAGATGGAACAGGCTGCTGCAACTACTCCATAATTGTTCTACTAATGTACACTTTATTAAACTCCTGCTGTTTTCTTGACTGGTTTATCTACTAAAAATGGTCTGATTAATAAAATGGATGTCAGCTGTATCCATCTTTATGTAATTCCCCCATGGAACTGTACAGTCCTAAACAGTAATTTGATTTTTTCTTTTTTTTGTTAGTGTTAAGCAAAGTCAGTTATTCTCTGCAGTGGTGCTGGTGGACTGGTGGGGGGATTTGATAAATTTGAATTCAATTCAGTTTTGCAGCCAGAAGAATCCTGGTGTTCACTGGGTCTGTTGTGCCATGACAACCATGGAGCAGGTGAAGATGCCACCAGCCCAGAGAGCCTGGATGAAGGCCTTTCCTTAGATTTTAACCTCACAAAATCTGAAAATAAATATGAATGGGGAGCCATCATTAAAATCCCATCTGCATAATGAGATGCTATGGGTTTTGAATTCCCTCTGGAGTTTCAGATGTGTTGGCCAGGTTGTCCTCTGCCTTCTCCTCTCCAAATCCCAGAATTCTGACAGCATTTCGCTGGCTGTTCCCAGGAATATTTGAACACAGCCCTGGTAGGTGCAGATGGAAAGCAGCAGCTCCTTCTTCATCTGAGTTTGGTATTCAGATATTAACGAGATATTGTCGAAACCGCAATTATGACACAGGCATCTTCCTACCTCAAAAGAAGGAACCATAAATATGGAATGAGGAACTAAATCTTTTGCAGACACCTGGGCAGGCTCTGAGGTGCTGCTCTGAGGAGCGGCACATCTTCCCTTGCTCCCTTCTCCTATATTTGATGGGGAAAGTCAGTGGAACACTACAGAAAATAAGATCTTTTTCGGTGAGCATCCCCCACTCGAAATGGGGATGCAATTTAACAGTAATTATTGTTTGACTCTGCTTCAGTTGTGCTCTGGGAGGATCCTTATGGTGTCCAAACCAGCTCTTTTGCTTCAGGAGCCTCAAAGCCACACCAAAAATCCTCTGCTTCCTTCAAGCTTCAAACATCAAACTGAAACTCCTGTCGCTCGCGAGCAGGGACCGAAGGACGAACGACACGGACGATTTATTGTGAGATTAAACCGACACTTTATTCACTTACAAGTTTGCTTATATACCTTAGCACGCTGGACTGGCATAAGGTCATTGGTTCACTGAGCAGCCACCCCTCAGAGGGATTGGCTGAACCCAGTAACACTTACTTCAGATATTTTCTCTTTGGTATCAATAACAATTCCATAGTTTACAAAATCTCCCAGCTGTTCTCCCACAGCGCCCGTGAGAAAGCAGAGCTTTCTCACAGACATCGGGAGAAAGCTGAGATATCTCCCTGCTGCATGCTTTCAGCATCCACAAACTCCCAAGACTTTCAGTGCTTGATACTTGCAGGAACCTTTCTGCCTCTCACGCTGGAGGGCACACATGTGGCTTTGTACCACACTTAGGAGATTTTCAGGCTTCTAAAGTGCTCATCACAGAGCCTTTGTGAAAGCGAGGGCAGGCAGAGAGGGGCATCTCCTCCTTCCTTAATTTCATCAGCCACATCAAAGGATTCTATGCAAAAACTGAGAAGATGTGCTTTCTTTTAACGGGGCTCCATCGAACCTCTGTATCTTTGCTGTTTTCTTAATAGTGTTGCTTTTTTAAGAGCAAATAATCAATACCAATAAGGGATATTTTCTCTCCTGAAGGGGAGCAAATGTTAACTAAATTCCAGGCTAGATTGCCATGCAGACAAGCACCGCAATAAATGGTTTGGAAATGTCTCAGCCGTGCACGTGTCATTTAAAGCACAGAAATAGGGGTTTGGTCCATAGTGAGTACAAACATGCAGCTCAGTACCAGCCACCCTCTAGCTGGCACTCATTTCCACCCAGCAGTTTTTAACCTTTTCCAAACAGAGAGTTCCTGACCACTCTTCAGTTGCTGAGACCATTAATTCACTCCAAGTGCCAATGGGGTTCTCACGTTTCATTCCGGCTTTTGACATCTTATATTTTAGTTAAGCTCATCCTGTAGGAAACGAGATGCTGACAACCAGGCTTACTGCACATCATCATGCTTGGAAGGAAATCTGTTGCCTGTACCCTTTCGAAACTCACAATTTTGTTGGCTGTGGCATCTCTGGAGAGAGCAGGCATGCTCTGTGAAACCCCCAAAGCTGCTGTCAGTAAAAGAGGCCTTGCTGAATATCTACCTGAAATTGTTGCAACTACACTGGGATGGGAATATCTGTCTGGTTCTGCCATCACCTTGTTCTGGAGAGCAGAACCATAAAAACAGGTTGCTTATTTGGAAGGGGGGGAAAAGTACTAAAGACTTTGGGACTAAAAGAACTTTTTGCTTTACAGGAATAGTGCCTTTGAGAGGGCAGGGTTCTTGTTTAATTTGTCAGCACCATTCTAGAGATCAGAGTTACACATTGCAAGGTTGTCACCTCCTTGCCCAGCAATGGAATCTGGTAGTAATGAATAATATTTTCTGCCTGGGAAGGGATTGAATCTTTTTAACACCTCTCAGACTCAAAACACAGACACTTGACCAAAAACCCCAAGGGACAAAACTTCCTGTGCAACAAGTGAGGAGTGGTTTTGTAATCCCATTTTTATGCTGGGCAGTTCAGTTTGACTTAATTTCTTCTCAGTGAGGGTTAAACCATTTAAAATCCCCTGATATTTGCCCATGTGCTGATGTGGGCTGGGAGAGATTCATTGTTCCCCTGTTACCTAAGCCATGGGGCATGTCCAGCTCCTTGTGCCAAGGGGCAATTTTCTGGGGGCTCTCAGACCCCTTTTCTTCTGGGGTAATCCCTGAAAATACAGAAAACACTGACCAAATTGCAATCCTTAAAGAGGCAATATATGACCCCAAATGATAAAAAGGGACAGGAACAAAAAGGGTTCCTACCCAAGAGAATCAGTGAGCTGGCTCTGAGCAATGTGAGAGGGACTGATTTCAGCACTGCTTCCTAAAACAGAAGAGGAAGAGTAGTAATTTGGTGTTAGGCTGTGGGGTTTTATCTCCTGCTTGCTGCAGTGACATCTCTTTGTCTTGTCTTATGTCCTGGAGCAGAAAAGCTGCCTGAGGAATAGTTTATCTACAGGTGGTTTTTGATGTTTATCACTTTCAATCCAAATACACTGGTTCCTTTTTTCCTTTGTTTTGCATAATTTTGAAAATTAATAAATTGCACTGGCAGTGAGGAATGGCTCGGGATGAGTTTGAATCAAACAGCAGCATTATTCTCTGAGTTTCTTCATTTGCATCATGGGAGAAGAACAATCTTTATTCCAGAAGGGCAGCTAAATCACAGGTGGTCTCAAAACAATTTTCAGCTTTGCCAAATATGTATCAGCTGTTTTATTTAAATATTTCCTTTGCCTCCATTCTCCATCTGCCGTGTCTGCTGATGCTTCCTTGGAACACAGAGATGCTGGGAACAGGAATGCATTAATCTTTCACAGGACCGAGTGTGCAGATTTGGAGTGAGAGCAGGGCAGCAATGCTACCTCAGCTACTGAGGGGGCTGAAACGTTTTTTTGTGGAGCACTTAGCAAAGAAGAGCTGTAATAGTTAGTGCCTGACTGTGCTGCTCTGAGCAAGGAACAGAAGGAATGTGGTTTTCTCGAGCTTTGCTCAGGTTTGGTTTTGATTTGTAACTGTATTACAGCTCCTCTGCAAAGTGCAGCAGAACTGGAGAGGAAGTGCGGGTGTGTGACACCAGAGTGTTGCCGTTGTGGGCTGGCTGTGGTCAGCAGAGAGCCTGTGCCTCACTCAGGATATTTATGGAAGCTGCTGTCCCCCGTTTAACTGGCACCTTCAGAGGACGCAGGACTTCGGTGTGAAGCCTGAGCTTCATCGTTTCCCTGTCCTCCTGAACTTGTTTTTCTAATGTTGAACCACTTTTTCTCTCATTTCTCTGCCCTGAAACTTTTGGGTCACATGTGTTTGAAAGTGATGAACAGAAGCTGCTCAATCCCCAGCCTTATATCCAGCACCACAGTGTGACAACCTGATTTAGCTGTCCAGGTCAAACAATTCCTTTCAGCTGACTGCACCAACCATCCTGGGCACAGTTGGCACCTCCTGTGTCAAAGCTTCATCCTGCTGATGCCTTTTAGTTTTTAGGATGGGCTAGAGGAGGCAGGGAGGACATGGCCCCACCAGGCTGTGACTAATACGTGTCACACATACTTTTGTTGTCACAAAGGGACACGGAGGTGCTCGAACTCTTACGACACAGTGTGGTTAATACAGCCAGGTGGGATGTGATGTGTCCAGGGAAAGAGTGCAGGAACAATCACTTCGTGGAGGTGCTTCTGGAGAAGAGAAGACTGAGAAAATGCTTTGGAAGCTTAAAAAAGGAAAAGGGAAAATGCAAAGAACCAAATATAAGTTTTTCTTTGAAGAGATCAAAGATTCCTTCTGGACTTAAAATGATTGGAGCAATGCAGTCTAGTATTGACCAAGGCCCTGAATTATAAATAATGGATGGCACTGGTTTATTGGCATGAAAACCAGAAAAAACCCAGTTACTGTTGTTTCCATAGTACCTCACCCTAAAGAGCATCATCTGGTTTCTATGCAAGCTTACTTCGTGTTTATTAAAAATGGTAAAATTTTGTGCTCTGCTACATGTTCCTTGGAAAAAATAAACATGCAATTACAAATCCAGCATTGTCCAAACATCTGGAATGCTTATAGAGGCTTTCCTTACAATCTCAGTAACAGGTTCGGACTTAATGAAGAGATGCAGTTTTTGCGGTTTCTCTGTCACCATCTGTCTTAAGTGTCCTTCAGGCTTTCCTGGTTCATGAGCTGGTTTAACTGGGAGGGGGCGGTGGGTTTTGGGGTTTGCTTGGTGTGTTGCGTGCAGTACTTCTGGTTACAGGAACCCATGAAGAAAATGAAGGTCTTTACACTGCACTGTTTCTCTGAGAATTTTTATTTCCTTCTTCATCTGTATCTTGTCCCTGAGTTATCTGTAAAGAGGGGACTGAACCAAATATCCCTGCACTGGAATCATTATGCAAAGTAATTCTAATATTGGTCCTGATTCTCTAAGTTCTGTGTTTACTTATTTATGTCATTACCTTGAATGTTCTCCTTTCCTCCAGACAAAAAAATGAGGCATTTGGAGCTGCTGTTTCCCGGCCCCAGCTTTTTAGCAGGCCCTGGTTATGAGCACTGCTCTTGCAGATGTAGGAAGTAAGTGAAATTCCACTTTTCCGTGACTGCATTGGCAATTGCTAAATGGAAATCTAGAATCAAGCACTGATCAATTCTCAAAGCTCTGGACAATCTGTTAGTCACTGCACTGTTAATACTTTTTGATCAAATAACATTTTCTTGAATATTTTTGAACTATAATTTCATTGACAATCCATTCTTGTGCTTTGTACTGATGGCAGTCATCTGGGAGGCTCCATGAGCTTTCAGATTTTTTTCCTACAGTTTTAAGGTACAGTTCCAAGGGCTGTAAATCCTTGGAGCGATGCTTTTCCTTTAGAGCATGATAAAAAATGCTTTATATATATTTTACACATATACACAGAGGCTTTACCTAAAGATACATGCAGAGTCTTTTGAGCGCCCCAAACTTAACATGGTGTCTGGATTGATTTGTACGATGCACCTAATTCTAATTCTAAGGTCCTGAGGTGAAAACGTGGTACTGTGGCAGCAGCTGGGTGTAGGTGGAAGATGGGTTGGAGGAAATCAGGGATTATTCACCACTGCAGTGGCATAAACCCTATAAATGACAGCACTAATTGCAGCCTTACAGTGGTGTAACTCTGGGAAAACAGCCTAAGGCATTAGACATAGCGGCTATTAAATGAGTGAGATAAGAATCACGCTATCATTTTATCTCCGTGTTTCCATATAATCTTGGAGCCTTCTGTAGCTATACACCAGCAGCTCTGGCTATTAGTTTATTCCAGATATATTTTAAAAAGCAGCCTCTGAAATGCAAGCCAATAAACTCCAAGTGGCTGTCAACGGTGAGTGAGTTATTTTATCTCCCAGCAGGCAGGCATGGAGCAGGTTATGGATTTTCTAAGGAAGCCCAGGCATTGTAATTCCATTACCGTGCCAAACCCTGTAATTGTTCAGGGCACTACAACCAGGTCCCTTTTCCCCTCTGTGCTTGTTCCCACATCCCCAAATTAATCCTGGTTGTGGCCAAAGTGCAGCTCTGGTGGCACCTTTGCAATTTTCCTGCTAGCATGCCTCCAGTGATGCTGTCAGCTGGATAATCCATGGCTGGGATCCATCATTTATGTGCTGTTGTTTGGGTGATGTATGGAAGCGATGCATCACTGCAGGATTGCCAGGAGGAATATCCCAGCGCCTGCCGAGCTTTGTGAGAGGGAGGAAAAAATTAAAATCCTTTATAAATGGGAGAAAGAGTTTAGGTATTTATGGGAGTTGGAAAGGAGGGAGGGAAGGAGGGGAGTCGGGTAAGGAGGGGGAATATGATATAGGGTTGTTTTGATTTCCAGAGGTACCTAAATCAACAGGAGCTGCAGGTGATTATTAAACCCAAAAATTAGGGACGGGAATTCCTGTATTTCCAGCATTGTGCCCTTCCCTCCTCTTGGGACTGACGGAAGCGTGATTAAGACATTATTTGGAGCAAGGAGACTCAAAAGCTCTGCTTTCAACTGTCCTGTATCAGCTCCTGCAGACAGAACAGACATTCTGTGCTCTGACATGTTCATGCTATTTTTGCCCACCGCTAATGACAGAATTAGATGGTTATTATAAAAATTGCTCTATTAAGAGTAGTAATATTTTTCTACACAAATAGAGCATTAATATCAGTTTTTATTTAATGCAATACATTCACACACTGGAAGGCCACAGTGAACAAATTCAAGTCTGAAGCCCTGATGGAGTTTGACAAATCACACAAAGTTCAGACATGTGGAGTCACTGTCGAGTTTTCTGTGATTCAGGTCCTTTTTGAACTTCATCTGAGGAGACTCCCATAGGATGATTTGAATAACTTGGCACCACAGGGGCTTTTTTTTCCTCTCACAGAAATTGTGTGAGCAGAGATGGGGCTGTCTCGCGGTATCTCAGTATTTCCTCTTTTTTTTTCCCCCGAAGAAAACTCTATAGAGAGACCTTTGAGTTCATATTTTAGATTTCTGGATGCTTTTTAGCTCAGTGCCAGCAGTCTGCCTGCTCTGGTGACATCCATCCATTACTGTGCCAAAGCATTCAGTTTTAGGAGGATTTCTGCACTTCTATTCACAGATAAGGCAAATTCAGGGATGGAGCAAGTGTAAACTTGTGATTATTAGAGATTAATAAGCAGGAAATAAATAAGAATACATTGAGAGGACTCCCATGGCTCATGAGCTGGCAGGGACGGCACCTTAAAGTCACAGGGGGTTCTTGTCATTCTTCTGCTTGCTAAAATTGCACCTCATTTCTCCTCTCCTCATTCCGAACAAGCTGTAAAAGTCTCTTTCTGTGCTTTTCATGAGCCAGAAAGTGGAAAAGCCTTTCAGCCTCACTCCCTCTCCATTTCAGGTGATTACAGTGTCGATTGTGCTCGGGTTTCTTTTCAGGCTGCCTCTGATAGTCCTGGATTTCTATTTCCATCTTTTGATCACTAATTCTGTCCCGGGGAAGTGCCTGTCTGTGCTGCAGCCTCTCGCATTTATGTGGTTTTCAGTAATCAGGAGCCAGGTAATGGAAAACAGACTTTGTTAGGTGATGAGCAATCCCTGAGTGCAGACTCAGACACCTGGGATTTGTTTTGGAGGAGAAAAACTGGCCAGAAAACTGTTTGGGAAATTAGTAGGGCACCTTGAAATTCCATCTGGAAGCCCTCTGAGGTTTAATCTTACTTTTAGGGTCAAGAAACATCTCTTTATGGCTAAAGAGCCTTTAAGGCTAAGAAGTTCTTGTTCTCTATTAGTGCAACTGATGTACTGGTCTTACGTGGTTGTGGTTCTGACTGAGAGGAGAAATGGGGAAAATGAAGAATGAATCAAAGTTTGAATGAATCGAAGTTTCCATCAAGCTCACCTTTGCTTCAGAATTGGAATAAAAGGCCTGGAGACTTGAAAATTAGCTGTGAAAAATGTCATATGAACTGTGAATGTGATGCACCTACAGATTTGGACCTAGATGTTGTTTATTTTGGTTAAGGATTTTGTTTAAAAAATCTTGAATGCATAAACTTGGCTTTTTCCCTACAATTCTTCAATTCTTTCATCATCCCATTGACCTCAGGGGAGTTCTGAGAGCAGGGTTGGATGGGAGAGACTTGTTAGCATAAAGGAAAAGCATTTCTTAGAGAAATTTATTTCCAGTGATGTGTTTGCGTTTGCTGCTACCTCACCCCAAGTTTATTCACTGTGAATTAAACAACACCCCTTGGAGAGGGAGGGTGGCACTCACAACTTCCACCCAGAGATATTATGCCTGCTCTTCGTTACCAGAAACTGGGGAGTTTTTAATTTAATTTAAATTTCATTTAATTTCAGTCTTAGGAAGAAGCACACAGAAGATGGAGGTGCCTGATAGGTTGCATTGGGAACAACTTTTGAGCAGAGTGTGTGTCCTCAAGCTGCTGTGGACTGGATCATTGCCCTGGCACAAGAATATTCACTCAAAATTCTTGGTATTTCCATTGTAGCCCAGGAATGAACTCTGCTAATTATTGGGATGAAGGAAGCTTTTTAATATTCTGTTTATTACCCTTGTGCCAGGCCTGCCTTGTCCCATCAGAGTCCTGGGGGTGCTGCTGCAGTGCCAAAAGTATTCCCTGTGCTTGATTTCCCTCCATCCTCAGCCTTTTTCCTCTGCCTGTAGATCTCCCCCCACCTGCTGCTCTCCTTTGTGTCCCTCCCTTCCCCTTTTTCTTTTCCAACGGGACAAACGTGAAAGGAGTGTGAGCAAATCCTCACCTTGCATTACACCAGCAAAACAAATCCCATTTAGGGCAAGCCCTTCCTGAACGTTATCTCAGGGTTTCAGTCCTTTGGTTTGGCTCCTGAACATGATCCCAGCTCAGGTTTTGGCAGCACAACGGAGAGAGGTTCCTGCTCATGATGATCCCTGGAAAGCAGCAGGAATATTTTGTCCAGCATCCACCTCTTCCCAATATTTTTGGTGACACAGCAATTCCCCAGGGCTCCTGGAGAATGTCACTATGAGAAGGAGCAGGTTTAGAAGCCTAAGTAGAAATTTTGGAGGCTGTTTTTTGTGGCTGAGTTGTCCTGTGGTTATGAATGCACAAAATAAAACTGAGGTATGTTTGTTTAAGGGATGGCTCAGTTGAATCCTAAATTCTCGGAGTGCAGGAACTTGAGCGACTGAGGAGGAATTCTTTGAATCCTCAGCACTTATGTGACTCTGCATTACCTACAGCAGAAAATAAGGCTGGTTTTGGTTGTTAAAAAAAAAAAAAGAAATACAAGATTCCAGTTTCTTTCTGTTGGTTTTTATTGCAGAGATTGTTTCCCTTAAAAAGTTAGGGTTTCCAGGGTATTTAGCATGTCCTTAAACTGTGGAGACTGGTCACATATTTACAGCCTAGGCAGCTGTTTTGTGAAAATTGTCTTAACACACTCCCAATCTTGCAGGACTTTTTTCTATAAATCATTCAATGAAGCTTTTTAAAAGGATGAGACTCCACATATTTTGTGGATATGGGGTGAGCCTGGCTCAGGATGTGCTGGATTTAACCAGGTTCATGTGTAGGTGTAGATGAAAAATCCCTCTTGTGAACTTTCCTTGTGAAAAATCCCTCTTCAACCTTCCTGTAAACCCCATTTAGGTGCCAAGACCACCCAAATACCCACAGGACTCTCTCACTGCTGTCCCCGTGTACTGATGAGTGAAATGTTCCTCCCATCTCTCCACGGAAGCTCAATGAACCCAAAGTGAGATTGGGGAATCCAAGAGTCAGGGAAAATAAAAGTCTTTTAGGCATGAAACGGAAGGAGGTTTTATTGCAGGGAAATCTGAGCTAGCTTCTAAAAAATCAGCCCAAGTTGGCATTGAACCCAAGCAGGATGTTTCAGTGAAATGTGAATTTTAATCTCAATGAGAGAAGAGTCAAAAGCTTAAGATTCAAGGAGAAAAAAGGCAAACAAACTGTTGCATAATGGAAATCATTCTGCCATCAAGAAAACATTGGGGTTTTTTAATGTCTGAGTTTGACTTCTGGAGAGAACCTGTGCATAATGAACTCCTTTGAAGGCACAGGACGAGTGGTTCTGGTTTCGTGAGAGTTTCCGATGGTAATTAAGCACCTTTAAAGAACTGCTCACAATTGAAGTGTGAGTGCTTTCTTGAATAGTCTTAATTTCAACAAGCTTTTCATTCTGGATTCATGGGGAATATTAAAAGGCACTTCATCCTCCCTGGAAATGCGTGTATGGGATAGAAGGCCAGAATCATAAGGGAAGATGAGGAACTGCAGTCTGAGGAGCCAGAAAAAGAGATTGAACAATTTCTCAAGAGTTACCTCAAAAGCATCAAAATATGCACATGTTAATAGAAGTTCAGATGATTATCTGCCATTAGCTAATTTGGGGCTCAGTAATTACATGGCTAAAAGTGCAAAAACTCTGCACATATTTTATGGGGGCCAAACTTTTTAAATGGCTTTTCTTTGTGCCAAGTCAAGTGTTCTCATTTGTTTTGGGGGTACCTCGGTGTCTGGTTTGTGGTTTTTTTTCTAGTGTAGGATTTGTTTTTTGTTTGGTGCTTTCCCCTTTTATTTTTAATTCACTTCCTCCCCAAATGTTAAACAGATGCCGATGTGAGTGGTAGCCTAGTATATTAATTACTGCATGTAATGAATCTCAGAAAATGTAATAAAGGCCTAATTGGTGTCAATAAAAGTAACGCTGACAAATGCCTGCATGTGTAGTGCAGGCAATGTTCAGCATCACACAAGCAGAACAAACAACCCCCTTCCTTGGGGAATACCCTGCCTTTGGATTTCCTTGGGAAGCAGGGCTGGATGCTAAATCAGATGGGGAAGAGCAGAAACACAGGTGCTCATCAGCCCTGGTGGCTGCTCCTGTTTGATTTTATTGATTTCTGCCCAGCAGAGGTTGTTTGAAGTTCAGGAGAGTTTGAGCTGTGGCAGTGGGATATGGAAACAAAGGGTGGTGACACTTTGGCTGCTGTATTTCTGTCCTGCTCTAAATAAGATCTGCCGGGGGTGGTGTCCTGGGATTTATATTTACATTAATTATATTAATATTAATTATATTAATATTAATTATATTAATATTAATTATATTACTATTAATACATATATGTATATGTATATGTATATGTATATGTATATGTATATGTATATGTATATGTATATGTATATGTATATTGTTTGTTGTTTATTGTTTATGTTCATATTATTTATCATATTTATATTCACACAATGCTCAGGGCATTCCCATGCTCTTCTGCTGGCTTTTCTAGGTGTGACTTCCTAGGAAATTGTGTGGAAAGGGATAAACTTGGATGGCTGGTGAAACCCTGAGCTCAGCTCCTGATGAAGTCATGATATTCAGTGGAAACAATTCAACAGAAAACTATTAAAACTTCATATCATCCTGTTTCGTTTCTCCAAACTCAGGGCTTCTGTCCAATGTGGAAAAGGGAGAAACAGCTGAGAAGGAGGATCCAAGACTGAGGAAAGATGGAAAAACACAGCTTTGGGTTATTTTATTGATTTCCTCTCTCCTTCTCTCCAGATCCTCATGTGCTGACAGGTCCTATTTCCATTGCTTTGCCAAAAAGCCTTGTTTTTCAGATGTATTTTTCAGCACCCAGCTGCCTGGACGTTCTTACACTCGTGCTCATCAGTCCTGGGGTTTGCAAATAACTTAAGCACAAATTACCAAGGTTAATATAAAACTAAGTTGTCCCCCGTCCCAACATAAATATCAACAGTAAGTAAATTTTCACTAAAATTAGTCCAAATCTTACTCAAAGATTGGGGCTTTATTTATTTTTTCCTTTTTTCTACCTTTTTTTCTACGTAATCTTTCAATTTCTCCCATTTCCCTGCCAGTGGAATTCAGCAGGGCTCAAGCAGATTTCTTTTGGGGTCACTGGTTCCCTCCTGTCTCTTAGACAGAAATTCACAGCCCTTTCCTTCCCCACTTCTGCCCCTGACCTGCTCTAGAACCTGCCCTTTACTTATTCTGCTTAATTACACCTGTGACTGATTGAGGGTCCCTTGGGATATATCTAAACCACACCAAAAATCCAGAGCTGTGGTTGAAATTTTTATTGCTTTCAGTAATTCATGTCCAGGTAGGAATTGGCTGAGGAATGGAGACTGGGAACAGGTTGAAAATATAATAAAATAAATAAAATATCATCAGATTATTCCTTTCACTTTTTTTTTTCCTGGTTTTCAAGCAGTTTTCCAAAATAAATATGTACTTAAATAAGGACTTGTGTGTGAAGAGTTCTTCTTTTAAATGTTCATATTTTGCCTTTGCTCGATGATGTAGATAACTAATTTCCTTACAAATGCACAAATTGTTCATCATTTGGGTCTCTAATTTTGTCTATGGCCTTTGGCTACAGAAATATTATTAATAAGCTCCATATTGTGCATCTGCAGATGTTCCAAGCTCTCTTACCATGGGGAGTTATATGGCCCACTAAATCCTCTTGCAAACACTCTCTCCCCCACAAAGGTATAAAATCAGAAAAATTAGAAAAATCCATGTAGGCAACTGAAGGAATGTGGTTATTTTAGACAATATCTTGACTATAACAGGCACATCTGTGCAATAAACGTCCCCTCAGCTTTCCAAAGAGCCTGGGAGGGGTCACAGCACGACGTGTTTATTACTGCCAGAGTCATTAGTACTTCAAAGATAGATTCCAAGGCACTCAGATTGCCACTATCAAATGTCATCTTTGATATAAAAATGTAAATTTCACAAGTATCTGTCGACTTTTTGTTATAATTTAATTATCAGAACAAGCACTTCTTCCAGGAGCAGGAGCTGCTCTCAGCACGTTGAGAGTGAGGCAATTCAAAACTGCTGCTTCCCAGCTCTGGGACTGCTGCAGCCTCTCTGTTTTAATAAGTGCTTGGAATGTTATTCCCACATGGAATCAGCCTCAAAACCTGCCTGGAACTGGACCTTTTCCTCCTCAGGCTTAGCCTGGCTTGGTGACCTGTCTAGAACCGTAAATTATGGGCAGTGACGGAATTTGAGAGGCAGGAACAGCTTCAGGGGGGACTTGGAGTTCTTTCCAGAATCAGTCTGAAAGGATTTCATGGATTTAGGGTTCACCTCACCTCCGTTGGCAACCCTAAGCTGGCTGGAATTATCCCTCACCTACCTTGACAGAGGTTCTTTGTCTGCCTCCACATCAAATCCAGAGGCTGTTGTACACAGCAAGTATTGCAGAAACCTGCTTTGATTTCTTTCCAGGGCCAAAAACTTAATTAGGTCACTAATCCATGTCTTTATTCCACCTCTTAAATCTTGGGCACTACTCACCAGTCATACATTTCTTCGTTTGTATTGCCCAGATAGGGAAATAATGAAGAATTGATTTTGAAATCAGGAGACATGTAAGCACTTAATAAATAAATAAAAATGTATCAAACCATCTCATGCAGGTGAGACTTGTCAGGGATTAGCAACGTAACTGATTTGTAACCTGGATTCTGTCACTGCCTTTCCAGATCCAACCACTTGATGAACAAAGTAATTGAGTCCTGGATATCAATTATGCCTTGTACTAGTTAGGGGGTTTTGTAGGTTTTTTAATAATGTATATACAATATTTAATCTAATTTTTGTAGGTTTAATAGGTTTTTAATGTACATTATTTCATCAAATATGGGGCTTGCATTTTAGAACAGAAATACTAAAATGGTGACTATTTGATATATTAAATTACAGCTGCACTTTTTCCGCCTTTCCTCTTCTCCTTCCCTGCAAGAGCCACAGCGTTGTTGTTTACAGGGTCAAAGTCATCTGTACTTTTCCTTGTTAATACATTTTTAAGATGGAGTGATTTAAAGTGTGGAGAGGTTTCTGGAGATCAAATATCTGTCAGGTAGGGAGAAAAAAATCCTTTATAATTTGTATTTGTGTTGCTCTGCCGTATGCAGTAGATTATGCCCCTGAATGGTTTATGAAACGAAGCCAAACAAGTGGCAATAAAAGTGTGACACACAGAAGGGCCTAAGCGGCACCTGGCAGGAACTGAGTGACAAAGTGGAAAAAATGTGTGACATGTCCTGTAAATTTGTGACACTCGGTCAGAATCCATGTGAGTCACAAAGCACCTGGGGCACAATAAAATTTAACAGCACCATTTCAATTCCACCCATTTGCTTTAGGATGTTTTATTAGGGGGATATTTCAGCAATGGGTTTCTGAGCTCTGAATTCATGATTTAAAGCATGAGGCTTCAGGAAGTATCGAAGGACTGACTCCCTTAGACCTGAAAGAAAGATAGATTTAATCTCCCGGTATTTAAAATTTTCTAGTTTTTTTGGCACGGCTGCAACTGGTGCTGAAAGCTCTCCAATGAATAAGTGTCCCCTGGAAGCGAAGGAGAAGTTGTAAACTCCATGGCCTAGTTTGAGCCTTCTGTGAAATACTGAGCTGGGTGAAACAGCGAGAAACAAAACAGGGCACCAAGAAACAAAACAGAAATAAAGAAAAAACCCAAAGAGAGGGAGGTGTTTTTTTGCATTGTAGGAGATGAAAGTTGGGTGAAACAAGTGATTTGTGCAATCTGAGGGTGATTGGTGATCCAAGAAAGCAGCAGTTGATCTGGTGATTACCCTCCTGAGGAAAAGACTCCTGGTGGATGCAGGTCCTGTGGTTGTTTAGAGGAGGGGATGCAGAACTGGCTGTGATTAGTCAGCTGCTCCCCCCCGGAGAAGCTGCAATCAGCTCCTGGAGCCCAGGGATGCACAGGAGGCTCTGGCAGGAACAGCAGGGGAAAGAGTGGCTGAGAAAATAGAAATCAAAAGGAAGGAGCTGGTTTAACTTTGGTGAGTGGGAAGTTGATTGATGTTGAGACAATAAATGCACCCCTGCAGCCAGGGACTGAAATACAGATATTGATGTGCTGCTCTGGAGATGAAACAGCTGGTGAGGGACAGAGAAAGCGGAGGCTGCAGCAGATTTTATTGCTGTAGAAATGTTGCTCTGCAACAAAACTCCTGCTGATTTTTGGAGGTCCCCCAAACAGTAAGAAAGTGCACCCTGTGAGTGTCCCCACCACAACTGTCCTGACGGGTTCCACAGAGAAACAACAGCACCGTATTAAATCTGCTGCTGGTTTCTTCTGAATGCTTCTCCCATTGTTTTCTAAGCTCAGTAGGTGCTCTCAGCTGTAGCTGCTGTGGAACATTGACCACACTCCCTGTGCTGGGCTGTTTATTGCGAGGGCTTTAGATAATATTGAGAAGGACTGTTTCAAACATGGGTATGGTTTTTATCCCATTTCAAATATCTGGAGTCATTTCATCTGAAAATGTGTGTGAAGGCAGGCAGGAATCCCACAGAGAGACTTCACCTGGAAGAGTCACAAATCTGACCCAGCACTTGTTAGTGCCCTAGAGGGAGATTCTGCTTTGCTCCCTTTTAGCAGCACAGTCATTCTTCTCTTCTTCTAGGTCGATTATTCACACTGTGATAATAAAAATTTCCTTGAGATTAGATGTGAAAATAAGTAGGATAATGTGTGAACTGGTTGCATCACCAGGGTGGTGGAATATTCCGGAGACAGAATTTGGCTCAGTGCTGTTTGTTCTGAACTCCTGGAAGCTGGTTGGGTATTCCAGGCATGCAAATGTCTATGCGCAATTAAATACGTGTTTGCTCTTGTTCTGCTGGTGGAACAGCCAAGTGAGGTTTAAATTCATCCTGTCACAGCACCTTCGTGCCAGTGCAACTAAGCTGAGCTCAAGGAATTTGCTGTAATTAACTTCATGGACCTGATTCTTTTTAGGTGACGGTGCAGAGCTCTGTCCCAGTTCTCTCTCAGTGGATGCTGGTACAAGTTACAAATGCTGCCATTAGAGCTGGTACTACTTGGATCCCTTGTTGCAGCCAGGACATGATTTCCACCCAGTAAGTGATCTGGGTGTTTGACCCCCTCTCCAGGCAAACCCTTTTCAGCCTCTGTTGGAGTTTGCTTGGAGTGCAGGGACCACTTAGGCCGAGAACCTGGGATGAAGAGTATTGAGGTAAAGTCTTTGTGTAATCTTCCTCCTTGGGAAGGTTCAGAGGGAGATTAAATGACAGTGTCACTGCCTTTGACATTCCCACAAACACTGACCTGGGGTGTCAACATGGAGGGACATTTTCCTGGCAGTGTCTCTGCTGTTTGGGCACTCTGAGTTAGGAAGCAGCTGGGAATCTGTGGGACCAGGGTAACTGCTGGTGTTCTGGGATGATCATTCCTCTGCCATCATCCAGCCTCACCCTCCAGCCCTTTCCCAGGGCCGGAAGAACCAGGTCCCACCCTCACTGCTCAGCCCAGTGGTGCATTTCTGCTGCATTTTAGGAGAAAGATTTGCAAATATTCCCCTCCAAGCTTTAATCTTTCACTTTCTTTCTCACTTTTACAACTTCTGTTAATCCCTTTGCCTCCTACTTGCTTTATCTGACCAGATTTTGCATATGTAGGGGAAAAAAAAGCAATTTTCTCCTGCGTGGCTTTCAGCTGGGAGTCAATGGCAGATTTATTGGTGCTTGCCAGCACTCTGTTGCCTCTCTTTTATTTATAGTTGTGATCAAATATGGGTCAGGTACCTGGTAACTGAAAGGATATTTAAGCAAATAAATGTCAGCCTTGCTTAGGAAGAGAAATAGCACTGGAAAGAGATTAGATTCGTTCAAATTCATGGACAATATATAGGGGATCCTTATGTGCTTTTTTTTCCTTTTATGGAATCTGTAAACTTGGAATGCACAAAAGATAAGCAATATACTCTTTGTAAAAATAATTGGTCCATATTTCTAGTCCTGAATCATGTCACAGGTGGGGTTATGCTGCATGTTAAGCACTCACCAGTCATTGATTTCAAACAAGTGTTGGTAATTTATGCCTAGGGATGGTGATGGGCAGGCAAATATCTGCTAATCTGTTTCCAAGCAAATAACCAGTTCTGAAAATTCCATCCTCAAAGAAATTTAATCGTTAGAGCTGATGTAATTTTCATTAGGGGGAAAGGCAGATCTGCAAGCTGTCAGCAGAGCTGAGCTGGTGCTTCTGAATGAGCTTCCCCAGGGACAGGATGTACAGGGAAGAGAAAAGGACAGCAGAAACAGTTCCTCTCCTCACAGCTGATCTGGGAGAGCAGGAACAAACCATCTGCAGGAATTTCCAAAAGAGATGGAAATGAGGCATTAGCAGAAGAAACAAGTGTGGTCAGATTTTTTATAAAACTTTTTTTGTATTATTAATATTTATTTATTGAGAGACTCAAATACACCTGGACTGTGTAGCGGGTGGAGGAGGCATGCTGGATCGGGGACAAGGGGTGGGAAGGAGATCAGGACAGCGGGTGGGATCCCTGTGGATGTAAAGGAGAGAAGGGGAGGAGCAGAAAAGCTTCAGGATGGGAGGAAAAACCAAGTAGAAAAAAGAAACACAATCCACTGATTTTTTTGCGGGGGAAAGCCCTAAACCAGATTTCTTGTTGTAAGCGAGATGAAGAGCAGGGAAAGATTTGCAGAACAAGAGCTGGCAAAGATCAGCTGCTCCATCGCTCACTGAGGAGTTATTTATTGTGAGCCCCACAGGGAAACAGAGAAGGTTAATGAAGAGCTGAACTAATCCACTGTTGGAGGTGGAACTGAACTTCCAACCAGCTCAGGAATCCAAGTTTTGCTTTGCAAGAGGTCTCAAACCCCAAGTGCTTCTCTGCTTCTCCCTACAGCTCTTTCCCTGTTCTGTTTTCCAATTTTTTGTTTTTTGGGCTGCTCCTTCATCTTGTCCTCCTTTAAGACTGAACCCAGTTAATAGCTGGATGTGTTTACAACCCCCAAAACCATCCTGCTCTCCAGGAATCCCACAGGGAATGTGTGGTGGGCTATGTCCATGGTGCCTGTGTGGTACATTGCCTGGGGATCGGGATTGCCATGGTAACTTGTACCTTTCCTAAGGCAGCACCAGAGCCTGAGCAAAAGGAGGTTTGCAGAAGTGAAATGGAAAAAAATCTCAGAGTCTGACATTTAAACTTCAAAAAGAAGTCCAAAATTTTCCTGGCCTGGCTTTCTCCTCCTCTGCTTTGAGAATAACCCAAGTATTAAATGCTTAAATAAGTGGAGTTTTCATAGTTTAAAGATGAGTAAATAAAGAATTTTTAAAGCAGGCTTGTAATTCATATGGGGCTTAACAAAAAAGGGATTTATTTGGCAATGGGCACTACAAAATAAGAATTGCTGACTCTTCCTGCTGCCTATTCAAAGGCAATCAGGTCAACAAGTATTCATTGCCTCTGTTTCCCCAGCCATAAAATGGGCACGTGAAGGAGAGGAAAGGATGGAGATGATGTCTGAAACTTTAGAAATGGGTTGGGGAAGAAAGAGCAGCTGCAGGTTGGAATTTTGGCCCTTTCTTGTAGGAGGGAGCTGAGAAATACCTGTTGGGTCATCCTCAGCTGAGGACTCATTGGCAGAAAAAGCCTCTGGATGGAAAATTCCCGAGCCCTGCCTCCAAAAATGCTCCCAAAACACTGGGATAAATCAGAGATTTAATGTGCTAAGGAAACCCTGAATTTAAAAAAAATCTATGTGCCAGGCAGTTTTAAAAAACTCTTTTATGCATGAGAACATAACTGAGCAGATGATCAAAATCTTTTGTTCTATTTGGGTTCACTTTCTCCAGAACAGAAAAAACATTTCCATGTGTTTTCCATACATGTTTTGAGAGCTTCAAATGGCATTTTAAAATACCAATAAGATACAGACTCTAGGCAAAATTACTTTTCAACCACTACTCACTGTTGGAGAAATTTTTATTGTTAATCTGTGCTTTAATTTTTAAATAAAATTCCCCATGGACAACATAGCCAACAGTGTTGCAAGCAATAAAAACACAAAAATTTTTAGTTATTTTTCTTACCTTTAGTTAAAATAAATAAAGGTAAATTCCTGTAGATATGTCTATGAATGTTTCCAGGACCAACCAGTCTTTGTGAAAATTTTCTGTGGAGGAAGAGTTCTTTGGTGCAGTGGTAGATGAATTTTAAAATTTTTTTTAAGGGAAAGGAAAGCTTTTCTGCCTGCCTGTTTTCAGCAAGAAGAGTGTTTTCTCTGAAAGCATTTGAACTGCAAGCCTGGTGAGATGGACTTGCAGTAAATCACAAATGTAGAATCATCACTACTGTGTGTTCAACACCTGTAGTGGAAATAGGTGAATCTACTGAGGCTGAGGAATTGAATCTTGAGGGAGAGATAATATATTTCCATGAAAAATAATTTCAGTAATGGAGGAGTCCAGGTGTCCTGGCCTCTTGATTAAAGAGTCACTTTGCATTCTTTGGCAGCAGAACATGACTGGGCAGATGTCCTAGGTTACAACATAGATGTATTTAAGTATTCTATTACCACCAGCTGTGGGCCATTAGCTGTTATTGCCTGCTAATGACCCACCCCTGATAACAGACAATGGGCCATCAAGAAACCACCACGTGACTCATGGACTTATCTCATCCTGTTGTGAGATGTTCCACCCAGGAGGGAGGAGCCAAGCATTCCCACCTGGGTATAACCTGCCCTTAGATCTGCCTAACTTAGCCCTGTGTACTGGGTTACCAGAGGACAAGAGCTGCTACTGAACCGTCAGCTGGAGACTAGACCTTCCATAGGATCATCACTTCAACTGAACTACTTCATTTGGACTGCTACCACCACCCTAACAGGGTGTCAGGTTGTATCTAACTTTGTCAGTGCTTTTCCTTCTATTATTTCACTTATTTCAAATTTTTTTCCTATTAATTTTAATCCTGACTTGTGATCTCCCACTGGTTTGTTTTCAAACCAATACAGCAGAGGAGCTGCCTTGGCTTCACATCTCCTTGCACCGGTCCTGGCTGGCTTTTATCTTTGGCCTCCTCAGTATTCCTTTTCTTTCTCCCTCCCTCCCTTATCTTTGGCTCGCATGGTAAAATCTCATATTTCTGGTCCTTCAAAATTGGCTTGAAGTCTAAGGCCACCAAGAGGAAAGATGGAGAGGGACTTTGGATAGAGGATGGGGGGACAGGATACTGGGAATGGCTTCAGCCTTCCAGAAGGCAGGGGTAGGTGTGATATTGGGAAGGAATTCCTTCCTGTGAGGGTGGGGACCGGCTGAGATGGAATTCCCAGAGGAGCTGTGGCTGCCCCTGGATCCCTGGAAGTGTCCGAGGCCGGGTTGGACGGGGCTTGGAGCAACCTGGGACAGTGGGAGGTGTCCCTGCCTGTGGCAGGGGTGGCACTGGATGGGATTTAAAATCCCTTCCAACCCAAACCATTCCATGATCCCCAGTGCACCCTGGATGTTTCAAGAAGTTTGCTGTGTACTGACCCTTGCTTTCAATTCAAGCTACTGGTGAATTAGAACAGCTTGCCCAATTTAGAAACCTTTTGTACTTAGTTCCTGGGAATTGTGGTTTCTCAGCAAGGGTCACCGTGTGCCCTTTATTCAGTGATCATGAGACAGCAACAAATTGCTGAAAATGAGTTCGACTGAGAAAAAAGGCAAAGAAAGGAGGATGCTTCCTCCCCAACCCCGCCCAGAAATTACTGTACAGAAACCCCTGTATTTCACTGTAAAGGTGTATTTAAAACCAATTCAGGAAGATTAAAGTTGGCAACTTTGCAATAAGCTGATTTTTCTCTCTTTTAAGGTGTGATAGTTCCAGTTCTGGGCTCAGAGCACTCTAGCCCTTTTCTGTCTCCCTTTTAAGTGGTGTTTTTTTTGAAAGGTACAATCAGCTGCTTTTGTTGCAGCATGCCAACATATGCTTCCTTGTGTGAGTTAAAATCAGTGCCTGATATAATATCTGCTGGAAGTTGGAAATGAAGCTGCTGCTTGCATCTACCGAGGGGGATTTTGTGAGGGTTCTCTCTGGCAGCTTTTCTTTTCAGATGTCTGGAGTTTTGTCCCTACAACAGCCATGGGGCCTTGAGCTGCTGGTGGGAAGTCTGCACTTCAGTGCCTTGTTTTGACGTCACCTCTGAATTCAGAAGTGTGATGAGTCCTGAGACTTCTGCAGAGGAGTCGTTGGGGGTTTTCCACATGGGAAGCTGCTCCTTTGGAAATCCAAGATTCAGGAGACGATGGTTGTGTTCATTTAAATAAATAGGAATCTGGAAAGGAGATTCTTTCTGGTGGCATTGATAGAGTTTAGGACTAATTCAAGAGGCTTCTCAGCAGACTCCCAAGCTGATTGTTAAAAAAGAAGAAATAATTCCTTGACTCTGCTCATGGAATATTTATGATTTTCATGGCTGGATCCTTTATCTCTTGGTCTGCTTCACACTACTCAAGATGTGAATTTCCATCTCTCCTGGATCATAAAAGGGATTTGGATTAAGCCCTTCCGGAGAGTTTGGCAGACTCAGGTCTATCCATACCACCAGCTGTCCAACCAACAGCAAAATATCCCTTCTAATGTTCCACAGCCTGTTCTGGGGGGAATTAATGGGTGGAAAAAGGACCATTGGGGCTGCCTGGGTGAAAAATGGAGACGGATTTCTTCAAGGCAGTGAGGGACCCTCTGGGAAGGTACATCCCCAAAGTGTTAGCACACAAATCAGGCTGAGCATTGAACACAGCTCTGTTTTATTGGCTGCCTTTAATAAAAAATATTTAAAAAAAATTTAAAAAATCAAAACACTTGTCAGGTATTTTAAGGACACTTGGAGAGGAAAATTGCAGCTGGTCAGATCCTGAATTTTTGCCTCCAGTCTAGCCATGTAAACTGCAATGATAAAATCAGCTGAGCCACAAAGAGAAATAAAATCAGCTGGACCACAAAGACAAACAAAACAGATGGATATTTTACAGTATGTAAACTATTATGAAATGACTTTTAATTTCTCTGCTTGCTCTGGCAAGTTGCCATCTCTGAGTAAACATATTGATTAATTATTTTCAGTGATGTAAGAAAAAGGGCTGAAGGGCCAGGTTTCAGATAATGAAATCAGAAATAGCATGGAGTGATGGCAACTTCCTTGGTAGGTGTAGAAGTAAAATTAATCTCCTCTGCCAAGCTGGACTGCATAAATAAAGAATGAATTTTAAAAATATATTGATTCCCTGTGGATTTCTTGCCAAGGAGATGCTCACATCAGCTTATCTGAATTAAAACTGGGCATCAGGAGGAAGCTCACATCAATACTTCAGTTTGCATACTGCAATCTGCATTAAGTCGTGAGTCAGATTCATGGTTGTGTATTTTCCATCCAGGAAGGCCCTTGCACCCAATGGATATTTCCTCTGGAATATTTGAAAATCATTTGAGGACCGCGTGCTTCTGGCAGCTCTTGAACAGCTGTTGGTGCCATGTTCAGTGGATAATATTTGGCTGTGGGCCCTGGTTTAGGGTTGCAGAAGTGAAAGAGAATCCACTGAAATCCCATCATCCTCTCACTGGTGTGGGAACTGACCTACAACATTGTTCCTGTAGGTGGAATATAGGAAGATGAGATGTACCAGTAGGGGTTGAAACACTGGCATCAGTTTTTAACTGCATGAACCTGGGGGAAAAACCCTTCAGAAACTTCTCTGTCTTTTTGGTCTATTTGTGTTTGTACAGCTCCCGGCGCAACTCAGCCACCAACTGAAAAGGCTCATGTGTCCAGGTAACAACTGAAAGGCAACACTATTAAATATTAAAATACTAACACAAATATTCCAGTCAACCAAACATCTTAATTTAAAGAGAGTGAATATTCCCATTTTCCTCCAGGACTAATTCAGAGCCTGAAATTAAGAACAACATTTTTTCCCCTGAAAGTCTAGACAGTCACAGAATTAAGTCCTAAAGATAAAGGTCTGAAGATCAAGATAAATGTTTTATTTCATTTATGTTTTTATTTCAATTATGTTTTTATTTCTGCTGAGCAGAAACATGAAGCACTACCCCCCATCAGCAGGGCTTTGTTTTTAAGTGAAAAGCCATCAGGAGGAACAGATTTACAGGATGTTCCTTAGTGATGATGCAAGAGTCATTCAGATGCTGCCTTTGACTTCTTGCCCCATTTCCATTCCAGCACGTGATTTTTAAAGAAAAGCAAAGCAAAGCAATTTGCCCTTTTTGGATCATCAGCAATGAAGCAATGAACTCGTTACCAGGAGTTAAAGCCAAGCTGCAGGAGTGCAGCTCGGAGTTCTAGCTGCTCACTGATGCCTGGCAAATTGGATAAAGGTTTTCAGCTTCCTTTCATTGTTACAGCTGTTGGCTTCAACCTGCTTTGGTGGTTTGATTAAAATAACATTATTTCTCTAACTTGGCAATTGCCTGGTGTTGGGTGACACAAATGAACTCTTTTTTTTTTTTTCTGAGGAGAGTCAAGGATCTGCTCAAGAGGAAATCACCAACAGGCCCAGAAAACTGATAGAGTGGGGCAGCAAAATCAAATACAGGACTTGAAAAACTTTGCACAGAAAATCAGTGGAGAAGGAAACCTGCAGTGGTTTGTGCTGTTTTTAACCCCTTCACCCAACCTGACCCCTTTTCCATGCTTAAATCTTATCCCACAGGAAGGGAGGACAATTTGCCATGGTGCCACTGTCACCAGGCACCAGTTTAGAAATGCCACATCCCTAAATCTCCTGGAATTATTTGAGAATTTAAAAAAATGCTCTAAAGAGACTGACAGAAAACTGAGGTAAACTCTCATGTGTTAATCTCTAGAAGAAACTAAAGAGCAATTCATAGAAGTGCAAACAAAGATGAAAAACTCTTCTCCAAAGACCAGGGGCCATTATTTTGTCTTTGTGGGAGACATCAGTCGCCTTTGTGCTGATGGAAATGAGCAAGAGAAGGGAAAGTTGGGCAAGAAAAGAAATATCCTTCCCATTTTATGGCTGGGGAGTTTTAGCACAGGCACTTGACAGAACTTCCACAGCCTCATCTTGGAGCAGTCAGGATGAGAATTTAGATTTAGTTCCAATAAGCAGCTTTTATCACAAGATTGTTTTTCTTCCTTTTATAACTTGTATTTGTAGCATCTACATAAATAACCAATAAGCCTTTAAAAATGGGATCCCTCTTCTTCTTCTGTTCCATTTCCAATTCTCAGCCTGGTTACATGGGCCAGTTTATTATCTCAAATGTTTACTTTCCACTATAAATGGAAACGACTTTTTTCCTTTCTTCTTCATGTTTCGTGGTCATAATATCCTCCAGTGTTCCATTATCTCTCAGTACCTATGATAGATCAAAATCTTATGGACTCACTATTTTGTAATAAATTAAATTGGCTGTAATAGAAAACTTAAGTAGCTGTAATGGTTTTTTATAAGTAATGGGTAAACTGGATTTTCTGCAGTTGAAATGGATTTCTAAATAATTTATCATCCTATGTAAATTCATGTAAGAATGCAGGGAGTGAGAGTGGGAAAATCACAGTCCAGTGCCATTCTGGAGAGATTGTGTATTTATAGGGACATTGTTCATTACTTTTTGAGAACAGAGCTATTATTTATCAGGCACACTCTTGCTTCCATGCTGGTTACACTGCAGTCACATAAGGCCTCTAAAATCATGCAGGAAAAGAGGAAAATGTCAGGGAAATTTGGATCAAATGATGCCTTAAGCACCAATGGAGATAAAAATCTCTTTTAAATTTATGCCAATTGTCAGGGAGAAAATAGGTTTACCTATAGCGGGAATTTGAGGAGCCTTCTAAAATATTCCAAGCGGAAAGGTTTTGTTGGAGTTTTCATGCTTCAATTACAGTTTCAACATCAGTCTTTGTTGCTCTCATATTTCACCAGAACAGAAGTATTGATCAGAGCACAAAAAGTATTTGTGATTCATCTCCAGCTGCACTTTTGTGCCTCTGGTTTGTGTTTAAGTTTGATGACAAACATTTTGACACTGAGCTGATGAGCTGGCTGATAAATACCTGCTCCTCTGCATGCAAAATGTCATAAACTCAGTGCACAGAAGAATTCCCCACTTGCCTGTTCTTTGCTGCAAAAACAGGGGAGAGAAAAGGTTTCTTTGCTGCTCTTGGACTTCCAGGAACGGGGCCTCTGATGGACAGCAAAATATTGGGATGGAAAGTGGGATTCGGGGTGAGAGATACAAGTTGCTCCTTGCTTTGTATGCCCTGAGCCCCCTGAGTTCTGCTTCAGGCTTGGAATTAAGGTGAAAATCTGCTGTGGAAGTTCCCACCTTCACTGCAGAAAAGAAAACGCATAGAATGTGTTGTTCCTTTAACTTGGGTTCTGAATTGCATTTATCAAAGCACACCTGGTACACACAGGTGTGACATCCCCAATGGGATCAGCCTCCGGAGGACCCTTTCTCCCTAGCAGTGCCAGAGATTTCATGGAGTTGCTTTACTCTGCCCCGTTTTGGGGCTTGAACAGGACACGTGGGGTGGGAACAGGAGCTCTGGTGGGTGATGAGTGGCTAAACTGAGCCCTCCTGCAGTTGCTGGTGGCTCTCAGAGGACAACTCTGTCACAAGGGCAACCTTTCATTCCTTTGGCAAGCTTGAGCAGGGAGGAGAAGAGAATCCAGCTTTACAATTAAAATTTCATATTTTTACTGTTTCCTATTCTGGTTTTCCTGTTCTTTTTCCTATTCTGATTCCTCTATTCTGTCTTCTCTCACAAATAGTGCGTTGGCAGAATTTTTTGGCTCAGTGTGGTGAGACTCGTCCATCTTTGCTTTACTCTTTGTCCATTCCATGCCTCTGCCCTGCTCCCTGACTTCAGCAGAGATGAAATTCCTCCTTATGCCAGAAAATCTCCATGTGCCCGAGGAGGGGACCTGTCAGACACGTCCTGGCACCAGAGCTTTGGATGATCTTTTAGTTATTCCGATGGTCAGCGCTGCCCATGGCGAGTGCCAGCCTCGATATCTGTGACAGGGGCAGCTCAGACCCATCACTGCCCTCAGCCCAACAGGGCCCTGCTGCTGTGGGAAATAATTCAACCCACGGCATTTCTGGGATGGGTTTGTGCTCATCCCACACTTTTACAGCAGGTGCAAGAAAAATCTGGGGACCAGAAATACCCAAGGGCAAAACCCTAAGCCAGGAAACCTCTGGGTTTTATCTGTGTGTCTTTGAATCAAGGGTGCCTTTTAGTGGCTTAACAGAGACGC
Organism: Dicrurus megarhynchus; assembly: GCA_013399195.1. Taxonomy (NCBI): domain Eukaryota; kingdom Metazoa; phylum Chordata; class Aves; order Passeriformes; family Dicruridae; genus Dicrurus; species Dicrurus megarhynchus. The sequence goes on from VXAD01009641.1 coordinate 61,078, forward strand.
CTTTCAATACCAAAACTAAGCAGTACCAAGTAAAAGAAGTAATTAATGCACTGAAAATAATCAATATTGAAAACCTCACTGCATGTAAAAAGTAACACAGAATATGGAGGAGAGTGAATGAGCAGTAGGTTTAAATGTGATTTTTTTTTAAACCCATTTCATTTACTTGATGCTGTGTTGTTGTTTGATTCTGGCTCATTAACCTACACACAAATCAGCTTTTTGCCTCGTATAGACTGTGTGCTTAATAAATAACCTAAACTGGTGTTTTATTAATGCACTGCCTTAATTAGTGGGTAGAAAGACTTCAAACACCTTTAAATTGTGTGATTTCCAGGGCAGCATGAGAGAAGCAGAAGGTAACAGTGAATTTCTAATTCCCTTCAGAAAATAAAAATCCAAAGTAATGGCTGCAGCTATTTGTGTTGGCCATAAAAATTGATATAACATGTGGTAAACCTCCTATTGGGTATTATTACAAATGATTGATTCCTCTCTCCTCCTCCAGTTTAGATGGTGCAGTTCTTACTGTACAAACAACTCATGAAAAGTCAACATGTTTTACAAGTAAATAATTTACAGCCACTCTGCAGAACACAGAATAATATTTTACGTTAAGTGACATTAATTAGGGTGGAAATATTCACATGGTGAAGGGCTGGGAGATGGCTGCTGCAAAGGAAATTCTTTTCCTTGCAGTCTAAATGCAAATCAGAAGCTTGGAGAGTCACGACCACATTGCTCTGGAGGGAGAAATAATTCCCATTAAGTACCGGCTCCAAAATAACTCCAAGATTTGGGGAATGTGAGCCAAATTCAAGGCAGTGACAGTCTCAGGCATGGCTGTCTTTGAAGGTTTTAGATGTGTTTTAGATCTGTTTTAATTAGAGGTGAGATTTATCTCATAGTTTTGGGTTTTCATCCCATAAACCCATGGTTATCCTCAGCCACAGCAGCAAACCAAGTGTCTGGGCAGGATTGGTGTCACAGACCTGGGATTTTAAGGTCAGTGCAGATACTGTAGTTTGAAAATGTGCGCTAGAACCACTCATTAATTCCGGAACTTATGCTGCTCAAAACTTCTGTCTAAAGTGTGTTTCTTCAGAAGGAATTGGTGATTGATCATCCACCACCTTTCAACCACCATCCAAAAGGGCAGTGTTAGGAAGGAAATCATAAAATCATGGAATGGTTTGGGTGGGAAGGACCTTAAAGCTCATCCAGTGCCACCTCTGCCATGGGTAGTGATGCCGTGATGATTTTTCGCCTTTTCTTTTAAACCCCTTTTTGGGCCTTTTTGCAGCTTCTGCATTCCTTAGTGCTTTTGTCTACGTTCTTGGACTTGTTTGTTAAGCTGGGAGACGAAAGGTTAGAGGTTTCGTAGTGAGGGATCAGAGTGCCCCAGAGCCCAAGGTCCTCTCCAGAACACGTTTTGTAAACTGAGATAGAACCACCCAGGGGAAGGTTCCTCGGGGAGGGGGGCTCATGTTAGCCTCTCATTGGGGAATTTATGATAGAGATGCTAATTAGTAACACCTATAATGATATACCAGATCTTTTGGGAGAGATTTGGCAGTGTGTATGGAGGTGCATTTGACCTGGGCGTGCTGCACCTAAGGATCCTTAAAATAAATACCAAGATAAAATCCCTTTTTGCCTCCTTACTGTGTTTGACTATTGATTTTAAGACCTAGAAAAGGCATCAGCAGGAACACCTTCCACTATCCCAGGTTGCTCCAAGCCCCATCCAGCCTGGCCTTGGACACTTCCAGGGATCCAGGGGCAGCCACAGCTGCTCTGGGCAATCAATCTCTGTGCCCACTGGGCAGCTCAAAAAGGGACTGGAATTTAAAAATCTTGCCTGTAAACTAAGACATGCGAGGTGGACTTTGAGAATTCTTCATTCTGCAGCAAGGATAAAACTGAAAAAAACCCAAATCTCTGCCAATTTGCAAAATATCAACAAAATCCATCCCATGTATTGAAAATCAAGCCCAAACCTGTGGATCAAGTCCTCCTCATCTTAAGTCAGTGCAATTCTGTCACCTCCAGAGGTTGCCCAGGCTTATGCAGGAGAGGCTGGGACCACGTGTATCCCATTTCTCTGTTCTGACACACAACCCAAAATGAACAGGCCATTTGTCTGCTAGGCTGGGTTCAAAACAGATATTTAATAAATATTTTCTCCTTTGAATTGCAACCAGCTTGATAGAATTGTTCTGCTTTTGAAGTATGAATCTGCTGGGAGCTGTGTGCTGCAATGGGCTCTATGCGTGTGGAATAAATAAACACCTGGACTAAAAGGGTGTGTGGAAGGGAAATAAAACCTGTTGACCAGACTTCTTGCACCTCTATAAATGCTGTGCACCTCCATAAATTTCAGTGTCCTGAGCAGCAGAAAACTGCTCCAGAAAACTTTGGATTAAGGCACATCCTGACCTGGATAAAAGTGAGTGGGAGATGGTTTTATACCTGCTGAGGTATCACAGAACCTGTATAAAAATGTCTATACAAATGTAAAACAATAAATCATTAAAATTAATAGAAACTTAGAGGGAAAAATTAATGAGGGAGAAAGAGATCTGGGTCCTGGTTTGGGAAGGTTTGACCCATATGGGGCAGGAAGCCTTGCTGATGTCCTTCATTTCACAGCAGGTTCCCTAAAAACTCACCCACCTGGAGTTTGAGCTGCTGATAGAAAGGTCTGGACTCCAAATTTAATGGGCAAATTGATTTGGGGTTTTTGTACTCTGATAAATGCTTTTGAAGCAGTTGATAGCAGGTGTACGTAAGATGTGCTCCAAAATTTGGAGAATTTAATTTTTACAAACTTCATGTTTCAGTATTTGAAGTACAAAAAATATGAGTATAAATTTTACTTTTTATGTGGTGATTTGTTTTATTTTGTAGTTAATTTTCTATCTAATCAAGCAATATTATCCTCTGAATCATTGCTTAGAAAATTGGGAGAAAGGGCTTTTTCCTGACTTTTTTTTCAGCCTCACTTTCACCAAGTTCTAAGTATTTAGAACAAATAAACACAATTACCTCTAATAAAACTGATATGCCATTGCTGGAGAACAGAATTCCTTCCCTGGAAATTGGGAAGAATATTGCTGCCATGTAATTTTCTTTCAGACATTGTGAGTGATCTGGATGATTTACTTTAGGATTTCCTTGCTCTTTAAACCTCCCTCAAAAACAGATTTCACATATTAGACATAAATTAAGCTCTAATATCTTGAAAATAAACAGAAATTAGGGAAAAAGCCTGAATATGGCTGCTGCTAATTGCAGTTAAATATCCTCCTACGTTGGCAGTTCATGACTGGGATCTGCTGTGTTTGTACTTTGGGATGTTTGAAATGTAATGTTCACACTCCCTGTAGGAGTAATTGATATTATAAATAATTGTATCAAATATCTGCTGATATTAGGATAATATTAAGGAACTGTTTATTGCCTGACATTCTACAGGAGCTTCTCTGCTCAGGTAAATGTGAGGGGGTGTTTTGGAAAGCACCCCTTTTGTGGATGATGGAAATGGTGGAAATTTAATTGACCTTTGTGCCAATTCTTCAGATTCTTCTGTGCTGCATGATTTGAGGTCAGTGGCAAGATGTTGAAAAACCCACAAATGTTTAAATTTAAATCTTTAACTTGGAAATATTAAACATGAATATACTGTTTTTTGTATACTTTGAATATTCGCCATGTACAAGGCAATTAGACTTAAGTGCTTTAAGGTTTAAATTGTCTTTAATGAGTTGCTCCATCATTATGTTAATAAAAATATTTATAGAATACATAGATTATTTGTTATCTAATATTGCTCTGAGCAACCTGGGCTGGTGGAGGTGTCCCTGCCCATGGAATGGGATGAGCTTTAAGGTCCCTTCCATCGCAAACCATTCCATGATTCCGGAATATCTCCTTTTTGCTAAGCTGCCATAAACACAAACCATCACAACTGATGCCATTTCAGTCCTGCTAAGAATTCCCTGCTGCCTCCTGCTGAAGAAAATGGTAAAAAAGCAGTAAGTTAATGTTAAAAAAAACCCCAACCAAACAACAGAAAACACTGTTTAAATAATTGATGGAAAGAAAAGTTGAGAGGTCCTAAGCTTTGCACAGTTCCACAGATTAGTGAAAAGCCATTGCACTGCAATATATCAGGATAAAAACCATGTGTACCCTTTCCATGGCTATAAATAACTTCACAAGGTTTGAGGCAGTGAAGAATGTTATGAAAAAAACCTTCTGTAATCTCCTGAAGTGTGAAAATTAATCGCTCACAAGAAGCATTTGACAACGTGGGCTCCTTACGCAGAGCTAGGAACTTCACCTGGCACCGAAACTTTTATTAATTTTCAATGTGCAATTTGTATTTTGGTGATGCTCATTCAGCTTTTGCAGCGAGTTCACCGGATATTTTCATGGACAAAGTGAAACTCAGACTGATGATGCTGAACCTCTCAGTTTAGGGCCCTTCTGTGCTACTGGGTTTGGGATATTTGGGAATACATTTGGGGGTTTATTCCTTCCCATTCCTACCCTCCTTTACTGTCATGGTTCAGGGGCTCTGAAGTGTCCTGGAAAATCAGCACTTCAGCCTGGCACTGTGCAAAGGAAAATCAGGATGCCAATCAACTGGGACAAAAGCACTCTGGCTAATTATCTTCCAGCTCTCCATTGCCATTTATTACCCTAGAAAGCAAAAAGTTTAACTGCACAGAATCCTTTTTGTACCCCAGGATCACTGAACAGCAGATTAAGCTCTGTGGTTCTCACTGTGTCTGTGCATCTCAGTTGTTTAAACATTTCCCTGCAGTCCTCCACTCTAAAATCAATGATAATACATTTTTTGGTGAATTTTAATTTTTTTCTTTTTTTATCATTTCTTTCAAGGAAAAAATTACACTTCCAACACCTCTGACTTTGCATAGGTTGGATCATTTCCCTTTTTCAATCTCTCCTATTTGATAGTTTTATCTGCATCCATTCCTGTTTCTGTGCTGGTTTTTGATCCTCAGGTTTCATGAACTGCATGAAATCCAGAGAAAAGTGTCTGTGCATTTTCCATCCTCTGCAGCTTGTATTTAATAAAGACAAAAACACCCTAATTCTGATTATACTCAGTGTTAAAAGAGGGGTTGGGTTTAGGATCTAGGCATTAAATTGGCATTGGATTTAGGAGAGGAAGCTTTGCTACAGGGTTTCTGCGTAATATCAACAAACCAACCAGACCCAGATTTTTAAAAAATGTAGAACTCTCAGCTGTGAATATTGCACTGAAATTCTCTCTCTCTGGGTTTCTTAAAACCCAGAGTTTGGTTTCTCTGGGTTTCTTTTCTTTCTTAAAAGACAAAAGGATGCAGCCTTTATTTCTCCCTGTCTTTGACATTTTTTTGCCCACTATTCCTAAATGTGCAGAAATATCCTTGTGACATCACAGACCAATGAGTGATCAGAAATTACAAGTATTTTTAAGTCTATGAGAGCTGTTGGGGAAGCTCTGCCAGGCATAAGGTGAGATACTCAGTTCAAAATCCAACATCAGAGTTTGCTGGCAGCAGAAACTTTTTATTTATTCCAAAAGGATGAAGATAAATTAATGAGGATGGAAATGAATTAATGGATACTTTGCTACATCAGTGTGTGGACAGCCTAGTTTCTGTGCAGGGGGAATGAGATATTTGGGTCCCTCAGGTTTCAGGTCTCTGTGCCATCCCTGACTGTGACACCTGGGTGAAACCACCCAGGCTTGGCTTGCCTGGCAAAGTCTGCTACATTTGATAAACATTTGGTAAAGTCTGAGTAAATCCCAGAACACTCCTGGATGTTCTTGCCTCTTTCCAGTGTCCTTCCCACTTTGCATACAGAGCATCTCCCATTAGGACATTCCTTTTTCTCCTTGTGAACACAGAGATAATGTTTTATTGTTGTAAAATCATCATTTTGGGGCCAAAAGCACCTTTAGGTCTTCCCTTGGCGTTTTGACAAAACCAATCAAAGCAGCATTTTATAGCATGGAAAAAAAACAGGAGAGAGGATGTCTCATTTTTCTCATTTTTCTCCTCTTTCTGCCAGCGTGAAAATCTGTTCCTCAGCTTTGTGTCTCCTTGCCCCCACTAATGACCTTCCTTTCACTGCCGGCTTCAGAATCTTGAGAGCTCGTTAGAACCACGAGAGGCTTTGCATGATCAGAGCGATAATTCCCCAACCACTCTGCAGCTGAAAGTAACTTCAGGAGCATTATTTATTCAAATTTCAGGCATGAAGGACCACATGGGAAATATGGAAGGGTGCCTCCTGTAAATGACAGCTTAGGGAGAATTTCCAATTGCATGAGACAGCTGTATCCCAAAACTTAATCTAATTACTGGAGTGTGGTGAGAAATGTCACCCTGAATCAAAGTGATCCCATCCTCTGTGTTTATGGTGAGTTCTGACTTACATATGGCCACGTTTGGGATAACCTTTAAATCCAAATTCCAACTTGGGGTTGATGTCATGCCTTTGGAATCGGGGGGATTTGACCATGAGGAGTTTCACCCTTGCTCGGAGCAGCTCAGCTGCACAAAGTTCAGAGCAGCCCTTGCTGGGGCCCTATGGGACATGTGCTCCCTTCCCAGCACACAGAACCAGAGAAAACCTTGGTGTGTTTCCCTTTTTCAAACCCCGCCCCTCAAAATGTTTTCTAGTTGCGCTTCAGGACTGCGAAGAGAGGGAAAGGACTCGCTGAGCTCTGCTCTGCCACCCCCATATGCTTCTTTCTGTTTTGCTACACATGAACAGCCCTCTGATGACTTGAAATGTTGAGTTTCTGGAAGGCCTCTCATTTTCAGCTGCTGCTGTGTGCCAACAAATCTGAATATTCAATCAGATGGAAAGCAGCAGCTTGAAAACATGCAATCTGCTCCGGGCTGGGATGCACATCCTTGGCTGCCACCGAGGCTGTCTGGGAGAACAAAAGAGCACGTTTTGAAAGCTCAGAACATTTTCTGTTTGGGCTTTTTTCTTCCCTCACTTGTGAAGTGCTGAATTGGCCGTGCTGAAGCCAACAGGTTCTTTGTTTTCCATGAAAACAGATTTACCAGGATGTAGAAATGCTGGATTCACTCACCCTGTTGAGCCAACATATTCCCAGCGCTTGGTATGGACAGCACCTTTCCTCCTGAGAAACACAAATTGACTTTCTGTAGCTGCTGGCTTCCCAGCAAATTCAGGGAGTCAAGGACATGCTCAACAGCTCAAGGGCTGATCTCAGAGACACCAATCAAGCAGGGATTGTGTCAGTGCAGAACACTGGGACCCATTTCTGCCAAAACCAGGTAAAACTGACAGGGCCTGCTGCTTGCCTGGGACAAGCCCCAGCCAGCTCTTTGGTGAGAAACAGGTTTAAGAATAACATTTGTGTGCAGCAAGGAGCAGCAAACCTACCTTTCAAGATGCTGAGGAAGCCTGTGGGCCAGCCTGGTATTTTTTAATCAAAGCATCCTTGAAAAATGGAATAGGTACAGATGTGTGTGCTCAGGCTGTACCCAGGGTTGATGATTTCTGGGGCTTGGTGCTGCTCAGCAAAGCTCTAGTGGCTGCTGCAGGTGCTTGCTGCATAACTAAATTGTTCACATGGGAAAAGGACTCTAGAAATATCTTACGTTCTGATTTTTTAAAATAATGCCTGGATTTCTGCAAAGTTTTGAACAGCCAGCCCAAAGACCCCTCTTCCCTGGACAGATCTGGGTCACACAAGGGGGTGAGGTGACCCTGCCCAATCAAGGCTTCCCCTGTTCATCATTCCTGCTATAACGACTTGTCCATTTATTGCAAATTGTGGGATGTGCTTTTGTTGATGGGAATTGATACCAATGACAAAGCTGAGTCCTAGGAAGTGCCAGAAACCAGAGTCTGTTTTTTCAACCTCAACTTGATGAGAGACAGACCTTGCAGATATACAGATAAGAGGCAACATGGAAAATCTCTCCTCATTTCCAGCCCAACCCATACAATCTGAGGGGAGTGTTTTGCTGTGGCTTGATCTTCCCAGTATTGAGAAGAGCAGGGAAGGAATTGCAGGAGCTCAGGATTTCCAAGACCCTTCAAGCTTGTCTCTCCCTCTCCCGCCAGCAGCAGAATCTGCCTTGTTTGGGAACAGCCCAAAGTGACTGTGCAGTGTCACACACAGCACACCTTGAACATCCAGAGCTGCTGCAAAAGGACACTGGAGGGGCAGGAAAAAGATGGGAATGGACCTGATGGCCCCAAAAGCAGGGCTAAACATCCCTTTGGATGGATGGACAGGTTATCTGCTGCCCTGATGCCACAGGTGGCATTTCAGTGCCAGGGACCAGCGCTGCTCCTGAAGCAGGACTGGATTCCAAAGCCTGTTCCCATCCGTGCTTCACATTGTGGTTTCATTTGTGGCTGGAAAATCGTTGCATTAAGATTTTATCTGTGCTACAGTTTGGCCAAAGATTGAAAGGGAAATTTTTTAAGTTTTTCTTTCTTTTTTCGTAGTTTCTGTTTGGTTGGATTTTTGGGTTTTTTCGTTGGTTGGTTTTTTGTGTGTGTGTGTGTGTATTTTTCGTTTGTTTGGGGGTTTTTTTTATTCTTTTGGGGTTTGTTTTGTTTTTGGTTTTTTGTACGGTTTTTGTTTGTTTGTTTGTTTTGATTCTTGGTTTTTGTGGTTTGGTTTGTTTTCCTAAACATACAGCATAAAAACGTTGCCCTTCTTGGTGAAGAGCTGTTACACACAGTGTGGGTGATGCATTCCTGTAGAACCAACTCACACCTCAGGGTAAAATCCTGTTTTCATCCTGGTTTCAGTGCACCACTGGAGCTCAGAAATTCTGACAGAAGCAGGGAGATGCTGCCTGTGTGGAGCTCTGTGTGAAATAGATCTGAACCCAGGTGGTTCAAAAAATATATTTGTGTATGGGGGTGTCCAAAGGCACATTTTGTAGTTGTGTGTGCACACACTTCTTTCACTTTTAAATCATGCTAAGAAAGCAAATAAAAAATGCTCTTGGTGCTCAGTGGGTGACACTGCTGTGTTGTCACGTTTTTATGAATGGATGGAAGGAAAATAAAAAGTACATTTCTTATATGCAAAGTCCCAAAGGCTCGGCCATAAATCCTCTTGTTCCAGTACAAGTTCCTCTTGTTACACAGCTGGAACAACTATCTGGGGTGCTCCTGTGGGGCTGTTTGGGAAGAATGGCTTTATTTACCATTGCTGATGGGATATTTACAGATCCAGGCATTTAATTTCCATTTTATCAGCCCCAGCTTCCCTGCATACTAAGATGTCCTTTATTAATACATTTATGTCTATGGATTTATATACAAATTGCATATACATGCATATATACACACACACACGTACTTGTATATTTATTTCTGCATAGCTACAGTAATTACATCAATTTATTTATGATTCCATTGATAACATGACCTTGATGTCGTGGAACTGCCACATCCTTTCCAATTGCTCTAAAATTAAATGTCCCAAGACACAGCCAGAAAACACTTTTAGGCTTGGAGAAGGGAAAATCTCAGATGTATCCATGTGGCAATGGGACTAAGACTCAGATTTCAGCCCAAACATTCAGGGGTGTTGGGATTTTCAGGATCAATTGGATTCCTAACCCATGCAAGTCTGTCCTGGGTTAAAACAAGTTTTTGAACAGCAAAGATATTTAAGTTCCTAATTCTTACTAGGCCTAAAAGTGTCTTTCTAGTCAGGATCCCCTGGAAAGTTATGCATGGGATATTTGGGAATCTGGGTCTGTTCCTGTATTTTTTCAAAATGCCCTTCCGCACCTTTCAGAGTTCAAGTAATTTTTGAAAACCAAGAACATCCAGTAAAACCCCTCTCTAAGAAGAACCCCTCATATGGCACTTTTTATAAAAGTTTTGGCATAAAATATGCTCAATACATGGAGCAGTTTTGTTGTTTGTTTTTATATTGTTATTATTATTATTATAACTGAGTGCTACTTTAAAACAGTATAATTCAGTCCTTAGAGAACTTCCCAGGACACAGCCAAGAGTTATAATTTGTTTTGTAAGGGTTTGGGAAGTTAATTCCTTCATTTAAAGATGTGCAACTCTGGGCACTGCTGCTGTTTGAAGTGTCCAGTATGCAAAAGATCAGACCCTAGTTATTAAACTCTAAGGACCACTGACTCCGGAGCTATCTGCTCCGGGCATCCCTCACTCAGAACATCCCTCACCGACCTTGGCTCCTTCCACTGATAACTAACTTGGGGAATAGGAAGAAAAAAGAAAGCCCAGGGAATGCAATTAACCTCTGCTTATGAACCAAATTATTTACGGGAGGGCTGACTCAAGTTCCCCTGGAGGCTGGAATGATTTTTCCAAGGGAAAACTGTGCCTGATTGTGGAGGTGCAGCTGATTCAGGGCTGAAGTGCCAGCCTGGCTGCAGAGTTGGGGCTGAAGGGCTCCGGCCGTGGAGCTGGGCTGATCCCTGATCCATGTCCTGGCAGCTCCCAGGCACATTTCTCCCAGGGCAGGAGCCTGTGTGGACCCTGAGGATAAATTAATTAATCCTTGGCACTGGTCTCTGTGGGTCAGGATAAGCTCATTTTGCCCCCTTCTCCTCCTGGATGAAAAACAAGCTGGTTCCCCATCAGACTTGAAATCTACAGGGGAAACAAAAACAAACAAACAAAGAAAAACACCAAACAAAAAAAAGAAAAAATAAAACTTTTCTAAAGTTTGTACTGCAGTTTAACCAAATTTCTTCCTTGTAACTTTGCAGCTCAAGGCAAGTTTTTATTTTCCCTCTATCACTGAGGATCCTTTGTTATTTTCCAGAGAAATCCTGGATTATTTTCCAGCTCCTTGCTTATTTTGTGTGTTTTCAGACTGAAAGAAAGTTTTATTGTTTCTACCTTAGTTTTTGTCTTTCATGAAGACACATTTATGTGAGTGAGAAAATAGGACAAATTAGGCCAACCTGAACATCTTGCTGGGTTAACTGTTGCATGTTATGACCTTAGAGGTCTTACACACTCTAAGTAGTTGTTTATCCTGGTGCAAGTCTTTCATTTCCATACAAGAACAACCAAACCAGCAGGAATGACCTTTGTTCCAACAGTATTTTAATTTTATTAATGCATTTTTGTTAAAAAAGTACAAACTTTGTGCACAGGTAAAGCCCGGAGGCAGCTTTCGTGTGGGATGAGTGTGTGAGGGGGGGCTGGTAGGAGAAAAGATGGAGTTGTACTGGAGCTGTACTGGTTTTCCTGGCCCTTTTATGGAGAGCTGGGTTGCAGGTTTTAAAACACAAGAAAACTTTCCAAGATTGGGTCCCATTCTCTGAAAGTTGATTTTTCCCAGATGCTCCCGGTTGATTTTTGGGGGGGAAGGAGCACAGAAAACCCTGAGACCTTGAAGTTACTGATTCAATCCCAGATCTGAAATTCCAGGAGGGTTAGCACAGCTTCTCAGTCCAGAAATTCTTCACCTCATTCCCATCTCCTCATTCAGCTGGCATGGCCAACCAAGCCGTGTCTGATTTCGGTTATAAAGGTATCAATTTGCTCAGGTTTGGGGAAACAGTCCCTGGCCCAGCTGTTGGGGGCTGGGGAATGGTGCCTTTTACTCAGCTGGATAGAAAACCACCCAAACCCTTGGATTCTTCTATCCAGGAGGGTTGGGAATAGCCCTGCAGAACACAGGAGTGGGGCAGCCTTGTAAACAGGATTTCTAAAGGGGTTACAAAGGATTAGGATGTGTTGCTGAGATTTGGGCATCTTTACCAGGCCCCTTGCTGGCAGAGAGTTCATTGGTGTAGAAAACTCTTCTATGGAACCAACAGATTTTTCCAGAGACAGCCGGGAAGTTCCTTTTACAAGCTCCAAACCAGGCTGCTTTGTTATAATCTCATTGTAAAAGTCTGCTGGTGGCTCTTTAATAACCCCCAGCTCCCTTCCCAAGGGGTGACACTGCTGAAGGAAGTGTTACAGCTCTCAGGGACTCCTTCCCAGAGACTTTCCAGAGGTAATTGCCTCAGCAGGAATCAAATCCAAACAAATGCACTTTCCCCCTTGTTTTAGCGGCTTCAGAGCCTGCACTCGCCTCCCTCTCTTTTGACAAGTACATTTTTTCCTGGATTTTTAGAGTCATTAAAACAATTAGGGTTTGACTCATAAGATCTCTCCACCCACTTCATGATAATTGCAAGAGCCCCACTGAGTTAAACTGGAACTGCAGCTTCACCTAGGAAACAATTGGTGGATGGGCTGAATTATCCCCACTTTCTCAAATCACTAAAATTGGGGGTCCCAGACAAGCACTCTGAGATTAAATCTACCTCATCTGGCATTAGGCATTGATTCAGTCAGCCTTGCTTAAGGCATCAGCTCTGGCTGTGCAGGAATTGCCTCTCTCATCATCTGCTGCAACTGAATTCCAGATTCCCAATTGCAGTGAGTCCAAGATTAAGTGGGAATGTAACAGGAAAAGTTGCCTGCTGCTCTTCACTGAGGTCCTCAAAAACCCAGGGATACCCAAGACCTGACTTGTGTGTGTCTAAAGCTGCAAAGATTTCTTTTCTAAAAGGTTTATTTTGGATTATTGGGTTCATCTTCTTGCCAGAGTTCTTGGACCTTTTAGTTCTGGTTGTTTTCAGCAACTCTTCATTTCTTTCCATTGCAAAAAGAAAAATAGAAGAAGTCAAGTCCTCATTAAATTGTGTTGCTTTTTTAACCCCACCAAGGTTTTAAATCTTTAGATTCAGTTTTCTATTCAAAGAATTATCCATGTGTTAGGATACTCAAGGAATAAAAATCTGGCAAGTGGGATGTAGCCTCAATGTAAATGAGATTGGTTTCTATTTCTTCTCCCTCTTCTCTCCACTATGATTTAAGCAAACGTTGCAGTTATTTTCCATTACATGATTGTTTTCAGTTTGACCAATGTGAGGAGAAAAAAACCCACAAACCCAACCTGGAATAGGAATTCTATTTGAGATAAATAACACCATAAAGATGGTGCAAAAAAATAAATGTTACTATTCCATTTAATAGTATGGTGTTAAGTATATTCCCTTTACTGTGCTACGTAAGTCTTTTGTATATTCTTTATTTACTGACCCCTTCTACCAGCTTTTTATTTGTTTGGCTTATGCTTTCAGGTGCCAGTTGTTTATGATCACCCCCTAATTAGAAATTTAAACTTCTCTGCAGCTGCAGTTATGGGTTCAGGAGGTTTCTTTGCTGCTGAAAATTGTCACTGTTGCAGTGAAGGCCAATCTTTGGTCTGGGGTTATGGTGCATGTCAGGAAAATTAATCCACCAACACCAGAGGTTTATGTCCCAAAAGGAGACAGAGGACTGCTGTTACTTCATTCGAATAAAGGGAGAGGCCATGGGGCGTTTCCCCTGGGGTCTCTCCAATTGTTGGAGGGCGCAGCCTCCTTTTTATCCCAATTTCCCGGCTGCATTTCCCTCTCTCTTTCCCATTGGCTGAGGTCCTTGAGAGGTACGGACTCCCCAGATCCCCTAATACAGCCCCCTTCTAATGGGTAACCCCTCCCTGTTTCTTTTCCTATGGAATTCATGGTTCTTCCCATTGCTTCTTTGTCTCTCAGTATCTATCTTTACCTATCAGCAAACCCACAGTTCGTTTGTAAAGACAAATCCCTCTCACTCCTTTCAACAACCAGTGGAATTCCTCCCATTGTTTCTTTCACCTCTCAGTATCTAGCTTTTATCTGTCAGCAGACCCACAGTTTGTTTTTAAAGACAAATCTCTCTCTTTCCTTTCATGAGGATCTGGCAGGTTTGTGTTTGTACCTTTCTACAGGGTGAAATTAGAAGGGATTCAGGTTTTTTTCTCTACTTCCTTAGGCAGATCCCACAGATACTCCCGCAGTGCGTAGGCAACAGGGGAAATTCTACAGGAATATATTTTAAATAAAACCTCAAGGAACAGCTGAGTTGAGTCCTGAGCTGTCCAGCAGCTGTGGAATTGCAGAACAGAGTGTGAATAATTTCTCTGTGACCAACCAGTAACTCAAATCCCACCTTCTGAATCCCATTCATGGAATGGTTTTAAAGGGGACCTTCAGGATCATGCAGTTCCAAACCCCCACCAAGGGTGGTGACATTTTCCACTGGACCAGGTTGCTCAGAGCTATATCCAACCTGTGCTTCCCAGTGTCCCCATCCCACAGGAGTTGTCCCCATCTCTATTTCCCATTGTTCTTTGTCTTTTTAGTGGATTTTGGATCCACATTTTGTGCTCTAAGCTTCCATTGTCACCTGGGCTTTGTGGCCAGCCGGATCTCACTGGAGCTGAGCTGGGGATAAGCAGCAGTAACTCCCAGGCCCAGAGGTTCATCCCTATTTAAACAAAGAGATGCAGCAACGCTCTGGATCTGAGCTGAGGAGGAGAAAGTCCTTTGAAATTGAATCCAGCAGGGAGATTGTGTGTCCTCACAACTCGTGAGTTTTCCAGTAAATGTGTTTTTGTCATGATGGCTCATAAAAGTGCTTTAAGGATCAGTCTGGAAGACTCGAGGACAATAAATCTCTCATCACCACCTCAGCAGGGCAAGTTTTCGCCTTCAGTGGCCACTTATAGTCATCCTAATTTTCCGGCAGAATTGAATTTATCTCCTAAGGAGATAACAATCTGCATTCAGCCCAGCACCTCCCCCCATGGAAAATCCTGACCTCAATGCCTTTGCATTGGAGGTGAAAACTGCAGAGAGAATGAGCAAGGAAGGAGGAATAACTCTGGGATTTTGTCTCCTAGCCAGGAAATTGGAATAACTCAGCGATTTTGTCTCCCAGCAAACTCAAACCATCCAGTCTCTGCATTCTTTGCTATGTATCTGTGGGGTGTGTTAGAGAAACGTGAAGAAATTTGAAGGGAGCTGTAGACAGCTAAAACCAAAAGAACTTCACTATTTTCTTATAGATTTTGCTACAAGTTAAAAACAAACCACACATACCCCAGAAAAACCTCCAAACAAACAAAAAACAGCACTAAGATTTCTTGAAATCATAGAATTCCAGAAAGGTTTGGGTTGGAAAGGACCTTAAAGATCAGCTCATTTCACCCCCTGCCATGGGCAGAGACACCTTACACTATCCCAGGGTGCTTCAAGTCCCATCCAGCCTGGCCTGGGACACTTCCAGGGTTCCAGGGGCAGCCACAACTGCTCTGGGAATTCCCTCCCAGCCTCTCCCCACCCTCAGAAGGAGAAATTCCTTTCAAAATTTCTTATTTGTAGGTGTACCCTCTGAAACTTCTTCTATTCCTTTATTTCCAATTGCTGCTTGCTTCAATTTATGAACTATTGATGAGAAATGGAGTTTGTTTGCCTGGATTCCAGCAGGGAACTGATTCCATTTTGCAGCTTCTGGAGCAGAGCTGGCACCAGTCTATGAAGGTAATTTGCAGTTCAAGTGCTCCTGTAACTGGGATTTTAAACTGAAGGTCTGTTTTATTAATTCAAGGTGGAGCACTTTGCCATTGCTCTGCATGCAGCAGCTTTACCTGCCTGTTTGCCCAAACTATCTGTTTTTAATCATCTGTAATTATTAAAATGTTATGCTGTTTGATTGTGTATCTGCTCAGGAAAGCAAAGATGAAAGTCAACTGTGGCAACATTTTCCTTTCAGTTTATTCAGAAGGCCTGAGGAAACTAATGAGATTTATTCTGTGAATTAGTTTATAATTGTGCTTTAACTGCACTGTGACATTTAATAATGTCAGAGGGATTTTGCTTTAGGCAAAGTGATTTCAGCCTCTGTAGAAAATTAATTACCACTTTTTGAATAAACTACTTGTATGTGTGTGTGTGTGCTAAGTGGTATTTTCAAGGTTAAGCTGCTTCCTCATATTTTGAGGAGAAAAAAAATGCACTGAAGACTGTGCCGGTTTGGCCAAATTTGGAGGAAATATCCTCTGTGAGAAAGGCAGGTTACAACCACCCCTCCTCCACCAGGTTCGGGAAAAAAAATTTTCCTCAGCGGAAAGTGAAAGAGATAAAAACTATTTATTTAACCAACACACAGGAAAAGGATAATAATGCCAAATAATGAAATCTCTCGCTATGGAGAGAAACCTGGGAAGATTTCAGAGTCCTTCTGTAGGTGTGGTCTCTCTCCTCCTCGGAGCTGGGTTGGTGTGGGCCCACCTCCAGGACCTTGGTGGAAAATTCTCCTGCTGTGTTCTGATGTTGTTGAAACAGTCCAGAAGGAGAAGAAAAAGGGGAAAACCAAAGTCCCAGGAAAACAAAGGTCAGCTCTCCGTCTCCCTCCGGAGAAAAGGAGCCCAGAGCTGGCTGGAAAGCAAGCAAGGAGCTTCCTCCGCTCTCGCCGCTGCCAAAGCCAAGGAGTCTCTGTCCGTGTCCTTGAACAATTGTTCTGAGAAGTTCGCTCGGTTTTGTTCTCTCCCCCCTCTCAGGCTCAGTTTAAAGGCACAGAAAGGCACAAAGTCAATTCCTGGGCAGAGAGCAGTGATAGGGGATACACATCATAACGTCACCCCGAGACAAGGCATGGAGGGAGCTTCCTGCTTCCCTGACAAGGAGTTAGCTGTGTTAAGTCATCACAAACCAGATCCTGTTGTTGTTACAGGATTTATTTTTCCAAATGCAGCCTTAATTCTTGTGTTCTCCAGCGCCCAGCCCTCCAGTGCCTGGTTTGGGGATCTCCAGAGGAGCTGTGAGAGCTGAGGGAGCTCCCCCAGCTGCAGCCCCACCAGTTGCAGGAATTTCAGTGATTTCTCCACAAAACCTCTCCACAAAAGCACTTGGGTCAGAGCCCATCATCCTATTCATTATGAATATGTATAGTAAGTCAGGTCAAAATAATCTGCTTACCTGCATGGCCTTATGGGGCTGATCTCCAGAGGTTCATTCCAATGCCAGCCATCCTGGGATTCTGTGTTGGATGGGTCACATAGGTGATTCATCCATTCTCATCCCTCCATTTCACCACAAAATCTCACCTCTCAATATCTGATGGGCTTGGTGGTGTTCAAGGGAGGAAGAAAGAAAGAGAGTTGGCTCATGAGTGTTTTCATCTGCTCAGGGAAAAAAAAAAAATTGGGAGCCCTTCCATGTCAAATATGACCAAACACTGGTCTTGGAATGAGTCACATTCCCCCACTTTCCTTCGGGGCTGGAACTGCTCAAGTGGTGCTGCCCAAACCCCACAATTTCTCATTACCCACTCCCCACTTTAAAACAGATTATTTCTCCCCAGTCTTTAATCATTGGAAGTTTCATTATAATAACAACTTCAGGGTGCTTCCAATTAACTCAACAATAACTGTAGCTTGGGCTAATAAATGTTCAGCTGTGGGCCTAGGATTTATTAGCCCAGGAAAATGGTTATTGCCTCATAAACAGGAAGCACCTCCAGGTGATTTAATGACTCCTGTTCCTCTCACCCTTCATAAATTGGATCCAATAAACAGCTGAGATGAGAGAGATATTAAAAGTATAAACTCCCACAACAGCAAACTTTCCACTGGCAATTACTTAATGATGAAACTGGGTTAATAAATCTTGGAAAAGTCAGTTAATGACATTGCAGGATGACCTGAAGTTGTCACTCAAGGAATTCACACAATGTTGGATAATTTTAATTTTATTTTGTGAAGCGTTGAAAAAATAATTTGATGTTGTGCCTTTGCCATGAACAGGGTGTCCTGCATCCATCTCCAAGGACTTCACCTGCAGACATGCAAAGGAGTTGGGGGTTGTTAATGAGGGCTCCTCATTTTCTATGTCATTTTTCAAATGCTGGGTAAGGGGTTACAAAAAATAAAGGAATAAGCCAAGTTTACTGTGTTTTTTTCAAATGTGTTCTGATACACTTCTCCTCTTTGATTGTGCTTGAGAAGCAGCAGTTGGGGTGGGGAAATTTTGGCACAATCTCACATTTGTGATTATTTCACTGGGGTCCTGTTGTCCCATACCTGCAGCCTCTTTTCCCATTCCTTATGTTCTCCTTGTCTGGGGCTTTCCTGTTGCAAACTAGGACTTTGTAGTTGTGTAAATTGTATGCCAAGGAGCACCGTGGTATTGAAATCCATCTTTTTGCATGGTTTAACCTCTCCTTGTAAGGAAGTTTAGGACTGTGAATCCAACAGATAACTCTATGCACAGTTCTGCACTGGGTTTCAACATTACCCTGCTCTTATTTCAGAATAATGAATATTTTTTACAATCCCATTTGAGAGTCTGAGTTTCCCTGCTCTGTTTTCCTGGCATTTTAAGACCTTCCATGTTGTGTCGTATTGCAAACTCAGGACTGAAGGCCACTTTTGGAAGGTGTTTGGCCATCCACACTGTGGAAAAGTGTCCAAGATTTTCAGAAAATTCAGTTTTAAAATGGAACTTTGGTTTCCAAGACATTTAGAAGCCTCTGTGAATTCCTCCCTACTCATTTCTGTGCCTCAGCAAACCCAGACTTATTTCTGCCCATGAAGAATAAATGATACATTTCAGAAAGTGCCATTAATATTGATGAGCTTTACATATGGCTAGTTAGTATTCAAAGTATTTCAATTTGTTAAACAGGAAGAGTTTCAACCATTAATTATATTCTGGCCATTCCATTTTCATCAAATTGAATAAATCAATGTGTTGGAACAGAATGATGTGTTTGGACCAAAAATATCTTCGTTGTTTCTAAGTGGAAGCAGGACAGAAATGTCTTGCTCAGCATTTTTTCCTACATTTGCATGGCCTCTGTTTCATGAATTTATTTTGTTTTCCTGAGGTTATATACAATTACCTGTCCAAGAGGGATAAGCATGGGATTTTTGTGTTGGGAGTATTATTCCTGCTTGCTTAAAGATGTGGAACTGAGGCAGAGAGGGGCACGGGTTTACAGAAATATTTAACTTAGAGTCACCTGATGCCACCTCTGAGTAAATTACTACAACTTTCTATTTTAGCAATTGAAACATCTATAAATTAAGATTTTAATAAAAATCAATCAGTTTAGCTGTTTTTTAGATGTTAATGAACTACTGCTTGACGATCAGGTTAATATGGGCTGAAGTGAGGGGTGTCTAAGACATTGGAAGACAGAGATGCTCAGGCTCCTGGATCGGTTAAGCCCTGCTAGAAAGGTTACCCTAAATTAGCATTTTATGATGACTATTGCAGCTGTGGAGAAAGTGATCCTTTCATTTTTCCTTTCCCTGAGCAGATGTCACTTTGGAGACTCAGGAATTCCTGCAATGAGTCTCCTGGAGTTACAGCCAAAGTCCTTCCGAAGTGACAGCCCTGCTCTGCCGCCAGCCTGGAATTAAAATCCAGCTCCTTTCCATCCCACATCTCAGGGTTTGCCTTGTGGGCCCCAGGAACTGCTTCCTGGCTGGGGCAGAGGGAACGAGTCTCAGATTTTAGGCAGGTTTTTCTCCTCCCAGCTCAAAGGCACCATTGGAATCATCGGTGCTGGGAACTCCAAGTCACTCAGGCATTAAAAAAGCAGTGTACAATTGAGTGCTGATTGCTGGAGAGCACAAATGGCCCAATAGAATGGGTTTTCCCTGCTCAATTATCCTAATACACTTCCATTGGCAGCTACAGAATATTTTTTTTTTTATTCCCACACCCCTCAGTTTCTGAGGTCTCTGTGTGAGTCTTTAGCCTGACACTGTAGTTGACAGCAGCTCAACAGAAGAAAAGGGGCTAGAAAAGGACTTTTATTGCTGCTCAGAAGGCAAAGACCTGGAAATAACTGGAAATCCTTGCTTGGAGCAGGGGGCGGGTCTGATGGCTCTATGAAGTCCGTGCCAGCCTTAGATATTCTGTGACTCTATAAAATGGAAAATGTGATGGTGGAAGCTCACAAAATTGTTCGAATTTCAAGAAGTAATATTTTATGTGTTTACAGTTAGTGAATTGTTCTACTGAAGGACAAAAACTGGTAAGGTTTGTTATTGACATCAGTAAAGCCATTTTCCCATGATTTATGTGGGTTGTTTCTCTCAGACCAAAGCTAAGACAAGTACCAGGAGCCAGGTCCTTTACTCTAACCCAGCAAACAATTCAGATGGTTTTGTTTCACAAGTGGTGTCACCAGACTATGGAGTATGAGAATACTCCCGTTTTTCCTGCTTTTATGTTTTTGGAATGGCTTGGAATGGGTTGCATTTCACAGCCTTTGAGGAGTCCTTTTTATTCTCCTTTCCTGCAGTCAGGTGCCCACACAACACCTGTGGTCAGGTAGCCAGGTCAGACTTGTTTTCCTCAGAGGAGCAGGTTATGGATTTGGAAAGTACAGGTCTGAGATGGTTTTCTGCACAGTGTAGATATCTTGGAGGCAAGAAGAAGATTTAAATCCCGTAGAAAGGCTGTGGTTGTGTTTTGGCCCCTTGAATCTTAAAGGTGAGGCTGTCAGTGGGTGCCAAGATGTGCCAGTTTTGGAGGCTTCTTTCTCTCCAAGATGCCATTTTCTATTCCAGCTCCTTTCTCTGTGAGGTTCAGGTTTTGGGGCTAAAATTACCATTCTTTGCGATGGCTTAAAACTTGATTTTTGTGCTGAGAAGGAGGTGCCTGCAGGCAGCAGGAACTGATGACGTTGTTGGGCTGCAGTGACCCAGGGCTCAGTCTGGTGTCTAGTTGGTTTTGATGCCTCAAGAGTTCAGCTTTTATACATTTCTCACGTATTTGCGGCTTTGTAGACTATTAATATGTGGTTATTTCCCTTCGATTTTAGAGTAATAAGTTAGCCTTCTAATACATTCCTGAAATACTGTTTAGTCCTATTTTCAAGAAGAGAGCCTACAAGAACATTTTGTTTTCTAACCAGAATCTAAGACACAACAAGAAATGGGGCAAAGAGGCCCTGGACCAACTCCAGTGGGGCAGTACCTGGGGGAAAATTACCTAATCAACTGCTCTTCTAATTGGACAATGTTTGCTAGATATGAGAATTTGTTAAACTTATAAAAACGTTAGAAATCCGATGCCAAATGTGCCCATGACCGCTGGGACACCTGGAAACTTCCAGTTAAGGCCTGCTTTTTATTTTACTATTTTAACACTTGTTGCAAGAGTTTTTCTCTTTAGATATTAGGCAAGAGTTTAAACAGCACCAGATCTGGGCCATGTCACGACTGATTCTGTGAAAACTGAGAGTTTCCTTTTCATTTCCACATGGATCTTACTTCCAGCTGAGGGGTGTGCTCCCAGTCAGGAGCTGAGTGGGCTCTGGAGACTCTTTTATCCAACCAGTCCTTCACATCCCGCCTCGTGCCTCCCCAAGCAGCTGCAATTCAGCTCCATTTCTCCTGACAATTAATGTGTTATTGCAACAGATGCCAAGGAAAAAAACAACATTTCAGGGGCTGGGAAGGAGCTGATGTGATGTTCTGCAGGGGGAAGTGGTGAAACCCAGGCCCCTCCTGGGCTTGTGCTCACAGGAACATTTATCTTCTTTAAAGGACCCTCATGAAGTCATGAGGGGTGAGAAGGGCTGCATTTTATCACTGTTAAATTTAAGCACTGTTGAGACAGTCTGGGCTAAACCTGAGCCTTCAGACAAAGCAGGATGCCTGTCCTGATCCATTTGGGGATGTACAGGAAATGTTTTTGAAGCAGAAGAAAAGGCTGTACAATCACTGGTATCCATAAAGCACGATAATCCCTGGGCTTTATCACCCAGTAACTTTGATGTAGCATTAAAACAAATTTGCATTTTAATACCTAATTCTCTGTCTTTCCTCTTTGGGGTAATCCTCTCCTTTTGAAGCACACTTTGGTTGCTTTGATAACACTCTTCTAATGAGAGATGGAATCAGAGTGAGACAGGAAAGTTTGTGCACCACAGAGATTTTGGGATGGTGGTGCTTGGAGAGAGGTGAGGTTTAACCATTGCATCCTGATTTTCAGTGCTCTGCTTCACCCAGGCACCCCAAAACAGAGGATTTTTCCTCAAGAATGTTAAACAGTTGTTGTGTGATCCCAGGGAAGTCCCTGGGCTGCTCAGCTGGGCTGTTGTTGATGAAATATTTCCAGAAGAAAGGCACAGGGGTTGTGATGCTCCAAGACATCACTGCTGAGCTGGGACCTCCCCTGCAGAGGTTGGTGTAATTCCAGGTTGGGGAGCCACATATTCTCGGAGGGAAAGGATTATTTCACATCCTATCCAGCAACTTCTGCCACTACTCAGCTGAGAAATTTCATGCATTTCCAGGTCTGGGGATGGTTTTTTTGTTTATAAACTTATTTATTAATATCAGCATTTACTTTTTAATAATGTCATTTATTTATTAATGTTGGTCCCTGTTGTGTGACTCTGCCAATCTTTTTATTTATCTTTCTCTGTTTTTTTCCCTCGTGTATAAAAAGATGCTTCCTAAAGAACTGTGGGATCCAGAAACAGGAGAAATAAAAATCCTTATGGTTTTTTTTTTCTGTTAATGTGTTTTTTTTTTCCTAAGAATTTCCAACTCTTTTCCACCAGAATGTATTTCCAGTGCTTCCAATGGTGTCCAAAGCAAAGAGGAACTTGAAGGTGATCACATTTGTCAAATAATGTAATTTTTATTTCATATGCAGGGTATCCTAAAAGTAACATATAAGGTAGAAACTAAAAGTTCTAAAGTTTTCTCCATATGAATCCACTCTTGTGTCAACTGAGAGCACTTCTGGCCTTGTAGGTGACATTTAGAAACTGGACATTTTTATATGCTATTACTCTTAGGTTCAGCTCTTCCTGAAGGTAGAATTTGGACCAACAAATTTGTCACTCTATGAATGGACCATAAAATAATTTTTTTTTTTCAGTTCTGGTATCCCAAGAAAAGGAATATTCAAGGGCATAAGAGAAGACCCATGATTTTATTTCTGTTTATCATGACTATTGTTAAGTGATTTTTCCCCCTCTTTTTTTTCCTTTCCTCGGGAGTTGAACACTGAACATTTGCTTCTGAAAAGAATGAAAAACTAGGGGAATATCTTTAAGCAAGAATTACAGAATGTATAATAATTGCCTGGCATTTCCATGGAACCAGGCTGGATTTAAGGGAAGCAGATTGTCCAATTCATCATCTTCCACACAGCCTTTTGTACTAGTTTGAAAACAAACCAGTGGGAGATAGCAGGTCAGAATTATAATTTAGTAGGAAAATTAAAATAAATGCAATAGTACAAGAACACTGACAGAGTCAGGGTACAACCTGACACCCTGTTAGTCCGGGTGGTGGTAGCAGTCCAGATGAAGTGGTCCTGTTGAAGTGGTGATCCTGTAGAAGGGTCTGGTCTTCACCTGAAGGTCCAGTGGTAGCTCTTGTCCTCTGGAAACCCAGTAGGTAGGGCTGACTGTGGTGTTCCAAACCCTGGATTAGATCCAGGTAGGAATGCTTGGCTCCTCCCCTGGGCAGAGCATCTCACAATGGGCTGATGTAATTTTATGGGTCATGCAGTGAGACTAGATGGCCCATGAACAGAAGATACCCCTCTGAGGGAGTTACCAGGGATGTGTCATGGAAGAAATAAAGAACACTGCCCCACCTGGTTTTAGCAGATGGTGACAGAATACATACTTTGGTTACATCTTACATTGTAACCTAAGACACGTTTTTACTTTTAGCAGGGCACATTCATCACGAGGCTCAGTGAGTCTGGGACCTGGATTCCCTACACAGACAGATGGTGTTTGAGATGCCTGATGAGATGCTTGACTTTCTCTGAGTGTGGCAATGTCAGGAGAGGAGGCAGATCCTTGGGTTGTTATCCTGTTTTTCTTGGAGTGGCCTGTTTGGGGCACAGCACAGTCACTGCTGCTCCCTGAGCCCCACAAAAACTTCAGCACATGGGAGGCAGAGCCTGGGGGAAGGAAATCAGGGCCATCCACCCTGTGCTGGCATGGAAAAGGCTGGGAAAGCTGGGAATGTTCAGCCTGGAGAAAAGAAGGTTTGGGGTGACCTAATTGCACCTTCGAGGACCTGAAGGAACTGACAGGAAAGATGGAGAGAGACTTGGGACAAGGGATGGAGGGAGAGAACACAGGGAATGGCTTCCCACTGCCAGAGGGCAGGGTTGGATGGGATATTGGGAAGGAATTGTTCCCTGGCAGGGTGGTGAGACCCTGGCTCAGGGTGCCCAGAGCAGCTGTGGCTGCTCCATCCCTGGAAGTGCCCAAGGCCAGGTTGGATGGGACTTGTAGCACCCTGGGACAGTGGGAGGTGCCCATGGCAGGGGTGGCACTGGATGGGATTTAAAATCCCTTCCAACCCAAACCATTCCATGATCCTGTGATTTGATGAACTTCTGATCTTGAGATGATGGTCCTGCTGAGCTGGGGAGCTCCTGACCAGCTTCAGTGCTGGATTTGTGAGCATTTTTCCCTCCCTGCTGTCATTGGGAAAGGGATCCTGAGGGGCTCCATTGCATATTCCAAACCAGGGCTGAATTCATGGTGTGATTTGCACCATAAACACTCTCAAACAACTTTAGATGTTTGTGCTTTGAATCCAGCCATGAACTTGCAAAGGTCTTTCAGATCTCAACTTCTACTTTCACAGAGGAAAACACAAAATGATTTTGAATCATGTGAACACCCTGAGGATGCCAAGCTCCTGCAGAAGCTTCCCAAGCAGAATCCTGCCCAGACAGCTGTCAGATCTTCACAACAGAAGACTTCCCACATCCTGGCACTTTTATTTTAGGACTGGAGCTTTTTAGGACTTATTTTAGGACTTATTTTAGGACTTATTTTACTTAGGAGATGGAGCTGGGAGAAACTCAGCTTTCATCCTGGTGCAATAGCAAGGAGAAAGGGAAATTATTAACCTCTCCATTTCCTAGCAGAGAAGCCCTGCAGACACTTGGGATCATCCAGGACTCATAGGCTTCCTTCCCCCCCACGGCTTAGGCAGGCAGGGAACAGAAAGGCCATGAGGAATTTTTCAGTGAAATGTTATTATCTGTGTGCTGCTTCAATATCTCAATATCATTTAGTCCAGGAATGGCTTTCATTCTTTATATTCCATGGAAATTTGATGTTTTCTTTAATATCTTGGCTGAGAAAACCTCTGGTAGCTGAAGATATTTTTTAGGGGTTTGTTTTAATTAAGATTAAATGCATTAAAATAATCCAGAAATAAATAAAGCAATTTCTGGGTACTTTAGCATTATTATCAAGTACTTTTTTCTTCCTCCCTTCTTTACAAACACCATTAATTAGCTGTTAAATGGTTAATTAAGGGTTAACATCATCCCCTTCCTAAAGCCCTAGGAGGGTACTCATTGCTCCTGGAAGGAGGATAAACCATTACTGGGAATTTGTCAAGGTCTTTCATACAAGCACAAGCAATTAATATTAATTGTTTAAGATCATTCTCGCTCCAGCTCACTCTGGTATTATTTTTCACTAATGAAAGTAGATAGTTAATTAGTTCTTTCTGAATAAATGTTTTAGACAGATATCCTTTGTCTCAAATGAGGGTGGGCATGTGGGGACAGGACATGCATCAAACCTCAAAAAAGTTATGTTACACAGTATTTATGAACTTGGGGTTTGGTTTGGGGTTTTTTTTTGGTCTAAAAAGCCTTTATTTTAAATTTCTGTAAATTTTTCTTTTAACTTAGCTTGTTTTGATCATTTGGGGGTAACTGCTTGGTGTTTTGTGGATCAGGTTTTATAAAGATAGAAACCTTTGAGCAAAAATAATTTCAAATTATCCAACAGAGAAGCAGAAGTTGTTGATATTTGTGACATCCAAGGACAGCAGGGCTGTGCCTTTGCTCTGCCCTGGCTTTGATTGCCAATCTGTGCCCCCCATCCCACAGCTCTGACCTCTGGTAGTGACCCACACTTGGTTTCCACCTTGTCTGAAAATGAAAATAATCTTCTTGTGAGGCAGAAGTTCTGTTTTGGAACTCAGAGGTGTGCCATCACTTTGGGTGAGCCTGATCTACTGTGATTAGCTTTATCATTTTTAGATGCTCCCTCGCTCCTCATGTGTGTGCTGACATGGAATTGGATATTCATCATCCATAAATAAAACTAAATGGAACTGAGTGGAAGCTGCTTCTCCAAGGTGTTGAGTCTTCAGACTGAGGCACAAAGAGCAGCTTTTTTATAATGCAGGTCACAATAGAAGCTCTTAATTTTCCATCTGAGATGCTCAGCTGTGTCCTGCTGTCTTAGTCATTAATGTAATAAATTAACTCCAGCTATAAATAAATCCCAAAGTTTAGCTCCTAATGAGGTCATGGAGATGGAAACAAAGAGATGGATGAGTCAGTGGGGCTGGGGGCACTGCGCAGTCACAGAAACGTCAGGAGTAAGAAACTTCTTCTGCCTCTGATCATTCAAGGACTGTAACTGTCTGCTCCAATCTACTCACAGGGGAGCAGCTGTTAGGTACCTAATTGGTGTAAAAATTCCAGAGATTGCCCAAAAAGGGAGAGAAAAAATGGGTGTGAGAGTCTCCCATGGTTGTGCTTGAGAGATGCCTGCAGAAGAAACAATTTTTGGATGTTACTGTCTTGCTTTAACAATGAACCCACCCACCCTAAACAGAGGTTCCTCCTAAAAATCACACCCTGGAGAGTCTTTGAAACCACTCTGGGAAGACAAAGCAGCCCATGGAAGATAAAGTTTGTGCTGAGTCAGTTCTCTGTGGTGGGAAACTCCCCTTATTATTCCCTTTATGTTCCTAAAGGCAGGAAGGTTTTATTTTTAAGGACAACTCCAGCCCCCATCCATCCACCCCCAAATGAAACAAACCCTCTTCCCATTAAATTGTCTCCAGCACAACTCTACCAGAACCAGCAGAGGCTTTAGCAGGGCCTGGTCTCTTCCCTGCAGCCAAACATCTGCACATCCAACATCTGTCCTGGGTAGAATTAGGGTGGGACGGGGCAGTGGCTTCCTCCCAGCAGCTGCCAGCGAGGCCTCACCTGGCTCAGCCCATCCTGGCACAGGGGAAAGGGTCAATATTGTACAAATCCTAGTAAAAACCAGATGGACAAAGGGAAGCTCTGCTCCCTGCTCGCTCCCAAGGACATGTCATGGATCTCAGCTGGTTGGAATTGGGATCACGTGCTCTGTGCTCAGTGCCAGGGATCAGAGCTCAGAGCTGAGCCAGGGATGCAGGGGGAAGTGCACAGGGAAGAGCTGGCCACATTAAGGGCAAAGGGGTCAGCATGACCAGGCCACTGAGGTGGCCCAGGGGTGCAGAGGGCAGGGGCAGAGAGTGGAAAAAGCCATGAAAACATTCTCAGTGATATCAACCTCATGTTGTGTCTTAAGAGTGGCTGAAAACGGAGATTTCAGGCTGAACCTCCAGTCAAGTTGAGGGCACAAGGGTTTGACACAGCCTTGTCAGTGACTTTTTGGGGGATTTAGGTTAAGAAGAATTCAGGAAGCGGGAGAAGTTAATTAATCCATGAGTAGGAATGTGGTGGTCTGAGGTTTTCATTTTGCTGGAGGCTGCCATGAACGTCCTGCTGGATGAGGGGACCAGGGACAAGAACAGGATGCTGCAAAGTCCAATGAAAAAAACCCCTCCCTCACCACTGGGATCATGGCAGTGCCTCAATCCCTTTCTGTCTTTGTGTTCATGATCCAGCTCTGCCCAGTGAAACACAGGGATCAATTCCCCTATTCCTTTGTACTCCAATTATTCTTCCTCATTTTCCTATGTGAGCACAGGAATGTTTGCAAAACAGAAATTACTTCCCTCCTCATGGAGTGCTTTTAAACCCAGAGAGGGGAGTTACAGAGTACAGAATCTACCCCTTTTTTAGCACATGAAATTTAACAATCTAATCAAGTGTTGACCTGGTTTGTTCCCAGGAAGTTTTAAGGAACCATTTCTGCAGTTTAGAGATCACGTACGTGCTAAAGGTTATTGAACTGAGGTTTGGACTTGTGATATAAATTCTGCACTAAAATTAATGTGTGGCTGAGATTCAGGCTCAGATTGGGTATTTGAAGATGCATTTTGTGGCACTCAGGTTTTGGGAAATGTGAGAGGGTTTTTTTTTTCTATTTCTCCAGTCAGTCCCCTGGGTGAGTTGTTTTGATGAAACTTGGCAGAGCTATAAAACTTGCAGAGATCCCATCCTTGATTCTTTTTTTTGTTATCATGGGGCCTTGTCAGAGTAGAACAGAACTTGTAGACGCAACAAATATGAAAAAGGGATTTTTATTTTTTAACTGTAAAGCTGAAAACATTAAAGAGTTGTTCTGGTGGGCAGAAAATGTGCAAAATGCTGCAAGTTTTGCTTTTGTTTTGAGACCTGAAGGTAAGAGTGCCTTGGGTTTTTTCAGCCTGGAGGAGAGAAGCTTCAGGGTGACCTAATTGTGGCCTTCAAGTGCCGGAACGGGACAAGAGAGATGGAGAGAGACTACAAGGGATGGCGGGGCGGGACGGGACAGGGGGAATAGTGTCAAACTGACAGAAGGCAGGGGTACATGGGGTAATTGGAAGGAATTCTTCCCTGTGAGGGTGAGGAGGGGCTGGGATGGAATTCCCAGAGAAGCTGTGGCTGCCACTGGATCCCTGGAAGTGTCCACACCAGGTTGGATGGGGCTTGGAGCAACCTGGGATAGTGGAAGGTGTCCACACTCAGAGCAGGGGGTGGCATTAAGTGACCTTTACGGTTCCTTCCAAACCAAACCATTCATAATTTTATGATCCCCCGTGGGTCCTGACAAGAATTTCAGAAATGGCCCATTTCCAATGGCTGTGATTTCCTTGCACATCCAATTTTTGAGAACTTTGGTTTCTAAAATTAAATTACTTAAGCACTGTGGTTTCAATGTAATGATAGAATGTGGCTTTCATCCCTTAATTCTCCTTTGTTCACTAGGGGACACAAGTCTGAGGGCTCTGGCCAATGTCCCCTGACCCCTGTTCCCATTCCTCTCCTCAGGGACCAGGACAGAGATCACACACCAAAGGAATTGTGTTGGAGAGTGAATGGAGCACCACAAGCAAAGCCCTGTGGCCTCTCAGCTGCTGAGTGCTGTGGGTGTACACGGATCTAGATGTCACATTAATTATCTGTGGTTTAATTAGCTGTAATTGAAGTGACCTAAAATTTCTTATTGCTTGTCTGGAGTGTATCAACAGATGCCTTTGCTTGTCCACTCCTGACTTCCTCCCCTTTGGAAGGTGCTGGGGCTAAGATGAGATCTATGGGAATGGCAGGGAATTAGGAGGCATTTCCACATCCCTTTCGATTTATGGAGAACATGAGACCCTTCGGCTTGGAGGACATCAGAGCAGAGCTGGTTCTGCTCCTCCTCTTCAGAGATGCATTTGATGAGTGCTGATAAATGGGGCGACCTGTGGGGAATCGCTACTAATGAAAAATACGAACTATTTAGTACAATAATAATACATTAAAAAGAACTACAGAGTAACTAATAATAATTATATCAATGAAAAAGAGCCTTCAGCTGTGCCCTACAGTTGCAAACCAGATGAGTTTTCACCCTGCTTCCTCCTCCTGGTGACAAAATGGTTCATTTATTCTCCACGAAGAATAATAACCTTTCCTAGCAGGAATATTATTTATTTATTCCTAATAATACAACCTTCCTATGGCTTCTGTGTAGTTACATAGCTGGAATAATACACAAAATTCAGGTGTGTATGTGTGTGGGGGATCGGCCTCTGGGATTGTCCATCCGACCAAGGCAAAATATCTTTTCCCTCTCCAGATTTAGGAAGTGTTCAAACACAGTTAAGGAGCTGATTTTCTCCATTGCTGTGCCCCATCATTCTTCCTGCCTGGTGGTGATAAATTATGCAAGAGACACTCACAGCATCTGAGCCTCTCTCCTGCTTAATTTGCTCCGAGGAAGCTGTGGCAGTCACACCCTAAACACTGCTGGGAGCAGGGCTGCAATGTGAGAGATTTGTTAATAGAGTTCCACCGACAACATCTTCCATGATAGAATTGATTGGAAAAGGAGCAATGTTCCCAGTGTAGTCCAGCAGGTAAACAGGCAATAAATTAAAGAGTAAAATGAGGGGAATGGTTGCCTGAAGGATAATAAACGCAGGTGATGTACAAAGCACTTAAACCCAAGGGCTGCTGCAGCTGGAACAGTTCAAAAGGCACTTACCAAATTACAGAACCTCAACAGGATTTGGCTGCGTGAGGCAGGAGAGCTCTGGGGAAAACCCAGGTGCTGCAGCTGCTTTGTTTCAGCAGGTACCTCTCACTTTCTAAACCGGTCTTTAATCAGGGCCCCAGGAGGGGCTGGAAAGGAAGGGAAGCTGAGGGCTGCTCCTGCCTGCTGGTTTTGTAGGAGTAGCTGGAGAGTCCCTCAGGCTGAAGGGAATGTATATTCGCATTTCTTAAATAATAATATTTATTTAATAATTCAGTAAGTGAGTTCTTCCTCCTGTGCCCTCTGAGATTTTGGTGCTTGGGGGTCTTTGGTCTCCTCCTTGAGAGCAGCCTGGCAAATGCTGTTGGTCTGAAAATTCTGTTTTGGATGGGAGAAGGCTCTTGGAAGTCTGGAAAAGCCTGGGTGATGTTAGAAAATGAACATTCTGGGCCTCTTTTGATGCATCCATGATGAGACCCATTGCTTGTTGAGGAACTGCTGTAATAAAAGTGCCTGGCACTGGTGACCTGCAATGTGAGGCTGCCCCTGGATTTTGGTACTGTAAACAACAATATCTCAAGATCCTTTTTATCCTCCCTTGTTGTGCATAAAGATTACAGGAAATGCCTTTTAAAAGAGCAGGAATGTTCCAGGATTGCTCCTGATTTATGTCCACCCAATTTTACATCACTTTTTGCAGTACTAAAAAGAAGAGAGGACTTTTAATGTATCTATAATCGTATCAGAACAGATGAGAATAAAATCAGATTCTTCAGATCAGAAGGTTTATATCCTGACCCAACCTTTTGGCTGCCAGGCAGACACCCAGGACTGTTCCCTGTGCTCCTATGGATGTTTTAGGATCACAGATAATGTCCTACTGGCCAGGAGCTCAGTTAGCTGGGACATCTGCCATCCTGCTTTTCTGTCACTACCTCCTTTCAAACTGTTGGGAAATGTGGATCCTCATTGAGAATATTCCCATCAGTCAATGGATGGGGAATGTAACCCTTCCCTCCTCAGCAGACTTTCAGGAGCATTTCTGGAACTGTTTTGCAATATTTTGCTGTGCAGAAGTGCTGCCGTCTTTCTATATCTAAGTGTAACCCAACCTTTCTCCACTTCCACCCAGCAAATCCCTGTCACTTGTAAAATCTGCTTATGACAAATGGTGCTAATAAATTTTTTTGCCACTCAGACTGATTTGTGGTGGTGCTGGGCTCGGAGGTCAGACAGGGCTGCTATTTCAAGAACCTGTGGTGTGCTGAGTTAAAACTCCAATTCCTTCCCTCCATGAGATGGAACCTGTTTTTTAACCAACATTTCTGCCAGCCCCAGAGAGACCTCATGCTCCGTTTTCCCTTGGTTTATATCTGAGAAGTGAAGGACGCTGCACTCAAATGGACACTGATGATACACATTCCCTCCTTCCATCTCGTGCACTTTATGTAAATGTCATCTTGTGCAATATTCTGTCCTTTTCCCAAATGGGTGAGTTCCTGTGGAGATGCGGAGTTACAGGATGAACTCAGGTCTGATTCTGCAGCCCCCTCCATAGGGAGGGTGTTTGCAGGGGAGGAGAGAAGCCATGAGATCTCCTGGAAATCGATTGCAGCAGTGGCATCAATCCAAAAATGCTGCAGGAGGCAGAGCCCTCCAGCAGACTGCAGCTCAGTACGGAGGGAATAGAGCCCATGGATTTCTGCTTGGGAATTACGATGTTTTGTGTCATCATAGGGAAATCATTGTCTCTTTAAAATCCATCCCTTTTTTTGTCTGTACTTCATATTTTAGTTCTGCCCCTTTCTTGTGCATATGGAAGTGTCACATTTAAAGGACTGTTTAGAGACCCCCTTTGGGCCATCTGGTTTTATGGAGACAGGACACGGAATGTCCCTGCAGTGCCCATTGCTGTGGAGTAGGAATGGTGCTTCAGGGAGATGGATGTGACTCCACGTTCAACAGCAGCTGCATAAATTACAGCCTGGGAAGGATAAGGAATGACCAAAGCTCAGCTCAAGCCTGGCTGTGCCTCTATTGCCTCAGTTCTAATCTAAAAGTATGTAAATAAGGATGCTGGGGAATTAAACCTGTGTCTGAGGTCAGGGTGAGAGTGGGGAGGGAACAAGGTTGGCATAGAAACAAAAAAAATTGCAATAAAATCTGTAGAATTCCCTGTATTTGAGCCATGCTGGATCTCAAACAGCTCGGTGCTTGTAATGTGGCAGGATGCTTTATGATGGTCCATTCCCACAAGGTGAATTAAAACAAGGATTAAAAAGCCCTTATAAATCAGATTTTATAGCTGCCTAAACCACCTGCAAACTGTTGGTCCTTGTTTTCAAAATCTGCCATCATTCTGCTGTCAGATTGATCCTGGTTTCATTAGCAGGGCTGGCATTGCCTGTGCTGGCAGGAGCCACCAGCTGCATAAATTACCCTGAGTGTAATTGTGAGCAATGTCTTCATTTTGTCAACAGCATTCCAGAGTGCCAAGGATGCCCTTTATGCACTGTTTTTAATTGTCTCTGCTGGATGTGTTTTCAGCGGATTTCACCTCAATGAGAAATGACAGAAAGACTGACGTGGGCCTGTGGTAGTGATATGAAATCCAAGAAGAACATTTACCAAGGGGCTTGCTGGTATTCGTGAACAGTTTATAATTCAGAGGGGAGCTTGAAATACTGAGGATGAGTGAAGGAGTGTTTTGGTGGCCCAGTGTAGCACAGAAAAATCCTATAAATGAAAATCTGAGCTCTGCTCATTGAGGGGGAGTTAAACTCTGGTTCACAAAGTTGTGCAAGTGGTGCAGGTGACAGGAACGCTCTGAATTTTGGAGGAAAATCTTGATTTCCCTCAGTGCAGCCGTTTCTCCATCAGAGGTTCTTAGCTTACAGCAGTGTTTTGGAACATGGCACAAAATCTATAAAATCTGTCTGAGCCCCCAGCACATCCTGTGTGACCAAAATCAACATCTAGGGTGACCAAAATCAACAACCAGGGTGTTGTGCTTCATGCTTTTTCAAGGTCCCCCCAGTGCTGGATGCATTAAACACCTGGGAGACGATAATGGGCTACAAGATCTGTGTCACCAGCTTGGTGAATTGTCTCTAAATCCTTCTGGATGAATAAGGTGTCCATAAATGTGTAATTAATGAACATTAAGGGAGCCAGCAGCCCGCAACCACATCTACACCCTTAATCCTGGGCAGCCTGTGCTCAGAGAGTTACTCTGTGCCATGAGTCACAGCTCAAGCCTTCACGTCAAAGGTGACTTTTTCTCTTTGGTTGTGAGTAAAAAAATCTTAAAAAACAAATAAAAAACCCCAAGGAAGAGCCAGGGAATTGTTAAAGCTCTCCAAGGCTCTGTGCTGTGCTCAGACCTCTCCATCCTCTTTTCCTTTAAAACCCTGGACTGAGGTGACCGTGGCAGGAAGAGCTTTTCCCATCAATCAGGGCTGGATTCTGGCTGCCAATGCACCCAGAGCCAATTTAGCATCTGCTCCAGCCTGGGATCTAAGTCACACTGAGGTTTAAACCTGCTCCAAATCCTATTATAGCCAGTGCTAAGGCCCCATAAACTGAGCTGGGTTTAGTGTAGATCTACTGTACAGATTTCATCTCAGCACATTTGGAGTTTTTTTGGTCAGTGAGTACCTTTGGATGAACTGTCATTAAACTTGTCAGGGACAACAGGACGTGGGTCCTTATTCTTTGAAATTAGAGTGGAATGTGGAATGTGCAATCTTGCTCCTATTTACAGGCTTTGAATGTATCAAAGAATAAACCCATGAAAATTCATGCATTTTTGTTATTTTTAGATGAGCTGCCTGAGCTGTTGCATGACAGAGTTTTGGCAAAAGCAAAGCTGAAATTCAATGTACAGAGAGGGCATTAACCTTGTTCATAGGGGTCAAATTTTCTATGATGCAGCATCATAAGGTTAAGCCATTTTTTTCCATGACGTTCCTATATTTCCATTGACTTCAGTAGAATTAATTTTCCTCCCCCAAAAATTGGCTGGGATAAAGGTTTATTTTCCTCTTTTTTTTTCATTTAAGTAGGTTTATTGATCTAAAGGTACAAAGAGCGTTTGTGCCTTGGGTAGAGAGCATCATCTGCACTCTAGGTGATGTCTGGTGTGAAATGTTCTGTTGTGACAGAAGGCCAAGCTCTGCCACTCTCTTCTTGGCACTAAGGGAATAATTTAATACAGTCATTTACCAAATTTGATACAAATAATCTTACAACAAAGTGCCCCCCACGACAGGAATTCTGGCACTTCCAGTCCTGATTGTTGATGTGCCACTGGAGAAGGAACCAACTGATGAGTTCATCCTTGATAAGCTCACAAAACTACTGAGTTAAAAACTCATTACTGGCTGACCTGGGATTTTGGGACTGGGGTCATGGTTCAGAGGGATTTCTGAAGTATCAACACAGAAAGATAAATATTTCCTGGAAGTAAATATTGGATCTCCATCTCTGGCGTGATGTGTTGAACTCAGCAGGAGGTTCTCTGTTGACTTCCCAGTGCCCAGCCTCCTGTGAACATGTTTTATTCATTAACCCCAAAGCCTTGTGAAGGAGTAAGTGACAGCAATTATTAAACCTTTGCTGCCTTCAGTTTATCCCCCTTAAATTCTGCTGGGGCTTTAACAGCTCAGGAAAAAGTTTGCAAGGTGATGGAGCAGGACTCCATCTGTTCAGACAGATTAAAGGGAGCGGAGGACAACTTTGAAAGGATGAACACTGAAGGCGTTGTTATTGCTCTTGCTGAGCTTAATTACAGAGAGTGGGGACCGATAAATCCGTCTGCAGGACAAATTGATTGCTCTGGGAATGCACACGTCTATTCCAAGGCAAAGTCAAAGATGTTCCAGATGGATGTGACCTATCATGCCATGCAGAAAGCTGGAAAGGGAATATTGGCAAAGGGAACGGGTGGGTTTGTTTCACATCCTGCTCTGAGGGAACTTGTTTGGTGTCTGATGAATGAAACCTTGGACCTGGAATGTTTTAAGTTGCATTCAGGGAAGTAATTTCGTTTCCCGGTTTATGGTGCTCTTCTCTTTTTAAAGAAAAAAAAAGTATGAAAAGCTTTGTGTTAAAAAAAAAAAAAAATTGATTTCTAGATCCATGGAGGGGAGGGTGGAAGGCCTGAGCAGTGTTCATGTGCGAAGGTGAGATCTGAATGGATCAGAGGAAGGATTTGAAACTTTGGTCATGGAGGAAAATATTTACCACCAACCAGTTAACTCAGATCCTAAGGAATTCAGCCTTTGAGGATCCACCTCAAATTCATACCCAGGACAACTGACACTTAAAGATTTATAAAAAAACCCTCAAAAAACTGCTGAAAAAACTGCCTTTAGTCAATTAAATACTTGCAGAATTTCTGCCAAACTTGCAATAAACTCTTGGTTAACCTGTCATTGTTACAGAGTGAATTTAGCCAAAATACAAAATTCCCCCTGTGAAACCAATCATTAGAGCTGGTGATGTGTTTTATAATCACTTTGAACAATAAGTAGATATATTTTACTGGAGTAATTTCACCCTTTCCATTAAAAAAAAAAAAATAGGTTGCAAAATTGGATTTTATTTTCCTCAAAGGTTATCTGGGTTTATCTTCCCTGGAGGAACCAAATGCCCTAAAGACAGCCTGGATTGCTTCTCCAATTAAGGCTGCTTTCCTAACTAATAGTTTTTAGATATTCCCTTTTAATTCTTTTTATGCCCCTTGAAAATGCCAGCAATATTGCTCATAAATCATTGTCCTTTCCTTTAGCTCTCCTGGATTAATATAAATTCACTTTAATTACCATTCTGGTTGGAGCAAGTGCCTTTAATCCTGCCTGGGTTTGGGGTGGGGGTTTAGTTCAGGGCAGCTTGTTAAAGAGCTGGGGTTAAGGTTGGGGTTATTAAATAGAGAAGGAGATACTGGGAAAGGGATTTATCTGCTGGGGGATATTCCATCTTGCCTTGGGGAGCTTTATTCTTTATCTGGATGCATTTCTGAATGACTCCTTAGTGCCTTCTCACTGCTGTCGCCTGTGTCCACAAAGCTTTGAAACAACTGGGTGTAAATTAATGGTGGTGGTAACTCCCCCAGGCACTCCTAAGAGGTGACGGTGCTAAACACATTCTTTTTATGTGGAAATCAGTATTTGGTGATGGGAAGAATCAAGGTTGCTGTTTGCAGGAGTCAGCAATGTTCGGTGTTACTGATCCTGTGGTTTTTTTGGCCAGTTGTGATTTGTGGAAGGATTCCTAAGCTCCATCCCTGCATAAAGGGCTCTTCAACCACCCTGGATATTCACTGGAGT
Organism: Dicrurus megarhynchus; assembly: GCA_013399195.1. Lineage (NCBI taxonomy): Eukaryota > Metazoa > Chordata > Aves > Passeriformes > Dicruridae > Dicrurus > Dicrurus megarhynchus. The sequence continues at coordinate 97,497 of VXAD01009641.1, forward strand.
ATAAATGCCATCGTTTTATATCCATGCTGTGCCAGAACAAACACAATCAGCTGTGCTGAATATAACAAAAATCCTGGTTTATATCCCTGGGGAGTGGAGTCCAAGCCGAGCCCAGAGGTGAGAACAGAGGTGTAACTTCTTGTGCAGCCCACTCCACTGCCTCTTTAAGGAAACATCCATTTCTTCTGCTAAGAATACCAAGGGAAAAAGGCCTCTGTGTGCTCCATTTTTCTCTGCTGACATTTTGATGTGATTAAATTCATGGTGCTGCAGAGAAATGTTGCCCAGCAAACCTCCCAGCCCAGGAAGGAGTGGGATGTTCTCCCAAAGCCAGCGAGTGCATCATGGCTCCACTTCAGCAGAATCAGTGAAACACGTTCCCCTCTCACCTGTAAACCACTTTTCCCTCAGCATGGGGCACTTCTGTTAAATGTTGAGTATCTTCTTTTTTTATTTGGCACAGCAACAGGCAAAAATATCAACCCTGATACTTAGGACAGCCCTGGGAGTCTGATGCAGGTGTGTCACCAGCTTACAAACAGTGATTTCATTTCTGTAGCCAATTGTTTCTGGGCTATTGATGATAATTTAGGAGGTTGATGTGATATCTACAGTGATTTTTTTTTTTTAAAGGAAAAATATTGTGGTGACCTGTGTTCCTTTGCATGTCTCAGCTTCCCTAGCAAGTGTTGCTTCTGGCTTTTGAGCAGGCACTAAACCACTTTCTTCTCAATTCTATCACAGTGGAAAAACGCCTCAGTGAAAGACCAGTGCTGCTGGTCTGAGAACATGGGCAGTGCCATGGCTGAAGCCTCTGGCTTTATGTTTTTTAACTCTTTTAAAATTTTTCTGACATTCAGAATCACCAGAGGGAAGTTGTGATCTGAAGGGCAAAGAACTGACTCACTCATTTTGTACTTGAACCCATCTCAAGAAGAAAACCACCTTCCAACCAACCTTATTAATTTATCTTGGGCTGCCTGGTGATCTGGTTCTGCTCTGTTGTTCTCCTTTTTTTTCCCTTTCTTTGAAGGTGATGTGAAATGATTCTGTGTTGGCACAGCTGTGTGTGGCCCCAAAGCTGCAAGGTTTGATTTTTAAAACATTCCTTATCTCCCAGAAATATTTAAAATAGTAGTCAGGATTGGTTATAGGATCTTGGAGTGGTATGGGTTGGAAGGAACCAGCCCCCTGCCACGGGCAGGGACACCTTCCACTAGCCCAGGGTGTTATTTGTTATTGTATTAAAAGTCATTTTCAGGGTCACAAAGTGGGAAAATGAATGAGCTGGAAATAAGATCCAAGAGTTTTTGTGCTCATAAACACCCTGCCCTCCATGGTCACCTTGTGAAGGGGTTCAGTGAATTTAGTGGAAATGCACAGGGAGGTTAAACATGACTTGTGAAAGACAAGAACAAAACAATTTCTGTGTGTTGAGCTGGTCAGTCTGAGGAACTCCCCAGTCCCCTTGCCCAGTTCTGGGCAAAAATCTCCTCTGGGAGGATGTGTGGCTTAGGAGAGATGGGATGCTCCGTGTTTTGAGCTCTCTCCTTTGGTGACATTGGCAGAAGACACTAAGCCACTTAGTTTTTCAGTGCATCCCATAAAATGCAAAGTGTGTTTGATGAGGAGCTACTTACCCCGTTCTTTACAGCATGCAGACAGAGTTATGGGCTTGGCCAGCAGCTTCCTTGATGAAAGAATAAAGTACATTTTTTTTCCTTTCCACCCTTCGAAATGGGCAGAATAAAAATTTTAATTAGTTGTTTGTCTATAAATAATTCAGAGGCGCTATAGGTCGTGCTCGTGCACATGGACACATGAGAGAGATGCAGATCTTGTGCCAGAAAATGGCTTCAGCCTCTCACAGGTAGTAAATTTTCCATGGATTTATGGCCAGTAGTAGCAGTGCCCAGGCACAGAGAAAATGTGTGTCAAGGTGATCAGCAAAGGGCAGCAGGAATAGGCTTTTCCCTCCTGGAAAGGCACCAGGGTCTCTCTCTCTAGAGAGTTTTCCCTACAAAGAGGAAAAACTTATGGACAGAAATAAAAATTATAATCTCCACAGCCTAAAGAGCTGCTCACATGTCAGAGCCCTCCTTAGTCCTGCAGCCATTCCTCATCCTCATCCTCCTCATCATGCTGTGCTCCTTAATCTCTCAGAAGTTCCTTCTTTCCAGAGGGTTTTTTGCATTTTTTTAGGGCTATCCTGTACTCTCCATTTCTGTTCCTATCCCTGTCACCTCTCTTTGGAGTTGATATGACAGGGAATTCTTGCCATGAGCCTTTGTGGGGTGCAGGTGATGCTGGGCTTTGCATTTAGTACCGATTCCTTAGGAATGTCTGCCCAGTCCTTCCCTTCTCCCAGAAGAAGACCTGTGGCTGCCCCAGCCCTGGAAGTGTCCCAGGCCAGGTTGGAGCAACCTGGGATAGTGGAAGGTGTCCCTGCCCATGGTGAGGTTGGACTGGATGTTCTTTGAGGTCCCTTCCCACCCAAACCATTCCATGATTATTTACAAGATGAAGCGTGAAGGAACTCGTGGGTGAAATCAGCTGATTCTTGAATTCACAAATATTAACAATGGGACATTTGAGGGAGGAGGAATGGGAATGAGGATAGGTGATTGTCCCTAGAAACCCCTGACAAGGAGCTGCCCAACAATATGGAACACGTGGAGCTTTATTTCCTCAGGAATAAATGAGATATGTCATGTGTCAATTAACCTTAAACCAGATAAGTGCCTGAGGATTAATTTACTAGATACTGCTGGAATCTGAGAGGATGTGGAGGATTAGGTGGAAACTATTTAAAGTATAATTAATGCTACTTTTAAATATAGATAGATAGATAGATAGATAGATAAAAGAACGAGTCAAAAAATCCTTGTATTAGAAAAATGAAACGTTTTCAAAGGAAAATAAGTGTTTAAGCATCACTTCCGGATGCTGGGTGGGGATCTGGTTTCATGGTAGACAAAGGAAGTTTTCCAAGGTGAAGGATTATGTTAAAAGGACAGGATTTCAGTGCTTATGGGTGGGTTCGCTGCCCATTAGAATGCTGATAATGCTGTCCCTAGTTGGAGCTCTGCACTTGCACTCGGAGCAGGATTTACCCCGTACCTGTTGCTGTGATGCTCTGGACAGCTTTCCCCACAGTCCTGAGCTGATTCCCCTGGCTTTTTCATTCCCAGGGATGAGGTGCTGGAAGAAATCACCGGCAATTCTCTCTGTTTACCCTTTGTTTACCCTTTGGGGCAAAGTGCATCCTCAGAAAATAGAAATATTTCCTTTGCTCACCCTTGGCATTCGGGGGACTTTTCCCAGGGACTGACGGGTGTGTGTGATTAGCTGCTTGTAGCCTCCTAATTAGCAGAAATGTTATTTGCCTCGTGTTGCCTCCTTGCATGTTTTGCCTTGTGTTTAATCCCTAGGAAGGAAAACATTGGGAAGAATTCAGCTGCTGTGGCTGAGCTGGGACAGAGCTTCTCTTTCATCTTGGCAACCTGTTAAAAATATAAAAAATAATAATAGTCGCATTTTTGTGCCACTTTTGTTCACTTCTAACACCATGGAAACTGAATCTGGGTCTAATTTGTAGCCCTGGGAGAGTCTCCGAGGGCCTGACTCACGAATTACTCCCATGGGTAGCCTTTCCCAAAACTGATTGTTTTGGTGGGTTTGGTTTTTCTCCCCTTTGATGCATTTTTCATTTGGACATCTCAAGACCCTTCAAAAGTTTCCACCCAGTTGTTCACCTGCAACTCCAAAGAGTTCTGAGGTGGTTTTTTTTCTGTCTCTTCTCTGCTTAAAGTGCTTCAAAACCCCAGTGCTTTGTGCTGAGGATCTAAAACCGTGTTAACATACATTCTGTGAGGTTTTAATCTGGTGCCTCATTGTCTGGCACCTTTAGCACCCAGGTTCTGCCCACTGATGCATTTCCAGTGCTTTGTTGAGAAGAGATTGTAGGGAAAGTTCAGATTTTAAAAGGAATTAAGACCCTGACCTCCTTTCAACCAGAACCTGGGTGTTACAGGAGGAAACGTTATGGGATCTATTGTCACTCCATGGTCTGGGACACTTTTATTTCATCAGTGTTGTTTTGCCTCAGCTTCTGTTCTGTCAGTACCAGATTTAATGGATCCCTGGGTCCAGAAATAAAGCAGAAGGGTCCAGAAATAAACTTTGATCCAGGCACTGGCACCAGCTCTGTGCCACCATCCTCTGCCACCCATTTAACCATTTAACACCATGGGAGGGGCAGTTTTGTTTAGCTGGGGAAGCCAAACGATGAGAGATGCCCTGTTATCACCACTGTTACATCAGGAAAAGCACGATAGGATTTTTTTCCCATCGGAAGGACGCAAAAGTCCTTCAGATTCCCCCCTAAGTGGATTTCACACAGCTCAATAGGCTGCACTTCAGTGGCTGGAAATGCCAGAGTGATTAGGGAAAGCTGGGATTTTGCAGGCACTGGGAAAGTGGCTGGGGCTGCACAACCCGTCAAGGAGTTTCAAATTTATCCTAAGCTGCTAAAATACTGTTCTGAACCCACAAATGTGACGTTTATTTCTCCTGGAGTGCAGATTTTGGGGGGGGAAATGACCCCACTCACCTTGCCCTGCTTTTATTGTGCATTCACAGCAGTTTCTGAGGAACCCAGCCTATGAAATTTATTTTGGGTATGACAAACCTTGGGTATGAAAAACCGACAGCCTTGATGTAGCTGTAGTTCAGTATTTGCTTGCATTTAGGCAATGTGCTGAGGTCATAATATTGATGGGGGCTTCATTTTACCTGGAAAATGTTGTTTTGTGACCCAATCAGCAGCTCCCAGCCCAAACAACTGTTAACTGTGCAGGATTTGTTCCATTAGGAACAGGTTGAGCACAGCCTGTTTCAGTGAGGAAATGAGAGCACAGGCCAGCTTTGGGGTGACTGGAGGCCAAATGAAACACCTGAGCCATGTGCCTGGAGCTTCCAAGTACTTTAGAAAGTGTTGGACATCAAATTCCTGTTAAAGCCAACAAAAATGTGACCCTAGCAACACGACAAGATGATTCACACTTGTACACAATCACTTTAAAAACAAAAGGGAATACAGTCTTTATTGAACCTCATATGGATATCAAGTGAAACCAGCAGCTTTACAGAAAATTAAGATATTAGAAGTGTTTCTTCCACCCAGCTGGTTGTTTTATGATGCTGTCTCCTGGCAGATGCACCAGTCTAAAAATAATTCTAAAATAGAAAGTTCTTGGCCCTGCTGATGCTCTTTTTTTGGGGTTTTTGATATTTTTCTTTTCAAATAAGGTTTATTAAGAAGAAAGCTCCCTCTTATTCTGGTTTATGATGCCTTGCCCTTTCTCACAGTGCTTGTTTCAGGTTGGAGTCTTTGCAGCAACACAGCTGATGGAGGAGCTGATACATGAAGGCGTTATCAATATTAAAACGCCCTTCAGTGATATCAGCGCCTTTTTGTTCAAGAAAAAACCTTCATTATTTGCTAAAACTGGCCAGGCCCTGCACTCCTCCCTCCACTTGTCTGCTATGTTGCCAGACTGCCTTGATTGAGGATTATTTTTCTTTTCTCGTGCATTATCTTCTGTGATGAGCTGAAGGAGAAGGGATCTGCCATAAGGAAAAAGATACCGGAAGTCAGGTCCAGAAAGGAAAGTGGGCTCTGGGGTGTGGAAGACCCCATTTATGTTGGATTAAATGTTCAATTAAAGTCACTTAATGCCGTAAAGTATCTCCATTTCCACTGCAGCTCTGCCTTTGGAGCTGTCTTGCCCCAGCAAGGACTGAAACCTGCCTGAGGGGCAGAGCCAGGGATGTGAGAGAGCTCAGAATGGATCATTACTGCCTAAGTAAGCATAAAATATCCATGTATTTTCCCACAGCTCTGCTTTGGGAAAATAAAAACTGCCTGTTTCCCACTATTTACTGCCATGTGCTCATGCTAATCACTGATTACAAAGTCAGGCATAAGAAAGTTAAAGCCTGAGTGGTGCTGTTGGATTAAAGCACATATGGAAATTATTCTATAAGGGACCATTTCTGCATGGGTTTGCATCCCACGACTGACCAAACATTGCTGCTTGATTGTCGCTGTTGAGGCGGTCACGACACACACGCACTCTGCCCCAGCAATGGCACAAAGCACCTTTATTATTTGCACAACTTCTTTTATACACTTTCCTAGCTACATGTTCATTGGCTATGATTTGCTACAATACAATACTGTTGGTTGTCTATAGTGTACACATATTCTTTGCTAAACATCGGCCTCCTTTTGCAGCTGTTACAACTCCTTTCTCTTGTTTATCTTCTTGCTTCTGCAGCTCTCAGGGGTACAAACTGATTGTATCAAGGGAAATGTCTGCAAGGCCTTCAGACCAGCTGTTGGTTCCTACACTTTATTGCTCACCAAAATGGGAATTTGAAGATGTTTCCTGCATTTTTCTTTCCAAAAAGTAGCTGTTGTGGGGTGATGTCAAGCAGTGGGGTGGCTGAGGGAAGGACCTTCCCAGTGGCCTTTCCTGAGGGATGGAAGTGATGCTCTCACCATCCCAGACCAAGAACAGGTTTCATTTGCGTGTGTTTCCAGCAGAAGGAGGGAGCTGGGAATTTGAGAGCTGGAAAGGTGAGCAACTGGAAAAGAGCTAATTCCCATTTTTCTTTTTAACAGCATGCAGGCCCAAATTCGTTGGCAGTGTTGTGCCAAGAACTCACCTTGGAAATCATGGTGACACTTTATCTGCACTCTGGGAATGCAGGGAACCAGGTCATGTAGCCCAGAGCCCTCTTGAATAAATGCTGCACCAGATGAATTAAAAAATCATAAAAGAGATCCTTGGCTGGTTTATGTGCTGGTAATTGTGCAAATGTCAGCAGATGGGACTGATTTTGTAGAATGACCCTCTCAAAACATCCATGGGGGCAGTTTTTTGTGTTGTGGTGACATTGGATGCGTTAAAACTTCTCTTTTAGGAAGGTTTAGGATAGATTTTGAAATATTTCAGTGGTAACTTCATCAGGCAGACACAAACATTCCCCTTTTCCCTTTAACCTCTCTTCTGGGCTGGTTTTTCCAAGAGGTCTGGTCGTGTTCCTGTTCCGGGTGTGAGGGGGCACTGCAGAATTCAGCACTTGAGGCTGGAGAGCTGCAACTCCTGTACTGCCCTGAGCACTCAACAGCTGCCCTGAGCTCTTCCCAGGCTCTCCCTAAGAAAATTCCAGCCTCAAGGAGTGTGTGAATGAGCCCACTCATCATTAAGTCATGGCTTCCAGGCAGGTTATACCTGTGTTTGACCCGGAGACTTCGGGCTTTTTATTCTAAAAATCATAGTCACAACTTGGATCTGAAGCAGCTTCCCTGATGGCCTTCAGAATACTCGGGAAAAGCCATTAATTTGGAGCAAGGATGGCAATTATGCTCATATGAGAGCAAAAGGGACCGTTCTGCTGCTTTGCTTTATTGGATGACTGAGCAATTCATTATTTGTGTAGGAATCTGATTTTCCATTGCTGGCTGATCAGCCAGTCAGGACTGTAAATCTAATTAGTTTGAATACATGAGATTGCAAGAAACTGTTTCTCTTTGGGTTCAGAAGTAAGAAATAATTAGCCCACAAGAACTTCTATGCTTTGGAACTCACTCCTTGGCAGACCTGCAGCCTGAGCTCTAGGCAGGGTGGGAAGTCCAAGAAGAGAATGTGATGATTAAAAATTAATTTCTTGCTTCTTGGCCGGTATCAAGAACTCAGCTCGTGTTTGTTAGGAGAGGGCATCTGTCTCCCTGCCTTATGAGATGAGGAAAAGGCAAATATAAACAGGAGAAGGAGCCAACCCAGCTCCCTACAAGGCTCCCACTTTGCCAAAAGCTGCTGTTCCTCCTGTTCTGTGGTGGCTGCAGCTGGGAGTACATCTGGTGTCTCTGCTCCTGGGGAGATCCCTCAGGAACTGCAGCCTCTCAACAGAAATATGGACCAGGGACATCTTCCTGGTGTGGGTCTGAACCAGGTGAGGCTCCTCAAACAGAGGGATGGATGGGCAGAGATGCTGAACTTCCGTGGGGAAAAAATAAGTGACAGAGAAAGTGGAAAAGGAACGAGCATCCTGCCAGCTTTTAATATTATCTGCAGATGAATGGATGTGATCAGTTGACAGAATCGGAATAGGCTGAGTTAGGAGGGATCCATCGGGATCAAATGCCTCACAGGACACCGCCACAATCCCACCCTGTGCCCGAGAGCGCCACCTTGGTTTGTGGTTGGCAGCACATTTTCAGTCTTAACAAAAATAATTTAAAAATTCCTTGGCTTCCCATAATTTTAGGTAGGATTCTTGTTCTGAGATGTGCTGGAAGTCGTGACATTCCTCCAAAAGGGCTCACGTGTGGAGGAGTGTTGGGAATGCCAAGATTCAGATCCTGGCAGTGCTGCCAAGACACAGCAGGAGGATGAGGTCGGTTTTCAGCATGGTTCCAAGGGAAGGAGCAAAACAATATAGGAAGGGCACTTCTGAGACAGAAAACCTGGGCAGAGAGGACAAAAATCTGTGTTTGGTTCCCTCCGTCAGATGGAGCTGCCTGTGGATTGGCGTTCTTGGAATTAATTCCTGTGTTCCTGATGTTGGAGAGGCTGTGTCCTAAGGCAAGGAAAATAGGCAGTGATGAGGAAAGTGGGCCTCAAATTCCTCTCTGCTATAGGAATCCTAAAAAATGCTGAGAACAGCCCAGGAAGGCCATCCTTGGAGTGCTAAAACCACTTAAATCTCTCCAGCAGACATGGATTCCTGGGAAAACGGGAGCATGGACAGTGGGACTGATGTGGCCGTGGTTGCTCCCAGGCTGATATGAATAAAAACTGTGTTTAGCTCACCTTAGTAAAAAATTTAATCACTTTGAGTACAAATTTACTTCCTGTAACGCATTTCAAGGCATGGAACAGCCCCATTGGCATTTCCTATAAGCCCTAATGAAATTTGGGCTGAAACACTGAGCTTTTTTCAGCATTTTTATGGTAGAAATCCCTCACAGGGAGTTTTTTGGGGATCCCTGGGACTTGGAAATTAATGTTATTAGGGTTCTCAAAGAGAACAAGTGTGGGACAGCTACAGTTTCTGCTGCTCAGCTTTGACTAAAGCCTCTTCATGTTTATTTTGGAGAGAATCACGAGGCATTTGGGTGTTGCTAAATATAAATGGGATGACTCAAGGGGAACGCTGAGGTCCAGATTTGGAGCAATGAATCAGGGAGATGCTTTGAGCACTATAAAACCCCACTTCAGATTCTCCAAGCTGCCAGCAAATATAACAACAAAACTGAAGAAAACATCTTGTTTGTGGCTGTATTTTTAGGCAGATGAGACTTGGAGAGAACCTCACAGACAGGGGAGGGTTTTAATGCTGCCCTCCTCAGTAATTCCTATATATGTGACTTTTCCCCCCAAAATTTGGACTTTTGCTTGGCTTCTAAAGGAGAGGGACTGATATTCACAAGTTAAACTGAACACTGCCCTTGCCTGACCATGCCTGCACAACTTTGGGTCTTTTTAAGGTATTTAAGCATCTAAAGAAACCCATGGACATAAGTTCATAGAATTCTAGGATGGTTTGTGTTGGAAGGGACCTTAAATCTCCTCCCCATGGGCAGAGACACCTTCCCCTAGACCAGGTTACTCCAGGCCCCGTCCATCCTGGCCTAAAGATGTTTGGTTTTGGTGGGTTCTTTGTGCTGAAGGTATTTGTACTCATTTTTACAATCTGAGGTGATTTGGAAAATTCTGAAGAATGTTAATTCCCACATTTAGGCAGGTGGGGACCTTCAGAAAACTCATCCAGAGAGAATCTGCTACTTTGTACAGCAGGAAGAAAAATTTTAAACCCCAAACCAACCCCACATCAGTATAATTTCTGGTGTAAATGTGTGTTACAATCTCACAGATAATTTCCAAGAGTGTTTATTCTAAATAAGAATTTTAAGCCATGTTTTTTCCAAGGATTCCATTCTTTTGGCTAAAGTTACAACCTTGTAGCTTTTAGTTCATTTCCAGTTGCATTTCAGAAGTTCCTTTCACATGCCAGAACTTTTCCAAGCCCAGATGAAATGAGGGAGCATCAGTGCAGGCATCCAGTCCTACTACAAATCTCCCTCTCCTCTGGACCTGACAAAGCGCTGCTTGACTGAGCCTGAAATGCAGCTGCTTAAGCATGATAATACTATCATTTCTGTCTGGCATCGTGTGGGCACAGAAATATTGATGCAGTTGACCACAAGTGCTAATATAGAAAAATCAGTTTTGAAGTCAGAGCTGAGTGGGTGAATTCACAAGCTGCAGATGCCTCACTCAGGTGGATCCTTTTAAAAAGGAACAAATTTGTAAATGTTGATGCATCTATAACTTTTAAGGAGAGAAATTACATGTTGATTTTATTAAAAATCTTTCTATTCATGGTGCTACTTAACTAAGGTGAATTTTTTCATTACAAAGGAAAAAAATCCCCTTACAAAGGGGCTGTAGCATATTAGATGAAGTTTATCCTGTCCAGAGGGAAGGACCCAGGACATTGAAGTAAGAAGAATCACAGTTCTAGAGGCCTGAATTTCCCATTTATTGCCTCTGTCCAGAGTGGGATTCTCATTTTCCTGTAGCCCTGATACGCAGGAGATGCCTTTCTGCTCAAAAAGCATTTCTTTAATTTCTCAAAAAAGGATTTCTTTAATTTTTGAAGTGTTGTGTTTCTGCTTTTCCAGTGCTGGGCCTAAGACAATTCCTGTCAAATTTCCAAAGGGAACAAAGCAAATCCAAGTGCTTTCCATCACATATGAAAACTGTATTGACTCTGAAGCTGGAAATCCTAATCAAGTAGAGTGCATTATCAAGTCTGATAAATCTTAACAGACCTTCTAATCAATAGAGCCTGCAGCGTGTGCCAGAGCCCACAGCCAGTCCAGGAAATACCGTTTTCGGGAAAGGCACAGAATTCCTGCACGTTTATTTAGGATGAGTATCTGAGTTACAGCATTACTGCTTTATGGAAGGGGTTTAAGCTGACTCTGAGCTGAAATTAGTGAGGTTTTCGTCCCAATTCAGGGGTTTTTTTCAGCTGTCTCAGTCCAGGGGCCCCACAGAAAGGAGAAGCAGGTTTTTGGGGGGGCTGTGCTGGTTGGATCAGATGTGTGTACATGGGGAGATATCTCTGTGCCCCATTCCTCACCTTTCCATGTCTTTATCCCTTTGCCAAAGTCCCAGGAAGAGCTGAACCTCACAGACTAATGGAGTGACAAGCCACTGATGTCACTTTGCAGCTCAGGGAGCTCTGGGCTGAGCTGAGCAGAGTTTTCCATGCTCTCGGCCCTGATGTTTTTGGCAATCCCTTTATTCCCACTGCTGCTTACACATCCCAACAGATTGGCCACCTCCAGGAGCCTTGGAACTGGCTCTGTTTTGGGGATTTGGGAATGGGAATGAGAGCACAGGGATGGGTTCCTGCTGTGGGGGACAATAGCCTTTCCATGGAATGCTTCTAATTCCAAAGTTGTGGGTTTGATCCCCAGATGAGCCATTCACTTAAGAGCTGGGCTTGATCCTTGTGGGTCCCTCCTAACTCAGAATATTCCGTGGAAGTTGTTTTTTGGGAACAGACCCCTCAGGCTGCCTTGGGCACACACAGCCCCTGTTCCAAGGGGCTGTAGAAGGTATTTAGTGTCCTTGCTAAGCTCCATATAGGAATATTCCTGAGGAGGCAAAGGTTCCTGTGGGTGCAGTAGATGCTCTGTAGCCTTTGGTGGGTGTTGGGTGTAGTTCTCACCCCACATCCCTGGGGCAGCTGCAGGAAGAGTCTTTCCCTGAACTCAGGATGCGGCAAGAAAAACTATTTTTACTTCTCTCAACTGCACATTTATTAAATTTCCAACCTGAAAAGCTCTCCCCCTGCCAGGGTTTCTCTAAAGAAGAAAGATAACCTTGGCAGGCTGCTGGAATCGTGTTTCCCTTGGCAGGGGAAGGCCAAGTGCTGCCTGTGCCCCGAAGGCAGACGCTGCTAAATCTTCTCCCTGGGGCTGCTTTATTACCATGAGGGCTCAGGACTGAGCAGACACTGCAGACGAAGATATTTCAACCCCCTCTTCTCCCTTCACTCGGGGAAATTACATTTTGCTGTGTAGTTTTTAATCTGTCGGTTGGGCCCATACAAAATGACAAGTGAGTGTGATTTAATTTTATGATAGCACTGCATTAGATGACCACTTTATGTAGCTGTAAAAGAGGGATTTGGAGTGGTGGTGTGCTCTGCTCTTCCACATTTGATATCCTTGTTTCCTGGAGTCTGACAATAAAATCTTAGGAATGTTAAGAGCAGCTCTGCTGTTGAGGCCTGGTTGCCTATGTGGGTGTATTTGGGAAATTGGGTGTCACAGCAGCACTGAGGCTTTGGTATCATTTTATTGGGACTTGTCAAAATGTTCTTCTCTCTGGTGACCATGACAGGAGCCAGGGAAGGGCTGGAGCTGGGCCAGGGCAGCGTCAGGTTGGGTATCAGGGAAAGGTTCTTCCCCCAGAGGGTGCTGGGCACTGCCCAGGGAATGGGCACGGCCCCGAGGCTGCCAGAGCTCCAGGAGCGTTGGGACAGCGCTGCCACGGATGCCCAGGGTGGGATTCTGGGGGGGTCTGTGCAGGGCCAGGGGTTGGATCAGTGATCCCTGTGGGTCCCTTCTCACATGGGATATTCTCTGATTCCATGAATGGACATCAAGCCCAACTGTTTTTTCCATCTGAGGTTCCACATCTCACATGTGCCATGACCAGCCAAGGTCTGTTGATTTCTGTTATTTTTTACTAATTCTGCTACAAATTCATTTTAAGTAGGGAGTGGCAGCATCTTCCCTCAGCACTGCAGCTGGGCAGGAGATTAAACACTGGGAATTGTATTGGGCACACACATATCAGGAAGAAACAGCAAACTGGGGTTTGTTTCTGACTCTTGAGTAGAAGAATATCTGTTCTATAAATCAAGAGTAACACAGCTGGTATCATTGATTTTTTATCTTGATATAACTGAGATAAGGAAGAACTGGTACTGCTGTGTATGACTCTGGGAAAACCTTGTCTGGAAAACTGTTTACAATTCCAGGCACTTGTATTCAAAGGAGATAATGGAAGCAGATGCAGAGCAGAGGTTTTAGGGTGGTTGACGAAATGATTAACAAGAGGTTGGAATACTCCTGCTTCCTTTGCTTGCCACAGCAGGCTGGGATGTGCAGCATGTGGGTGTGCACAGGAAAAAGGAGGAATAGGCAAAATTAAAGCTGAGGTTGACATGAGCTTAACGACAAATCTGGATGTGAGAACTTTCCTTCTCCTTAGAACAAGTTCGACATTAATTTCAAACAGCCTTCTGACAGGAAGGGTACAGGTGAAAATTCACTGGTTTGAGGACTGTGGTTTATTAAACTTAATTAAAAAAAACAACCAAACCCTAACCACCCAGACAATAAGAGGAGTAACATTAGGATTATAATCTTACCATTATGTTCTCTATTTTAATTAATGAGCAAATTTAGCTTTCTCAGTTTTAATTAATGAAAAAATTGCTTTGGTCTTTTTCAGGACATGGTCTGTCCAGGTTGGAAGTTGTGTCCTTCTCACAGAGAGTTGATTTAAATAGCTCCATATCCAAGAAGGAATTAAATTGTACAACCAAACCTTCCCAGCATTACAGGAGTTCTCAGTTACAGCCTCATCAGCAAAGGTGGAAGAACAGGGATTGGCCTTGCTCTGATTCCAGGAGCAACCAAGTGCAAGTGAAGGAAGGCAATGCCATCAAATGTCCATGCTGTCCTCTCTCCCATCCCACACCTCAGATTTCTGGAAAGCTCCTCTGTTTTCACAGCTCTTCATTGAGATTTAGGAATTAAATCTGACACCTTCACGTTGAGACTCGTGTAGCTTTTGGGCAGTTTTGCTGCCAGGTTTTTACTCTCAGTAAAGTCACTCACCTGTGCTTTGCTCCTCTGGAAAGTTGCTCATGGTGCTCCTTCACAGCCCTGCTAAAGTGTGTTTGAATTCCTGCCTGGCTTTGAATGGGAATGTGCACTCCATCAGCCAACAAGGACACTTGTGTTCATACAGAATTCATGAGTGCATGTTAAACACTGCTATAAAAGGACATTTCTTGTCTTCAGCTAAATTGACAGCCCCTCTTTCAATATCAATTCCGTGTGCTTGGGAAATCAAGACATATGATTGTCTCTTTTTTTCAGCTAAGTAAAAAAGATTTCTTTTTAATGTCTGGGTGAGTGAAAATCTCTGCTATTTGCTGTGATGTTTCCTTTCTAGAGGCACTGCTTTGTTTTGGTGGATAACTATTGCTTTTCCCTTTGCTTGTCTGCCTTAAAAATTTCTGTGGGTACACACAGCTGTGATGAAGCTCCTTTCCTTCCACTGTCACTCAGAGCCTTTTCAGCAAGAGCTTTGTTTAGAGCTGAAAAATCATGATGTTGGGAAGTTGCCTAAAGAAAAATAATGAAAGGTAATGTTGTAGTGAGCAGGACTCTTTTTTTGTTTGTTTTTGGTTTTTTTTGTTTTCATCATTATTAATTAGGTTGGGCTTTGTGTACCCAAATTTTAACAGGCAGCAAAACAACAGGGTGAGTGAGCTGGACAAACTGAGGCTAAAGGAAAAAGAGGGAGATAGGAGGTGATACTTTTCATTCTATTCATCCACTTTAGTTGTCCAGTCAGTGACTGATGAGTTCTTTAATGTCTTTCACCAGCAGTTTTCTGTCGCTTCACCAACAGGTTATTTGTTCCACATGGTGTCTCAGCAGAGGCACATGCACTGGGAATGATCAGTATTTTTAGCTGGTCAACATGGCCTTGGACACTTCCAGGGATGGGGCAGCCACAGCTTCTCTGGGCAACTTGTGCCAGAGCTTTCCCCTCCCAGGGGAGAATTTAGTCCTAAAATCTCATCTAAACCTCCTCCCTCCGTTTGAAACCACTCCCCCTTGTTCTGTCATTGCACATCCTGCCTGTAGATCTTTGGAGAAGGTGAAATCCAGCCCAAGGAACACTCTGCAAGGCAGGGATTTGTTACCCAGTGTGGCCATTTACAGAACGGGGGGTCCTGTGTTGCCAGAGGAGCAGAAGTTGAGATCAGTAAATAGGCAAAACCTATTTAGAAAGAATTTATTATATTTTTGCATATTTTTTTCAGTGCTGGCATGAACAAATGCACACCTGGACCCTCCCAACAATAAAGTGTGTGCCTAGAGGTGAGAATCAGGCTCTTGTCTCTCAGCCCCACTCCTCTGGTTCCTGCTGCTGTTTTCTGCAGCCATTTAAAATGATACATCCTCACATTCCAGGTACTGGGACCTCAAGGCAAATATTGCTCAGAACTATGCCAAGGCTGGTGACAGGAGGAGCAACAGCCAAGCTCCTGGTGGGATTTGAAAGGCTTTGAAGGGTTTCAGGCTCAGCTCTGTGCCTGCACCCCGAGCAGACACAGCACAGTGGGAGGAGGACAGGTCCCTGTGTGTGCTCCCTCACCTCCCAGCACTGCCCAGCTGCTTGGCTCAAACCACTGGGAAGAGGTGGAAGATATTGATGCCAGGCAAATAAAACATCGTGTCCTGGGTTGCAGTGTATTCTATTACTCACGAGCGGTTGAAACCAGGTGGGGCAGCGTTTCCTTGCCTCCTCCCTCTGGACTATCTTCTGTTAATTGGCGATCACTGCCCTGCCCCATGAGTCACAGATAACTCCCTCCGGACTACCTTCTGTTAATGGCCCGTCACTGCCCTGCCCCATGAGTCACAGATAATTCCCTCCGGACTGTCTTTCTGTTAATGAGCCCATCACTGCCCTGCCCCATGGCTCACAGATAACTCCCTCCGGACTGTCTTCTGTTAATGGCCCGTCACTGCCCTGCCCCATGAGTCACAGATAACTCCCTCCGGACTGTCTTCTGTTAATGGCCCGTCACTGCCCTGCCCCATGAGTCACAGATAACTCCCTCCGGACTGTCTTCTGTTAATGGCCCGTCACTGCCCTGCCCCATGAGTCACAGATAACTCCCTCCGGACTGTCTTCTGTTAATGGCCCGTCACTGCCCTGCCCCATGAGTCACAGATAACTCCCTCCGGACTGTCTTCTGTTAATGGCCCATCACTGCCTTGCCTCAGGACTCACCATCCCATCGTGAGATGCTCCACCCAGAGGGAGGAACCAAGCATTCCATCCTGGATATAATCTGAGATTCTGAACACTATAGACACCCTTTTCCCCTGGATTCCCAGAGGACAGGAGCTACACAGCCACCACTGGACCTTCCGAGGAGGAGCAGACCCTTCTACAGGGTCACTGCTTCGACAGAACCACATCCACCACTTCAGGAGGACTGCAGCCACCACTTTATTGGAGTGCTACCGCTACCCTGACTGACAGGGTGTCAGGTTGTATCCTGACTTTGTCAGTTTAACCCAGTGTTTTCTGCCTCTATTTTTTTTTTTTTAAATTCCCTATTAAATTGTTATTCTGACTTGGTGCCTCCCACTGGTTTGTTTTCAAACTAGTACATATATAAATGGCAACCTGAGACCAGGACAAATTTCTAAAAGTTCCTTCAGGCTCTCAGGACAATGCATGCTGAGATTGGGTATCCTGATCCAGGTTTCTTTTCCACCTTGCTAGGCGGAACACACAGCCCTGGCAGGGTTTGCATTTTCAAATGGCATCTCCTTAAAAGCAGATTTGAATTTTTTCCAGTGGTGTGGTGAAGCTGGTGGAGATCATTCCCTCCATTAAGCTGCTCCATGTGTATATTTAAATCAGGAACCTGGGGTGATTCAGTCAGACTGGAGACCTGCCTTAAGAACCTGTGTCTACCTGAACCTTATGGTTTGGCTCAGGCCTAACCTCTTCTCTTTCAATATTCCAAAGAAGTCACAGAAGAATGACCTGAACGATTTGGCAAAGCTCACCATATGTATTTCTCTTGAATGAGGGAGGATCATCCAAAGGAAATTTTGAAAGGCTCTCTAATTCCCAGGAAAATCAGAGAGTATAACAGAAATATTTGAGTCCCTGAATTTAAAAAAATGTGTTGTAATACCTACATACCACAGGATGGAGTTACAGACTTAACTTTAGATTTGCCTGCATTTTAGCCCAAATGTTAATGTTTGTTTTAGTATGTTTTAATGGTTTCTTTTTCTTTTAAACACACTTTACTTGCAACAGATGTGTCCAAGTGTATTGGAGAGGATTCTTCCACCTTGCAAAGGGCAGAACAAGGTTATACCAGGCACAAATCCTGCCTATGCTGTGCTGAGGGAAGAGGTTGGAGATGGAGCTTGTGCCGTTGCTCTGAGTGCTTTAATCTGTTGTGATTCAGTGTTCAACAGAGATCCCCCTTTTCCAGAAGTCACAAAATCATTCAGGTTGGAAGGGACCTCCAGGATCATCCAGTCCAGCCTCCAGCCAAGCCCTGGATGCCCATAAATCATAGCAAAAGGTGCCACATCTGCCTGAGTTCTGAATCTCCACCGGGGATGGGGACTCCACGCTTCCCTGGGACTCTCTTCCAATGTTTAACAACTTTTCCAGTGAAGATATTCTTCCTGATATCCAACCTGAACCTCCCCTGGCACAACCTGAGCCTTGTTTCTCTGTAGCCCTGGTGGAGGCTGTGCTCTAGAATGAAATACTCCTAAAATCCTCCCTCTGACCTGATGCACTGGAGCTGAACCTGCAGTGGGTGCTGGCACTGCAAAACATCCAGGGATTGCAGCTGGGATGGGGAGAGGCTTCCCCAGGGATTCATTTCCAGGCAGCCAAGCTCCCCTTCAGCAGGATTAGTATTCCTCAGCTTCCCTGGCTGTGGAAAGGTGAGAGGATTTAATTACAGACTAAAAACAATTATGAAACTGAATCTACTCATGTTTGCAAAACACTTGGAAACCTCCAGATTGTGGAACTGGCAGAATTAATAATTACCATCTCCACCAGCCTGGCAATTCCCTGCCTATCATTCCACACACAGGAGCACTTTTTCTTGGGGAATTTTTGGAGCAGAGCTGCTCCAGGAGAGGTGGGTGCCCCTTTGGGACAGCCTGTGAAGCTGCTGTGGTGTGGCAGGATGTGTAACCCCCCTCACTTCTCATCCCCCAGTTCCTTCACAAACATAATTGAAGTTTTACATTTGCCAATAAAAGCTTGTCTTCAGTTTTAAGTACTTAAAATCTAAAATTATAATTCAGGCGTTAGTAAATGCACTTAATTAAAAGCTAATAAAAACCTTGTTTAGTGTTTTATAATTTTTAATTTTTTTTTTAATCCCCAAAGATTAATTTCAAAAAAATATGGCTGTGTGTAACCAGGAGAAAGGATTATTCTGAGGGAATTCGAGTTCTGCTTTTTCCTCTTGAGATATATATACACGTTTTTTTTTTTCCCATGCAGTGTAGAAATAAAATATTAAGCCAAGCCTTGGATGCTACACCCTGTGCTAGAGAATTAACATGGCAACCTTGACTTTGTAAGCTTCCGGACATGTGCATCCTCATAAAAACACTCAATAGAGGGAATGTTTATTACTTGGAGCTGCTTTTCCCTGGTCTCCCTCCTTGTCAGTTCTCCTAGAGCGAGGCAGAGGCAGATTGGGTCAATACCTGGCCAAAGAATGGGGAGGGACTTGGCTCTGGTGAGTCCCGGGTCAGTGCTCGGCTCTGGCAGCAGGGAAGGGACTGGGTCATCAGCCCTGGGATGTCACACAGGGATGAGGCCTTTGCACGGGGATTCAGAATGTGAGGAGCTTGTAAAGAAGAGAAACACAGAGCTTGCACCACTGGAATCCCAGACACTGCATGCCCTCTTGTCTCATCCTGATATTCCAAATGTTCTTCCCAAATGTCAGCCCTCACCAGGTGTGGGCAGGACTTCCCTCTTACCACAGAAGAGTTTATCTGTTCTGCCCATCAGCTGCTGCGATAGTTCCGGGCATTTTCCCGCTCCCAGGAATGGATGAGTTAAGCCAGGCCGGGGATGTGTCTGGTAAAGGAGGTTCTCTGGCTCCAGAGGGGTGAAATCCCTGCTGACAAGGGACAGCTTGCCTTGACAAGATGTGGGGAGATAAGGTGGAATTTCTGAGTGACAGACATTTCACTTTACTCTAACAGCTACACAAACTTTCACGGAGGCAGAAGTCTCCTACACACACCCTGCAAATGTGTAGGGCTTTTCCATGAAGTTTGGACACAAATTTCATGGTTACTTTTCCAGAAATTGAGGGAGAGGACTCTACGTGCACCCCATCATCAATTCAGTGGACAGTTACATTGACTCCTAGTCTATACTATTTCTTCGCTAGCTGTAATATAGGTACCTTTTATTGTGCACTGTATTATTTTATCTACTAGTAGCTCTTTTTGTTTTATCCTGTGTAGTTAGTAGTCTGTTTAAAGTCTTATGTCTGTTAATCTTGTGTCTGTTCAATAAATACTTCATTTTGTAATAGACCTGATTGGCCATTCTTAAGAACTTGTGGGCAAGAGCCATTTGGGGTGCAGGCTGCCTCAAACAGAGCTACTGCCAGAAATCTGAGTCAGAGGCAGGACTTGTCTAAGCTCTCACTCCATTCCTAACACCAGGAGAGATCTCCATTCAATAGTAGTAGTAATGGAATGTCTGAAGCAATTTTTTTGGACTGATTTTATTTCTCACATAATCTTGTATTAACCACATGTCACTTCAATAGTTATTTTGTCTGGGTGTGGACTCCAGAGCACTTTCAGGTATTGGCTCCTCTCTGTTAGGGTAGGAGCCTAAAACCCCCTAAATATTTCACTGTGCTTAATAACATGTTTGTTCTTATCCTGAATTTAGGGATAGAGCTATAGGTTACGGTAACCCTTAAGATTATGGTAATGAACATTTCAGTTTATAAACACCCAGGAGGGCCCTGAGCAGAGATAAGGTCTTGGTCACGTGTTCTGTCAACTGGGCTGTGCCTGTGATTGTGTTCAGTCTCATGCTTCAGCCCTGTCCTCACCCAGCTCCAGCAGCTGCACTTGTGTCCCATAAAATTATTTTCTGCCTTCTCCTGCTATTTTGTGAGTGCTTCCAGGATAAAAAAAACTGGCAACTTCTGATTTTCAGGGGCTCAGTCTGCCTTTGGGACAATTTCCAAGATGCCTTGTCACAGAGTGTTGTCTGGTCCCACCTGCTGTCCTGTCCACTGTGCTGCTGGGAAGGATGCAGGGACACAATTGGCATTTCAGCTCACTTGGAATATGCCTCATGGCTGAAGAATATTTTTAATTTTGGTTTTATGGGACTCCTAGATTAAGAGAACCTGCAGTGAAAAATGAGTGTGTCCAGTTGCTTAAATATACTGATGCAACTGTTCCTCTGGGGGTAAGGAGCAGGTGTCACTCAGTTCCCTGATTTTTCAGAGGTTTTAAATAATGAAACTGTTCTGGAATCCAGAAATCTGCAGTTGATGGTGCTCCTGCAGTGAAAGGGGTGTCACGGAGAGAATGATGGAATTATTCTGGTGTGTAGTTGGTACAAACAAGAGCAAACCCACTCCATAAATAACATAATTACATGGATATTCCTAGAATATTATATTTTTTTCTAAGCCACACATACCCAAAGATATTCCAAACTTTGACAGTGATGTGTTGGCTATTTCCAACCCCAGGGAGGGGTCAATTTTCCCATGGAAAAATATATCTGACTCTGGTCAGGATCTGTCTAACTCCATGTAAAGAGCCTTTTCCCCTACCTTTAGCAGGATATTGATAAGAAAAATCTCTTTCTTCCACAGGTACTTCTAGATCATCATCTGCTAATAATGGGCTTTATCCCCTTCCTGCAGCAGGTGACTGTAAAGCTGTCACCAATCATCTGGGTTTACAGCAATAGCAATTATATCGGGAGTTTTTATTATATTTTGAATGCTGTGTTAGTAGTGTAGAATAAATTAACCTTAGCCAGAATTACACTGGCTGTATATTCCATTAATATTTTGCATCAGGCTGCATTTACAACAGAATTGCATCTGCAGAGGTTGTTCAGGGTATGACAGAAGAGGTGTCTGTCCTGGTCCTGGACACTTCCAGGGATGGACCAACCACAGCTTTGTGCCAGGGCCTTCATCCCCAGTAAAGAATTCCCAATTTTACACTGATTTCTTTCTGGCACATAATTAAGAAATATCTAAGGGTAATTCTTTATATGAAGTGTTTAAAATGCATGCTGGGTTTTGGGAAATACTGAGAATTTGCTTTATTTAATGGTAGTTTTGGCACCTGGTGTGTTGCTGTCGGCCGGAGAAGAATTCCAAAGGTGAAAAAATGAGAAATTGCAACATTTAGTTTTTGTTGATCAGTGTTAAATCAGAATCAAGATAATCAAAGGATATAATTGGGAGTAGAATGTGCTCAGGTTTAAGCAGGTTTCACAGAAACTTGAACCCAGGCTTGCCTTGAATTTTATACTGAAAGCTGTTGGTGAAAGGGACATTTCCCACGTAGGAATTGAAAAGCTTTTTGAAGCATGGAGAAGTAGCAACACCAAATAAAATAAATTAATGTAGTGATATTTCCAGGAACCCCTTTATACTTTTATAATATAGAATGAGTATAGAGGGTAAATGTATAACTGGGGATATGACACAGTAATGTGGTTGTGGGCTGCTTGGCCTGGAGCAGAAGTGAAGTACAAAATCCAAAGAAATAGGAGGATTCAGTGTTAAAGTGATGATATTTTCATTTCTCTGGAGAAGCTGTGCCACAGCTCTCAGTGTGTGTTAATCATTGGAATAATCCAGAGGAAGTGATACATTTGTACTGCTGGATTTACTTAAAATCAGACTGGACAGCAACTTTTGGTTCAGTCTCCTGAGTCACATTTCTGTGATTGGCCATGGCAAGGGACGCTGAATGTGTGTCTAAATTCTGTCCAGATGATTGAAGGGAGGAAATTTCCACGTAAGGCATTTACAGGAAAACTCTCCAGGCCATGTTCTCAAGGAAGGAATATCTGGAGAGGTTTGTGCAGAGCTGGGTGGCGCACAGGGTGACACAAGTCCTGTCCTTGTTCCCCAGCCAGTCCTGCCATGAGGAAAGCTGGAGATTTTACTTTCCTCCAGCAGAATCTTCAGCTTTGATCTGTTTTGCTGTCTCAGTGATTCGTGTTGTCCTGCCGTGGAACAGAAGCACAGGAGCAGCACGGAATCAAAGGGATGTTTATGAGCCATGCAGCAAACATTAAACCCCACGCCATTTCTCACCCTTGCCAACTCCAATCTCATGCAGGGCTGTGTGCAGGAGCACTGAGGCAGTAAAACAGGGCAGGATGTCATCCCTAAGGAATGTCTGAGCCTCCTCAGCCAAGCAGGTGGTGAACTTGTGCTTGGCTGGGTTTGACAGCAGCTGTGCTCCATCCCCCGGTGAAAATTAAATAAAAACCTATGCTTGGAGTCAAACTCTGCTCTACGGCAGTTTGGAAGAGCTGCATCCCAAGCCTCTGGAACTGCCCTGGCTGCGTTTGGGTGTGGCAGAGGTCAGAGGAGGTGCCAGGCCCTGCTCAGTTGTGCCCAGAGACAGGACAAGGGGCAAGGCCAGGAATTAAACCAGGAAATTCTGCCTCAATATAAGGAAGAACTTATTTGAGAGTGGCAGAGCCCTGGAAGAACTGCCCAGGGAGGGCATGGAGTCTCCCTCTCTGTTTGAGAGACATCCCAACCTCACCTGGGTGTGTCCCTGTGTCACCTGCTTCAGGTGACCCTGCCTGGGCAGGAGGTCGGACTGGGTGATCCCTTCCACCCATTTCTGGGATTCTGTAAGGATCTGGCTCTCCACAACAGCTGGGGAGTCAAACCCCAACCTCTTCTGCTGTGTATCTATCTCTGACAATCCATCTTGGTACTGAAAACGAGGCAATGTGGATGGATGGGACCCCCAAACCAAGCTGGGTTTATTAACAACGGGCAGTTCCTCGATATCATTTCAATTATGATCCCCTGTAGCGAGTTCAATACACTCTGTAACGTTCCTATAAAGATGCCTATGGGATGACAGCAATATATGGTGTGATGTTACAGGCCTTTCATAACATTCCAGAGTAATTAGGACATAAAATTGAACTGAAACTTTAAACCACTTTTCAGCTTTGTTCTCTCTCTCTATATATATTACTCCTCAGCAGGCAAGGGCAGTAATTTAATATTGACTTCTGGCTGTAAAATTACCATATAATCTAAATGCTAATAACAATTAAAGCACAGCGTGGTGATTAAAGTGTCTCTTGGAATATTGAAAATACAGGTAATAAATGGGGCAAGGATGTTTGGAGTTGGAGTTTCAGGATCTGTTCTGAAGGGCTGTGCTGAGAAAAATGGGTTGGGCTGGAGAAGTTTTGTGCACAGTCTGTACTTCTTCCACGCTTAGCCCTCAAACACAGTCTCCTTTGATATATTTTTATTCCAGGCTCTAACATGTGGAAAGCAGATCTTTGAAGCCCAAATCTGAACTCTTTTTATTTCCTTCTCCCATTTCTATAATCAATAGTTTGTCTTGGGAGAGGTTAAATGGATGGTGTCCCTCACAAGTTGAGAGGAATATTTCCTTTTGGAAGTTAGTTCTTGTTAACGAAATACATACTTCAGAGTTTTCTAGGAGGCCCAAGAGCCATGAAAGGCAGCTAAAACAAGAAAGAAAGGAAATGAAATGCAGAAATCCTTTAAAAAACCTACAGCCATGTGTGAAAACATGTGAGATCCATTAAACTCAGGGAACGCTGGGATAAATGTGCAGCACAAAAGGTCTCTGGGCTCAGCTGTTGGTTCTTCCAAAGCTCTGTTTGTGTTTCCCTTTGCTTGTAGCTCAAAGCAGGAGCTCAAATCCTGAATTTCATGGATTTTTAATGGATTTATTTACAGTAATTTAGTGGAGATGAAATGTAAGTGTTGGAGCAACTAGGATTGTGCTGATGGATCCTGGGATACAGGAATTGGACGGCATGGATGATTCAGTGGATCCAGGATCTGTTCTGAACCTTCAGTTAATCCATTTGTCTTTGCAATAATCTCTGTGGGTTCTGATTTCCTGCAGCTGGGTCCAGCCTGGAGCCAAACTTTGGAAAACCCTTTGAAGGTGTTCACTGATGACACAGAAGTTCAAAAGCCTCTGGACTTCTTTCCCTCAACCAGCTCATTTCCACTGCTGAATTAATGCTGAGAACTGAATTTTTATTATTTTTCAAGTATTAAAGGAAAAAAAAAAGGCTTTGCAAGATTGTTCATTTCTTCCTGGTCTCTAAATTTCTCCATCTGCTCCCACAGATGCAGAGTGAAGCAGCAGTGCGTGGAACAGTTGTCATGAAGCACACAGCAAGCGTCCAGGGACCCTTCCCCAGCCACTGGCTCCTTGTGGGGCTTTTTTCAGCCTGGTTTAATTTTCTGCTTGTGGAACTCACCAGGCAGACTGACTTATTTTGCCCTTTCCCCAATTTTTTTCTCCTATGTGTTTTAGAGGAAGGAAAGGGACAAAACAAGGCTATAAAAATAAATCAATTACCAGCTCTTCCAAGAAGCTGTTGCAGCTTGACTCATCTCTGTTCCCTTTTATGCTCAGAGAAAGGCAAAAAGAAATAGTTGACATTATTTGGGTCGTATTTTTTGCTTCCTCTGCTGTTCAGATATCTTGGAACTGCCAGGATTTATATAGGTAGGGATGCTGCTTTGGCTTTCAGCTCTTTCCCCCTTGCATTTCTCTTTTTTTTTTTCAATCCCATACTTCAGGATTTCTAGGTTTAGCACAAGAAACCAAACCATCTCTATCTCAAGAGGATTTCCCTATGGATTCCTTTTGCAGGGATCAGTTAAAGGGCCATGTCCCTGCCTGGGCAGCAGCATCTGTCAAGCACAAGCTGAAGGGACTCAGCTGATTGGGAAAAGCAGCTGCTCCTCTCTGGGTTCTGTTCCTTTGGTCTGTGTCACCCCTGGTCACCCAGGCAAGCCACAGGTGGCAGATCCTCCCTGGATATGGGAGGAGATACTGGAATTGTTCCTCAAATCAACACTCTGGGGCTGAGGGTGTCGCTGTGATGGGGATTGCAGGGCAAAAAAACAGTTTGAAAAATATTAAATCCTCATTTAGGTTTCTGTAAAGTTCTTTGGTGACAGAGCCCGAGAGGCCTCTGCTCAATTCTAACCCAAGTGTCTGAATCACGACAGAATCCTGGAGTGGTTTGGGTTGGAAGGGACATTAAAGCCCACCCAGTGCCACCCCCTGCCGTGGACACCTCCCACTGTCCCAGGTTGCTCACTCCAGCTGGACACTGCCAGGGATCCAGGGGCAGCCACAGCTTCTCTGGGAATTCCATCCCAGCCCCTCACCATCCTAACAGGGAGGAATTCCTTCCCAATATGCCACCTAACCCTACTCTCTGTCAGTTTGAAGCCATTCCCCCTTGTCCTGTCACTCCATCCCTTGGAAATAGTCTCTCTCTGTCTTTCTTGTCAGCTCCTTCAGGCCACAATTAGGTCAACCTTTGTGTTCTCTTCTCCAGGCTGAACAATCCCAGCTCCCCCAGCCTTTCCTCCC
The DNA here is from genome assembly GCA_013399195.1 of Dicrurus megarhynchus. Lineage (NCBI taxonomy): Eukaryota > Metazoa > Chordata > Aves > Passeriformes > Dicruridae > Dicrurus > Dicrurus megarhynchus. The sequence goes on from VXAD01009641.1 coordinate 123,115, forward strand.
AGCAGAGCTGCTCCATCCCTCTGCTCATCCTGGTGCCTCCTCTGGACTCTCTCCAACACCTCCATGTCCTTCCTGTGCTGGGACCCCAGGGCTGGGGCAGCTCTGCAGGTGGGGCCTCACCTGACAGGGGCAGAATCCCTTTTTTCTCCTTTTTCCTTCCTTTGTGGGGCCATGCCCGAGGCTTTTGGCAGAGCAGCACCAGGAGGAGCAGCAGAAAGGCTCCTGCGCTGGCACAGAGGAACTAGGGGCAGTCCATGGATCATTCTGATCCTTGGCTCTGGCTAATCTGGTGGAACAGGGACAAATATCCCTGGGTGGCTGAGGCTCGGGAATCAAAGGCCCTGAGCTGTCTGTGTGAGATGGTGTTCAAAGGGAAGAAAGGGGGGAAATTAACTCAACATTCTTGTAACAACCTGAACAAGATGCAAATAAAATAGAGAAAGGCTTTTGTGTGTGTGTTGGGGTGTTTGTGAGCTGGGATTTGCAGAGCACATCCATTATCCTTGATGAAAACGTTTTGACTGCTTTTTGTCAGAGCCCTTCTGTGCTCTAAGTGCTTCTCTTCATCATAATGGGCTTCCCTGATAGATATCCCTGCCATTGCCACCAAACTGGCCCCAAGCTTTATTCCTTTAGAATTTAAGAATGTGGGTTTTATGATAATGCTTTTCCTGTGGCTGGTGAGCAGTGCCCAGGGGTTTGAAGCATTTTTTATTGTTAATAATCCATGTTTAATAGATCCGCTTTCTTCTGGAGATGGCAAAGAACTTGATCAATTCTGCAAAGGGGAATTATTTCACCTGGTAATGAAATACCCTCATCTCCTGGGCCAGAAGAGGAATAAGATGGGACAGAGCAGCTCAGCAGAAGAAATGCTGGGTGGTTTATGCAGCCGTAATACAAATATCCTTTGCTATTTTGGGCACCTCTCTTCATTCCAAGCAAGCAACAAGCAAAAAAAAAGAAAAAAAGAAGTGTGATGCAGATGGAGATGAAAGACCTGGGGAGATGAGGAAAGGTCATTTTCCTGACACAACTGGACATGTGCAGGGAGGAGGAACTCTGGTTTGAAGCTGACTGTCAGGAATAGACTGGACAGAGCATCTTGGCCCCACGGGAGAGAATCCGTCAGGCATTGCTCGTCTGAGCTGGGTTTGATTTCTCCCTGAGCTGCTGGAGAGGGGATCTCCTGACATTGCCCAGCCCAGGGGTAGGACAGGGAGTTTGTGGAGAGCCTCAGGACACCGATGTTTGATAGGACACTCACTGTCTGTCTCTGTGCTCATCTGGGAACACGGCTGGCACCAGGCAGCCATGGAGAATTACAATATTTGAGTCTCCTGGCAAGGGGGGTTTGTGAGGCACACTGGCAATCTTGGCTGGTTTGTACTTCTGTGAATTACAGATTGTTCAGCAAAAGGAAAAGGGACTTCCAGGGGAAAACAGTCCACAGAAATCCTCTGCCATAAAACTGCCCTATAACTGCAAGATCCTGTTTGGGTGTTCCTGTAAAACAGGGAGCAGTGGCCTGGGCTCAGCTGCCATGGGCAATGGAGAAGTTGAGAGTCCTTGGAAAATGCCAAAGCAGTGGGATATCATCTGGTTCCAGTTTTTAACCTGCACATTTCTTGTGTAGATCTGTTCAAAGGGACCTAGGAAGAACAGGCTCATGAATGACCTGGATAATTTCTGATGTCTGAGGCAAAGTTGTAAGATTTTCTTCTGTTGGTAGTGGTAGTTAGTCTGTGGTGTTTCTGTCCAGGATGGCTGGGATGGAGACGAGAGATCTCTGAAGTCAGGTCTTAGAGCATGAGGTTTATTGTGAACGAGCAGGGGTGCAGGGGACCTGCTAGGAGCTGCCAGACGCAGCTCGGAGCAGGTCAGAGAGCAGAGAAGAAGAATACAGAGTACAGAATAGAACAGAATACAGAATACAGAGCAGAATAGAATAGAATATGGAATAGAATGCCTTTTTTCCCCTTTACATCACAATAAATCATCTTTTGTGCTGAATATTCTAACTTGCATTAACCAATCTAGAACAAGCTACAAATCCTACAGCATTTACATACAGCCTATAAGAATCATTGTATTACCATATGGCGTTATATTTCAAACCCTAAAAACTGCTTTTTGGCCCCTCTGCCAAGTTGGCAGGGTCTGCTCTGACCCTTGGACCTTTCTGTGAGCAGAGGGTATTGTTCCATCAAAGGGGATTACCTTCAGTCGGCTATACCATTGTTTTTCAGTAATTCAGTAACTGGGGCTTGGTATCTCAAAGCTTGTTTTCATCTCAATCTTGCCTAGAGTTTCCATACTCTCAGCATCTTTTGCTAGGCACTCATATTTATATGGCTTTCTTATTTCATTGACCCCAACACAAAGTAACAGTGATTGTCTTCCCTCCGCACTGCTGGGAGGTGTTTCTGGTCCCTAAAGAAGGGCTGGGAGCTGTGCAAATCCAGTCACCCTTCTCCTTGCTCGTGTAAAGACTTTGAATCCTTAATTTTTCTTTAAAAGACATTTCCAGTCCAGTAGGTTTTGAGTTTTGCCTCTGCAGCTCTGTTTACTCCCCTTGTGGGTTTGTATCCATCTGACCTTGTGAGTGCTGAATTCTTCCAGAAAAGGGTCATGAACCTGGGAAATTTTTTTTTGGTGGTTGTTAGAGATGCTGCAGTAAAGGGACTGATGGCCTGTGTCAATCCTCACCTTATCAGCAAAATTATCTCAGAATAAAGAAATGTTAAGGATGAGAAATATTCGCCTGGTCTCTCAAATGCCATTGCTGTTTAACTGTTGCACAAGGTAATTAAAATAGAATTTTTCCTCCATTTAAGGTTAACAGCCCTGAATTTCTTTAAGTCAGCTGGGAACTAATTTGGGCTCACCTGACAATTGGATCCATTTATCTCATTATGCCTATTAATTTGCTTTGCATTATGTGTCTTTTCAAGAACTGAACCTGACTAGCTTGACATTACTTCCCATTTTAAAACATGTTTTTAATATTTTATTTTCTAATTACCATTTCATTTGTCATCTTCCCCAACCCTGTGGCACAATGATATCCTTAGGAGGAGCAGCAGGGTGGATTTTTCAGGTATTTAAGTTTTGAAAACTCCCAAGTTTAGAGCACCAGCAGCTGTAGCTGTTCTTCAATGATTGGTTTTAATTGATTTTAAGAGCATCCCCACCTCCTCCTCTACCTTTAGGACTCTCATCTCAGAAAAGGCTGCTTGGGAGTGGATTTATTTGTGCTCAGGCTCAGAGCTGGCTGTGAGACACCATGGGGGGATAGCAGAACCAGGAAAGGTGGCCCTGACCCCTGCTAAGAGCACTTTATTCCAGGCTCCAACAATTCAATATTCAAAGCAAAGCAATATTTTAAAACACTCTGAAAAGCAGCAGAGACTTTGTACTAAAAATACCAAAAGCTTTCCATTGAGCTGCTCCAGCTGAGGAGTGTTGTTTGCTCAGAGATAATTAGCAGAGTCCTCAGAGCGTTCTCAATGGCTTTGTGCATGTCCTGACAGCCAAAAAACACAGAAGGAATTCAGCAAGGCTACTCAGAACATCACTCTAAATATTGGATTAATGACTCATCTCCCAGGCTGCGGGAAGAGGGAGAAAAGGCTGGAATAAAAAAGCAAAAACACTCATTCAGTGATATCCATCATCTGTGTTCTCCCCAGGAGCTTCCTTGGCACTGCCAGGCAGAGGTCGAATCTTTCTGGTTGGAGCCAAACACTTCCCAGTTGGGACCTGCTGGTTTGGGAGCAGCAGAGCGATTCACCTCAATTTAGTGTCCTAAAACCTCCAGCCAAGTATTAAACACCATTCTTGAAACTTGCAAGAAGGAAAGCTTTAAAAAAAAAGCTTTTTGGTGTTTTGTTTTGTTGTTCAGGATTCTGTCAGGTAGAAGGAGATGAGTTTTAAGGTCCCTTCCAACCCAAAATATGCCAGGATTTTATGATTTTCTGCCCCATTTCCACCATGAGATTGGAGTTGGAGACTGAGCTCTAGACAAGAGCATGGCTTTGTCAGATCAGAATTGCTGTGAACCCTGAGCAAGGCTTTGATCACCAAAGGGATGGACAAATTAAGTACCTGCAGCTTTGATTTCTCTCATTCACTGCTCCTTGTTTGTTTGTTTGTTTTTTAATAAAAGCAGTCAAGGCCATCTTTGGAAGGTACCTACAAACACCTGTGGATGTGCAGGAGTAGTGGGATTGTTTCCCCGCTCAGGTTTGGCCCATCAGCTGCCTGTAAGGGTTTTTTTTCTCTGTTAGATGTGCTTTCATGACACTCCCTCCCATATTTAGTATGATTCCAGTCTCTGGCATTGGCATCTGCATATGAAATGCAGAATATCTTAGCAGCACAGGCTGATGTGACCTCGGGATGTGCTGTGTGATTGCAAATGATGGGAAATTTGTCTTCTGAATAAACTTTTATGACATTCTGTAAGGTTGATTTAAAAGCAGCCGTGTTGTACATGGGGTTATTTAGAACTCCCTGGAACATTCCTGGGAGGGAAAGGCAGATGTCCCACAAGGGACACACTAAGTTCATTTTTTTTCTGTTTAATTTGTAACAACCAAAATAATTTCTAGCACTGTCAAAGCAATGTTAATTCTAATCTTACTTTGATTGTGTTTCTAGTTAGTATTTTAATATTGCAGAGATCAAAGGCTCTTCCATGCAGGTTTACCTGAGAATATGGTAAGATTTTTATGCACAAAAAAAGCCTTATAGAATGCAGATATTGCAGACTTAGTTCTTAAAATTATTAACAACCAAGCAGTTACATTATATAAAAATAAAACTGACTCTCCTTAACTGAAATCATCTTAATTATTGTCATTTTGAAGCATAATGTGAAAGAAAATCACCGTGTAGGCTTTGCTGGCTGACACTTTGAGTCCTCTCTTGGTGCAAGGTCTGGGGAGGATTTTGTGCTAAATCACACTTGGGACTTGCTCTGTGTTTTTGCGTTGCTCTCCTGCACAAGGTTAAAGATTCCCAGCAATAATTATATTTCTATTCATGCGAGTTTTCAGAAGTCTCAGAGAAAACGTATTTTAATGCCTTTGCTTTGTGACAGAATTTCAACATTCTTTTAAATACAGAAAACCTCAATATTTCCTGTATTTTTAACAATATAATTTTGATCTTCCAGAGTCTAATCTGAATTTCTGCCTGTGATCAGCATCATCCAAGGCCAGTAAAGGTGGTACAACCTCAGCCCTTTGCTCAGCTGGATGACTCCTCTGTTATTTACATTGGTCCTTTTGGGGCCAATTCACAGTATCAGACACAATCCAAATCAGAACTTCTATCCCAAAGAAAATTCCTGTACTTGCAAGTAAAACCTTCAGTTTATTCAAGTTTTCCTGAATTCCAGAGCTCCTGTACTGGGAATTCTGAGGGGACTGTGTTTGCTCTTGCTGCCTGACCGTGAAACACAGTTAATTTTAAAATTCCTTCCTGGCAGAAGGTGCCACAGGAAGTTTCCATTTTCCCAAAGCCCATTTTCAGACACAGATCACTTCCATTTGCAATGTGGTACCATCCTTTAAATAACCCAATAATGACAAGAAAATCACTCAGCAATCCCCAGCACGAGCCTCCATGGCTCCTCCTTGGGTACCCAAAAAATGTCTAATCTTATTTTAATTACCTTTTCCTATTTCTGCCTCAAAAATTTTGGGACATGGAGTAGTATAAGTAGATTTTTTCCATATAATTCTCTAATCTGTGTGTGGAGTAATACAGATTTCTAGTGACTCATGTTCTTCTCTGTGGATCCCTGGCAGTGGCTCCAGTGTAGTGAGCAGAGAAGAGCTCCCAAACCAGCCCAATTGGTGTCAAAATGGATTTTATTTCATCATTAATGATCTTAATACACTAAAACTCGCTGCCCTTTGTCTTGTTGTTTAAATAAAATTATAAACTTCATTTGCATAAGACCTCAGTGGCTTGGAAACTGAAGTTGTGATGTTTGGAATTCAAAAGCAGGATCAAACTGGCTGCTCAAGTGCGGAAAAACTGGATGTTTTTTTCCTTCCTAGAGAGATAGGAATGACTGCAGAGGGTAGATTTCATTTAAAAGGGAGGCTGGGGAGAAGCCTTTCTCACCAGAGTCTGCATTTCTGGCAAATATGTAATTCCTCTGCTTATTTATCATCTCCCCTTCATAAATGTCAAGTGTAATAACAAAAGGCTTTAATAAACTTGTCAGAATTGTTTCATGCCAGATTGTGTGAAAAGGTTATGGATAATAATAAAAACAAGACCTGAAACAAGCCTGAATTCAGCTCCAGGGGGAGCCTTGGTCTCTGTGTCTCTCCTGAGAACTTTGTGCTTCATTGCTGCAGTTAGAAAAAGAAATTCTTTTGTACCATGCATTAAACCCTGCATCAGAACCACATACGTGCACATGCTACTGAGTAGAAAAAGGAGTATTTTAAGCCAGGCATTTCAGGCCTGATGACTCAATTTGAGGAACTGGTGACAAGCTCCCTTTCTGAGATATGTCAGATAACAAGAAATAACCTGGCATCTTCCTGCTCACTGAAATAATTTTTTTTTTTGAAGCCAAAAAGGATCAGAATAGGTTTTTTGGACCCAGTTCAGCAAAGCACTTGCCTCAGCGCTCAACTTTAACTGGCTATATGCAATTTGTTGCTATTTATTAAAAGCACAGAGTACATCTTATCACTGAGTGAGCTGCTGTCCTCCCACGCTGCCTCCACTGCATTTAATTCTCCCCTCTCCATCCGCTTGCATAATCATTCCATTACAATGGCTGGGGAAAGGAGTAATTGGTTTCAAATGTTCCTGGTTGACCAATTTCTATCTAAATACTCAGCTGGGGACCCCGTGTTCTCCACAGAGTGTTTGGTGTTGCTTGGATTGCTGATGGTTCCCTGAGTGCTCATCTCAAAGATTTCCTCCTCGCCACGCTCTTATTTTTGCTTGACCTTGCATGGGCATGTTCCAAAGGAAATGTTGTTGTTAAGATGTTCTGGAGTGAATCACTGTAATAATGTACACACAGTGCCCAGCTTGGAGCAGCCGTTAGCTCGTGTAATTACTGCTCCTGTCCATTTTACTGCTCATTAATGATTTGTGTTATACACAAAGCCCCGATGCTGCTCTGGCTTTGTGTCGCTGAGGGGTCTGGGAGGCTCCTGTTCCCTAAACAGAGAAAGTACCAGGAGGTCAAAGGGGTGAATGTGAGCACTGATGTGTCTGGGATTCCCCAGCTGGGCAGTGGCAGAGCTGGGAACAGCCAGTTTATGATTTAGGAAGTAAAATATCACAGACACTCAGAGTCATTGAGGTTGGAAAAGCTCTCTCAGACCATCAAGTCCAACCTGTGCCCGATGCCCACCTTGTGCCCAGCCCAGAGCCCTGAGTGCCACCTCCAGGCCTTCCTTGAATACCTCCAGGGATGGGGACTCCAAAGCTCCCTGGGCAGTTCCAAGGCCTGAACACCCTTTCCATGGAGAAATGTCTTTACCCCTGAGCCATCCATCACCTGGCTTAGGAGCCTGCATGTGATGCACACACCTGTGCAGTGCCCAGAATTGCGATATTTCTAAAAAGCCTTTCAGAAACATGAAGCTTCTGAGCCTCCTTCACTGAGCCCTCCATTCATATTCTCTCACACCTCGCTCATGAACAAGAGATGTGTGGTTATTTAGGGCCTGTCCCACGTGGCACTGCCCCCTGCAGTGGAACATCTTGAAGCATCCCAAAGTGGGCAGTGACCCTGTTCCCCATCCCCATAGCACCTTTGGCTATCCAAGAGCTAAACGTGTGTTTGATTCCTCTGCTTGTCGGGGAATGATGTAAAGGTGGGGGTTTGTTCAACTGAAACAGAAAGAAGTAAAGAAATATAGAATACTTATTTCTATTAGTAAGTAATATTCTAATTATGAGCAAATAACCTTTTCTTTCCCCCAGGCCCTTAGTGAAAATGAAGCCCAGCAGTGGAACCGGCAGAGGCTGAGGTGGTGTCATCTCTTTCTTCCTCTCCTTCCCTTACAGCTGTTGAACACCAGCTCCTCATGTTTGATCAAAGACTCCTGTTCAGCTCAGGTTATTCCACTCAGTGATCAGCAGCTGCCTTCTGGGACAGCCCCACTCAGACACAGCATGGATACAAGTGGTGCTGAAAACTTCCCAGTGATGGGATTCATGAAATATTTAAAGGGAAAAAGGGATTCCCTGAGAGGAATGAGATGCCAAATCCTGACCTGGGGGAGTGATTATGGCACCAATGAATGTTTTTGTGTAAATTCCTTCCTGCCCCAGGTCTCTGTATCTCAGTTCAATGTCTCTGTATCTCAATTAAATGTCTCTGTATCTAATTTCGGGGTGTTAATTCTTGACTCCAGCCCTCACTGCCATGGCCCTCCTTGAGTTAAACATTCGCCATTGCTCATCCAGGAGCTGTGCTGGGCTTTTCCTTCCACTGATGTATCTTGGATAGCAAAAAGAGGGATTCGAGCTGTCTGACAGCTTTAATTAGTACCAATTCCCCTCATTTGTGAACTCTGGTGGAAGTCAGAGTAGTTGATCCTCTGCACTCTGACCTTCACCTTGAGCCTCTGAAATTAAATGTGGTTACTCAGAAGTTCCTTGCCTGAGTTGGGACACCAGGGATACCAGGGTGCAGGTGAGCATCTGGGAGTGAGTGAAAAAAAGAAAAAAAGAAATCTATTTTGTTATATCCAAAATATGTCCAACAGGTTAAACTGTGAGGTGTAACACTTGAGTAGAAGGCTGGAATCTGGTTCTGGAACAGATGCAGCCCAACAGCAACATAAGAGGCTTTAATAATGACATGAGTTTGAAATGAAAAGGATTAGTTGGTTTGCAATAAAAGCTAAGGGAAAGAAGGAGCATGAACAAAAGAAAATAATTTTGTGAATGGGGAAAAATAAAACCCTAAAGCTGTTTGGAGAAGAGAGGTTCTGAAGTTCAGCAAGGGCTGTGAAAATCACAGTGAAATCTCAAATATTGTGAACAATAATGAGGGAGAGAGAACTGATTCTGTACTGTTTGCTTGTATTGCCTTCCATTTCTAAATGTGCTGGATGAAAGACGGGCATGAAAAAGGACAAGTGTGAAAATCAAAACTAGTAAGGGAAATTAGGAGGAATTAATGAAGAACATTTCAGAAATTCTTTTGCTGCCCTTGTTTGCTGATGAGCATTTAGGGGTTCCCATGGCAGCTCAAGGATTTAGATCCTGACAAACTGTAAATGTTTTACTTCCTGAAATGACAATGTTGGAGGAGTTTTCCTGGGGGCTTTGTCCTTCTGTTAAGGCTGTTCACATTCCTTAGGGAATCTTGGAATGGTTTGGATTGGAAGGGACCTCAAAGCCCCTCCAGTGCCACCCCTGCCCTGGGCAGGGACACCTCCCACTGTCCCAGGCTGCTCCAACCTGGCCTTGGGCACTGCCAGGGATCCAGGGGCAGCCCCAGCTGCTCTGGGAATTCCATCCCAGCCCCTCCCCACCCTCAAAAGGAGGAATTTCTTCCTAAATGGCAGAGATCTATTATTATTAATTATTTTTTATTATTATTATTATTATTAATTATGCTGGGGCTGTTATCACTATCACTTATGATTTGATGAGGGACTCATCCAGGTTAAAATCCTGGTGCTATCCTGTCCCTTGGCTCAATTATGGTCCCTGTTTATCTGTCAGAGCCACAGTGGAAGCAGAACTCGGATTCTGAACTTCCTTCTTGTGTGAGGAGAAATGGTTGCAGAGTTCTTAATGATTTATGCTCAGGCATTTTTCATCAGGAAACTCTGGAGAATTGTTTTAGCACTATCATACCTCTCTGATTCATTTTTCTCTGGGAAATCATTTCTGGGAAGCCAAATTGCAGAGAGATACCAGGAGGAGGGGGTGTTTGTGATGGGAGGAATGGGAACATTTCCTGATGCAGGTAATGTTTCAGCTGTAATTCCTGGTGATAGACCAGTTCCAAATTCTGGTATCTCCTCATTCCACAGGGGATGAGGGTTCCATTTCTGTAAAACGTAACAAATCTCTGATATCTTGATTGGGTATGATTTAAGGGTTTTTCCCTCTTCTAGGACTTGAGAGAACTGAGGTTTTCCATTTTCCAGGTGGGTTCGCATCTGCTCTGTGCTACATTAGAACGTGGCAGAGAAGATGCATCCGTGTGACAAAAGATTAGTTGGTGGTTTAGACACAAGACAGGAATTTTATTGCTGAAATTTTTTTTCTGGGCTGCAGGTTCAGGAAAGGATTTGCTGGAGAGAGAAGGTGCCAAAGCTCCTGCATTTGGAGCCCAACTGACAATCAGAAAATAGGCAGGGCCCTGTTGTGGATTGAATTCCTCCTGGTGGGGAGAGAGCTCAGACAAGAAATGGACTTTGCTAATGTAACTACTTGTGTTTGACCCCAGAGTTATGGAGCTCTCTGACTCCATCCTTGTTTAATTCAGTTGTGGCAAAAGGAGATCACACAGACCCGAGACCGATTTTTATCCAGGCCATTATTCTGATGGACAGTCATAGAATTTTTGTGAGGCTGAAATGGAATAAAGGACCTCAGCAGAAATGAATGGTAAAGCTTTGGTGATGTGTCTGCCGGCCTCATGAAAGGATAAATTTTGTAGAGTTCCTTTTATTAGTAATAAAAATTATACACAAGCAATGATTGAGTCGGAAATTGGAAGCAGAGTTTTTAAACACAATTATCTTACTACTCATTGTAAACACTTGGGGTGCAACAACCCTGTGTGGGCCTTTTTATGAGTTGAAATGAATACTTTAAGTGTTATAAGTATTGTAAATCATTTGAAGTATTGGTAACTTGTATGCAGTAAAAGCTAATGATTCTCAAATATTAAAATGTGGGTTATAAAGAGATTTTCCTGCTGTGGTTTACATTCTAGAACCTGCCCTGGCCATTATTGACCTGGAGAGTGACACTGTCATTAGTGACTTAATGGGCACAGCTCGGGCAGTTTGTTCCAATGACAGCTCTTTTGAAAATGTGGGTGCTCAGTCTTCTCCTTCAACAGAAAACCCACTGAACATCCAGCAAAATCTGGTTTTGTCATTAACAGAAATGGCAAAGTTAAAACACGCTGTTAAATCTCCAATAAATCTTTAGTCTCTTTCTTTTGACCTGATCAAAGGGCTCTGTAGTGATACAACTGCAGCTGATAATTTAAGAAAATGTCTTTTATTTCCTGCCACCAGGCCTGGGGACAATGGCCCTGTTCTTCAGATCAATAGATATTTTCTTCCAGGGCTGATTTAGCTTTGACTGGAAAGGAAAGCAATTAAGTCAGGCATGGAGGGTTTGGAAGTGTGCAGATGTATTCATGGGGATGGCAGCTTAATGACCTACTTTTGGTGATAGTATTGAAATTATAACGTGTTTCAAGTAAATATCAAATGCCAGCCAAACAGTTACCATAGTAATGATAAAGGAAATGTAATTGCAGTCAATCAAATGAATATTCAGTTGATGCAGTCAATGTGCACAAAGGTGCACTCATTTCAAACCTGTGTTTTATGATGTCCAAGCAGGGATTTTTCTGCAGTTGGCCAACAATTTCTCATTCTTCAAAGTTTTTGTTTTGAAAATTCCATTGTGGAACACTGGACAATTGCACTGGTGCTTTAAGACAGTGTTCAGTATTTATTTTCCAAATCTTTATGAAGATGGGTATCCCAGCAAGTGGGAAAAGAAGTCTCCAAGAATCTTGAGTACGGAAGAGTTGTAGCTTGACCTAATTTCTTTGGAGGAAAGCAACAGTTGAGTGTCTCTTGTTTCCTGATGTTCCTGTCACGTGCAGATAAATGGTTTTATTTATTCCAATTGATTTGTTCAAGATTTCCCTGGAAATTTCCTGTATAATCCTGCTAGGATTCTATTCTTAAGCTTGCACATTCATGTTTTTTGGGAAAATGTGTATCTCGGCTTAAATATCCTCTGTTTAGGATAACGATAGTGCAGGACCACTCTGAGGGATCCTTGAAGACACAAGAAGGGACAAAGAGATGCTGGTAAAAATATCATCCTTAAAAACAGTGGATTTTCTCAACAGTTTCTACTAATGATAAATATTTATTTCCATTCCAAAAGGAATGCCATTGCTGCTGCCTTCAGAATGTCCTTGAGTATGTTTTTAGTGTGACTTTAATCAAATGTCATTTTAACTCCTGTCCTATGCTGCAAATCTCTGGTGAAATTCTATTAATTTTCAATTAAACTTCAAGTAAACCAATTAGCATTTTCATTTCTATAGAGCAACAAAGGCAGAATCTGTAATGAGTCTTTCCAGTTGCTCACAGAGGAATAAATGGTCTGGATGGATTTCTCCAGTGTGTATCTCTGGGAAACTTTGTCAAGTATATTACCTTTATCATCTCCTCCTCTGCTTTAGGCTCTAAATTGGCTTTCTTGTGGTGTACAAAACCATTTTCAGCCCCTTCTCTCCCTAAGCTGCATTCCAGGATTCTTTGTCTTCACTGGAAATCTTTAACCTTGCACTAAAGTGGGTTTTCATCAAAGTCAGAGCTGAGGCAGGCAGTATGGAACCCTTCCTGTCCTGAACAACTTCAGGACCTCAATCTGACGGAGGGCAGGAGAAGGAATTTCCCCTTTGCATTCTAAATACATGAATAGAAGTGTCTGAGCTATCTCAGCTGGAAACAGGCTCCAGCCCAGCTCGTTTGTTCCTCTCACCAGCATTTCATCCTCTCTGTCTCCTTCTCTTCATGCTGCCTGCTCCTTGCAGACAGAGGCGATCCCTGCCCTGAGGAGCTTCATTTTCCAAAATGTATTCCCTGAGTGGGAATCCTGGAGTTCTTCCAGGGTGGGGATCAGAACTTCCAGCATTCCTCCAAGCCTGTAGCTATCTGTAGTGCTCAGCCTCTGCTTTCTTGTGGAGTTTAATCCCATTGCTGGCTGCCCTGGACTCTTCCCCTGGCTGGTGCCTCCTCCAGAGCCTCTGTGACCCCGCGTGGAGCTGTCACTGAGCGGAGCAGGGAGTTCACTGCGGCGTTTGGTTGGGTTGGTTCTGTGCCAGGTTCTCTGTGTGAAATGGAGCCACTGCAGCCGCCAGGGACCTGCTGCTCAAACCGGCGCTGAAGCCAGGCTGGAGTCACACTCGTCTCTTCCAATATACTTTAAACTTGAAAGCCTGGCAGAGACACAGCCTGGCTGAGTTTCACTCTGAAATCAGAAAGTACTCGAGTCAGGAAGCTCAGTCAGCTCTGTGAGGTGTCCTTGGTACTTGGGAGGGGATGGTGCTCTCTGAGGGACACCCAGAGCTCCTCGGGTGGCTCCTGCTCTGAAATCCTAATGACAGAGCCATGGGGAAATCCACAGAGCCACTTCCCACCTCCAAAAGTAGAATTATTTCTGCTTAGGGCAGAGAATATTTAGCTCAGAATCACTGATGGTGGAAAAGAGCTGCAGGATCATCAGGTTCAAGCTGTGCCCAATGCCCGCCTTGTCCCCAGCCCAGAGCCCTGAGTGCCACATCCAGGCCTTCCTCGGACACATACAGGGATGGGCACTCCAAACCTCCTGGGCAGCCCCTGCCAAGGCCTGACCACCCTTTCCATGGGGAAATTCCTCCTGATGTCCAACTTGAACCTCCTCTGGCACAACCAGAGGCTGTTCCCTCTTGTTTTCCACTTTTTACTTGAGAGCAGAGCCCGACACCCACCTTCCTACAACCTCCTCCAGGGAGTTGTAGAGGGCAACAAACTCTCCCCTGAGCATCCCCAACCAGACAAAATCCAGTGCTCAAGCAGAGATAAACCAGACAGCCCTGAGAGGGCAAATCTCTGCTCTGTGAGGGCATTTCTGCCTCTATTTCTCAATACCACAGCCCATCATTACAGGTTGATGCTAATTGTCACTAAATTAAGTGAAACTCCCTGACTTGAGGCTTAGATCCAAAGATTAAGGAGGAAAAAAAAAAAAGAAAATGAGATTTCACTGTTTTCAGGTCCAAAGAAGTTTATAAAGCTCCTAAACAAGTCTCAGTGACTTGTTTAGTCACTCAGGGATGTGCAGGTTCTTCTGACACTTGACTCTTTAAAGTTTTATTTCTCTGTTCTCTCAGGAACCTAAAAACTCCTGAACAGGGAGCTGCTTGTGCAGCAGGTGGAGTCCTGGCTGTGTTTACTGAGCTGGAAACAGAGAATTTTACTGCCATGGCACTTGTCCCCTTCCTGTTCCAACCCTCACAAACAGCACAGGAGTTAAGTGGCCAGAACTTGTAGGAACAGGAGAAATCATGTTAAAGTAAATAGAGCAAAAAATGGGGGTGTTTGGGCAACAGGAGCCTTTTACGATATTGTCAGGCTGTTTCAGGAGAGAGCAGCAGGGAGGAGAGAATCCAGAGCTCCTGCTGCTATTCCTGACAAAACAGGGAAAGGTAACACACAGGGAGGATGTGATCCAGCAGGAGCTTGGGGGGAACACGGCCCTTGGCTGCCCAGGAAGCTGGAAAAGCAAACAAAGAGCAATGAAAATGCCTGATTGAGTCTTTTTGATACCCAGGACAAAAGGATGCACCAAAACCTCAATCTAACGTGCACTGCTCATGGAGATGGGGCTGATGTGGAGCCAACAGGAACTGCCTTATCCCCCTGCTCCGAGGGAAAACCCTGCTGTGCCCTGGGCCAGGCACCCCATGGCATTCCAGAGGCAATGAGGGAGCTGTTCTGGGCGGTGGATCCATGCTGAACATCCCAAAATCCCATCCAGCTCTTGGAGGCTACATGGTGACTCCCTCATGGGGGTGTATTTCAGTTTTAAGGTATCGATGAAATAATTTAAAAATTTCTTTTACTGTTACCGCAGCTGTTCAGTTGGTGAGACAGAAGCAGAACAGGTTGAGCGAAAGGTTGAGGGTTTAAATGTACATTTCTCCTGCATTTCACGTTATTTTTGCCCACGTAACTTTGAGTTCAATCCACTGAAGTGAAACACTCCAAAGTTACATCCCTGGACTGAGAACAGCCTTTTTCTTTAAGGAAGAAATTCCATGCAAATCCTTTTCCATTTTCCTTTCACACTTTGTTTTTTGCAGCAGAAAAACAGTGCAGGGTTATTAATGCTGCAGGTTGCAGGATTGACCTTGGCTTTGACAAAAAGCCGTTTTCAATTTTCACCCTAAAGGACTTTGGAAAATCTCAGTATAAATAAGTTTATTTTAATAATAATAATATGTGATACTGTGCTGTGTGATATGAAAATAGGGGTATCCTGTGCATTTTAGCAGCTGACCCAACACACCTTTTATTTGAAATTCCCTTTATAGTGAATGTATTTTAAAATGCTGGCCTTGAGCAGACTGAAAGCATTGCTGTGACCTCTGGTGTTTGGGACTATTGGTAATAATTTGGGAATCTTTTTGCAGTCCCCTGAAAGTGAACGTGTAATTACAGATTTGAATTAATTATGTTGCCCTGGAGTTAAGTGAGATGCCAGAAGGCTAAATGAGTCCCCCACGGGTGGTGACAGCTGAAAATAAACCACAAATATTTTCACCTCTGTGCCTTCTCCTGTCCTCAGGGTTGTTGTGTCTGGATCCCACAGCCTGAGGGAAGAGGCTTTTCCATGGAAAATGTGTGGCTAAAGAGCTGAAGAGCCTTTGGAGAGCTCCAGAGTCCTCAGTGAAGTTTAATAAATGCACTCATGTAAATCCATTTAATTTATATACTTGAGGTGACCAATTAGAGAAAACAGCCCAGTGACAAACTATTTTAATTAGAGAAAATCAGCCAGTCCACTAATTTGAGTCACAATCCATCTAGAGAATTTGTATCTTAAAACACCCAAGTACTTACAAGAATTACAAGGGGGAAGCCAAGAAATTGTTTTCTTCCCTTGTACAAGGGGAGAAAATGTGTGGAAGCCTAGACTTCCTAAGGGTCTGGAAGTGGTGTAAAGGTGAATTTTTGTCACGCTTTTCTTGCTGCTTAAAGCAGTCGCAGCTCTTGGGATAACACCTCAGAACCAGTGAACTCCTTGGAAAGGAATTTTTGTTTCGTTTGTGACCCAGTGGAATTCCTGGTGTGAGTTTGAACAGGTCGTAACAAATATCACACATTGATGTTCACTGGTTTTCCCCAGATATACTTGGAATATTATTTCCCCAGCAGCAATAGTTAATTACTATTTAACTTGGTTCTGTGTTAGTTATTACTGTAATTGATCATTTGGAATAAATAAGCTCTTCATTTACATTACTGCAAAATTTTTGTGCCTATCCTTAACCGGAGCAAAATCATGAGGGGAAGCAGAGGTGGTTGTGCTTAGCTGCAGTTATTTTTGACACAGTGTGTAATTATGTCTGTAATTCGAATTAGCACGTGTGAATGCAGTAAATGAGGTAAATACAGGAATGGCTTCCCTTGTGCAAGTACCCCAACCTCCTGACGGGGATGGAAAAGATGGAATCTTCACTCTTCCAGGTTTGTGCTCTACTCTACAAGAGCCCATTTACACAATAAATGGAGCTACTGGTTTAAATAAAAGCGAAAAATGAAGCATTTAGGGCATTTAGGGAAGGAAGAGCTGCAACATGAACAGAAACGGTGCTGCCAATGATGCTCCACTGTGCAAAAAGCTGATGGTATAAACAGAAAAGAAGTGAAAAAAAAGCTTATGGTGTTTTTTCAGGTTCCCAGCAGCCTGAATATTTATTCCCTTTCCAACACAAACCAAGCCAGTATCAAAGACAAAGCCAAGGCACCACCAGAAAGGATTTACACACTTTTTTTTTTTCTTGAAAAGCAACACAAAAAAGAGTTTGGGAATTTCAAAGAGCTGCCTTGGAGCCTGGGGTATTTATCCAGAGCAACACAGGTAAACTGAGGAGGTTCATTCCCTACCTGCTCCTCATTCTTCTTCAGGAACTTGTCATTAAATGAAGAAAAGGCCAAATTAAAGGATTATGGATCATTGTTCCTTCTCCAAAGGAGAACAGTCAGGAGGAATCCAGCAGGTAGCCGAATCTGGATCTGATCCAGGTGTAAGGCCAGCTCCAGACTGTGGTCTAGTTGCTCATCCCAGCCTGTGATCATACTGGGGCCTTTGGAATCCTTAAAAATAAAACCAAAAAAAAAACCCCAAACCAACCAAACAAAAAAAACCACTTTAAAAACAAAGCAAAACCCCCAACAAAACCAAAAAAAGCCCAACCAACCAACCAAAAAATCCAAACAAAAATCAAACATAAAAACCCTGCAAAACAAAAAAAACCCACCCCAAAACTAAAACCAACCCAAATAGAAAAACCCCACAAATAAAACAAAACAAGAAGGAAAAAAAGAAGTGTACCAGTTCTTGTCGGGCTTTGACCCTGGCTAAAAGCACCAGGCACTCATGAAAAACCATTCACTCATTTTCCTCTGCTGTAGCTGAGCAGGGGAGGGGGGAAAAAAACGAAGGCTTCATGAGTTGAGGTAAGGATTAGAGGAAAAACACTCTAAGGCAAAACAGGTCTGAAATTTAAAGAATATAAAGAAAATTTATTTTGAACAGAATTAAAAGTAAAAAGGGTAATGAGAGCTAAATAAACCTTTAGAACACTTACTTTCTTCCTAGCCCTTCCCTCTTTCTCACCAACCGCTCAAGTAGACAAAACATGGGGTTTCAGTCAGTCTTTCACTTCCAAAAAATCTTTCTTCAGCATGCTTAGGGAAAGGCGTTTCCTTCTTCTGGTGTGCAGTGGGATCCTTCCCACGGGGAACAGATCTCTGCGGATTTTCTAGCGTCTTAATTCTGGCGAACAGCAGCCCGCTGAGCCTGCTGTAACGCGAGTCCCTCGCACGAACGGTGCACTCTTCCCAAAACTGCACATCGTGGGTCACTGTAGTTCATGGGGTATAGCTTTTAACGATAAGCTGCTCTAGTTTGGAAGCAAGGGTTCTCTTTATCTCTGGAAGCAAGGGCCTTCTCTCTCTGAGTTTCCTGCTAGATTACAGCTTTTCAAGCATCCACTCACTTCAGTGTGGGCACTTTCTCCTCACGGGCTGCGAGTGGACCTCTGCATCCCTCCGTGCATTTCATCGATTATAGAGTAACATTTTGTTGCATTATAATCCTCACCACAGCCGTAGGGAGATCTCGACTCTGACGCTTGGGGCACCTCCTCCCTCTCCCTCTCTTCCCTATCCTTGGTGTCGCCATGCTGTTCTCCTCATGTGTCTTCACCCTGTTATAAATGAAACAAGCCGATTCCTATAATAAAAATTAGAACAAATTTATTGATAGAAAATTTGGCAGAGTTTAAGGATAAAAAGCCACAATGCAGGAAAACAGTACCGAGCCTGGGATCGGATACTGGGTGACAGGCAGCCTGACAGGGAGTCAGTGAAGCTCTGTTCACCCCGAGGTCCCGGAGCGGTGAGTTTTTATACAGTTTATTTTGCCGGAGGCAACTCTGTATTCAGAGTCCAAAGTCCAAAGATATTCAATTTGGTTTTCTTAGTTATTCCAGCGAGGAACAATGTCCTTCCGATGAGGAGATGGAGTTTTGATGAAATCTCGTATCCTCCCAGGAACAGATTGATGGTCCTGATATGTCACCGATATCTTATCGTGGTGTTAATGGCCGGATGATTTCCCCGTGATGGCCCATCTTCTGCTAAGCTGGTCTGCAGATATGATAATGGGTTTCTCGGAAATCTTTAGCTGAGGGTACATTCCTTACCCTTCCTGGAACTGTTTCTCAATGAAATGCAGTCTCCCTGCAGTTTGGATTTTTAAGCATTCATATCCCATACAGACGTTTAATATTAGACAGATATAAACCTTATAAGCACGAATTCAAACACATATATATATATATAAAACAACCCTTTCTTTGATTCTGGAGAAAATTGTCATCCGTGGGTTCCTTGGTTCTCAAGCTCTATCAATTTGTGAGTTCTTATAAGGTTTTGCAGCACTGAAAAGTTGCTTTCGTCCGGGCTCCGTCTTGGGGAACTGTTCATCGTGGCCCTTGCTGTCGGCCACGTGCTCCCTGCCGACACCACGAGGGTGGTGCTGGCTCCATCCAGCGCCTCTCTTCACGCGAGGCGGCGAAAAAGAGAAGCTGCTGTCCCCGTTTCTGCCTTCTTGCTCGCAGCACGGCTGGCTAAAAGCGACTCAACAGGCAAAGGTTATGGCGAGCCGTGCCAAGATGGTGGCGACCGCGCGGCCCTGGCGGCCGCAGGCAGCACGGCCCCGGCCGCAGGGGACCACCCGCTGTGGAAGAACGAAGAGAATGCCCGTCTGTTTGTCCCTTCTTAAATATGTCATCACAGAGGCAGGGCTACCAACTTCTCCAGCTGGGCTAGTAACCTGCCCATCGTCAGAGCCGTCAGCAATTGGCTCTACTAGACTTAGTAAAAACTTCCAGGAGCTTCTCACAAAGTCACCTCTGTGGCTTCTCCCGCCTCCACCAAAACCTGTTAAACAGACACAGTTCTTTAGTGGGTTTTTGTTTGTTTGTGAGGTGTTTTTTTTAGTTTTGCATTCAGAATGCAAAACTGTCCGTTCTGGGTGTTTTATCTCTCCAAGTGGTTTGACAAAAAGCAGGTTAAATACATTAAAAATTCTGTCTCCTCAGCAGCTTTGTCATGGCTTCAAAGATCTCTGGTTGGGATTTTCTGGGGGGGAGGAGGACACAACGCTGGCAAGGGCTGGATGCGAATTGGTTTTAGTCTTTGAATGCCTGATGGAATGTGCTGGAAAGTAGCAGTTTGGAGCAGGTTTTTTCTGTGATTCTTCAAACATTTGTGCAAAGCAAAACCTCTCAAAGTGGAAAACCCTAAAGAACTGAAGCCCCAAGTAAAACAGGGCATTCTTGGATTGACTTTTCCAATGGAAGCAGAATTAGGAAACTGCCCAGCACTGGCACAGGATTTTATTTAAGACTTGTGAGCTAATTTGACTGACCTTATTCGGTGTCTCATTTCACACCCGGTTCCATTTAAATCAGGATCAGAGTAGGGGCATTTAAAGCTTTTTTCTGATATATTTATTAGTGGTGAAACACTTACATCATAATTCTCTTTGTCCTTGCATTCGGCACATGCAAAGTTCACATGAAAATACACAAAGGTTTGGAGTGATTCTTGCTGTTCCATATTTCTCTCATTCCCTGGGCAATATTTTGTGTTTATTTTGCCCTCCCTGTTTTTGATGTGTATCTGCAGAGAGCAATGAGCAGCCATCCAGTGCGGGCTGGATCTTATTTTAGGAAGAGTTATGCAAACACATTTCTCCTGTTTATCCAGCAAGGTTTGAGTTGCACTGACTTCCCCTACAAAGCAAAGTGGAAACCAGAACAGGGATAAAAGTGGGGGATAAAAAGAGGAGGAATGATAAAAGTGCCATTTTTCCTCTTAAGAACAAAGCTGTTTTACTCTTTGCCACAAACCCCTGCCTGGTAATATATATTTAGGATGATTTAGGAGTGCTTTAGCTTTTTAGGGGTGGATTGCAGGATTTCTGGAGCTGTGCACTTTCTGTAGGGCTTTGAATAAATGAAACACTATCTTAGGTATTGTCCTCCATTACTGAAGTATTGGAGCCACTCTTAATCTTTAATGTTCTTATTCTGACAACAGCCCTGGGACTCCAGCAAGTTCTATTATTCCTTTCACACGTGAGGAACTGAGGAACAAAAAGGCTCAGACTGAGATTTTCTTCTCAGGCTGCTTGCCTTGATTTGAGTGAGAACTCTTATCTCAGTCTTCTCTCTGCATAGAAGTTTGTCAGTGGTGCAGTATTAATTGGGGCAACATCTAAATTCCTTTTAAAAAGTAATTAGGAAGGTCAGGATGTAAGGCTGAAGTCAGGGGAAATGAAATGGAACAAGGAATGTTTTGGTTAAAGTCATTGAAATTAAAATGATTTATTTTTAATACATTGTATGAATTCTCTTTGCAGAAGGTAAATAGAGTCTGAACTGCTTTTAGAGGAACTGGTTTGGATTTAGGGGGACTATGCGATGTGATGCCTGGGATAACAAATTGATGCCTTTTCCTTTGAAATATGAAATAATTCGAAGTGATTTTTCTGAATATAAAAGGGGGAATTGAGAAAGTTTAAAAGTAGAGGTGATTACCCCTTTGGGTCATTGTATCACCAGGACTGTAGGGGAAAAACCTGCACACTCCTCCAATTCCCAGATGTACCAAACCCTTCTGTGCTGGACTCAGACTGCCTGAACTTCCCTGAGATTTGCTGGGCTGGTGAATAAAACCAAATTCCCATTTCTGTGGTGATTCCCAGGAAGCAGAACCTGCCAGGTCTGGGTTCCTGTCCTACAAAAAGGACTTGCAGAGCTGCCCCCGCCCCGGAGCCTTCCCTCAAACACCTTCCCAAATCCAGGAATTTTCCCTCTCTGCCACAAAATCTGATTCTACATTCCCAGAGGAGCCCTGATTCCAAGTGGGATTTCTCCTAACTAATAAACTCCAGCTCATGGCTTTCATGATATGGCTTGAACTTTGTGCCTTTTTTTGATGCAGAAACAAGAAAGCTCTGGCAGTGCCTAAAACTTCATGCAGGGCAGCATTTCACAGGCCCAGGGAAGGATTTCTTTTTACACAGCTCAGCAAATGCTTGCAGGTTTTGGTAGATATTCCCAATTATGTCTCCAGAAATAAATTATGAGTGGGGAAAGGAGCAGAATAAACACACTCAGAAGTCTCTGGGGGGTTCAGCTGGGCAGTCCAGGGCTGGGTCTAAAAGGGGAAGGTTAAAACCCTTTGTGCAGCAGCAGTGCTGGAGGCTGGGCAGAATTTGGGTGTATTTTAGGTGTATTCATGGTGACTGACACTGTTTTATCAGCAGCCTCGCTTCCCTTAAAAACAGTTTTCCATCTAAATGGGACTTCTCAAGGGAAATGACTCCTTGTAAACAAGCTTTGATTCTCTTCAATACGGAATAAAAACTCCCTTTTCACACCGGACACTCTACCTTTTTGTGTCACCTTGCCCCTGGCCAGGGAGGGTGTCTCCAAACTTGGATTTCTGCTCCAACCCGTGCTGGGGCTCTGCTGATCAAGTCAGTAATTTGCTTGTATTTTCCTGTTTCTTCAGTGGGGGGAAAAAAGCGAATTGATTTCTTTATGTGCTTTGAGATCCACTGATAAATGTTGTATCTATTCCCTATTTATGTATTACCTGTAATAATATGTATTACTGAATAATCACACGTGCAGGTGTTAAATAATAAGTTCCACAATAATTATTTGTTATGGCTGAGGGTTTTTTTAAGGGATTCTGAGAAGGCCAAGTGGCAGATTGCCTTAAATTTTCTGTTCATTGGGATGCTTTTATCTTCACAAACCTGTGCATTTCCAGACACAAAGCTTCATTCTCTTTGCAGGAATGAGATGTCAGGGAAATGTCTCCTGCAGGTCACTCAGGCTGGATGGGATGACTTCATTCCTTCTGCTGCTGTGACTCTTTTGCTGATGAGGCCCTGGATGTGAAGTAGGTGATGAAGTGTCCTGGTGAGAAAGATTTTTGTTTTATTTCATGGGGCTTTCCTTGAATTTTAGATCAGTCTCATGGTGGGGGGGGAGGGAAAACCAAGCTGCTTTTGCCTGGGAAAAGTTAAAATGCTGATAATATTGGCTGGCTTTTATCAGTGGAGATAAGAAGATTGTCTTCATTAACATTTGTTCATTTTCTCTTTCATTTGCAGCCCCTTTCGTGGTGCTGAAACCCAACTTTCTCCTTACAGCCTATGGAAATAACCCGCAAACGGATCTTTTTCCATCCAGGTTATATTTCTTGCTCTTTCCTCTGCACTTTCCAGTTGCTGTGCATCATTTATTGTCTTGCAAATGCAGTTCTGCACTCAGATTCCTGCTGGTGGTGGATAAAGTTGTGTATCCTCAGCTTTTCTGGTCAGGATCTTCCAGCATGGAAGAATTTTTGTTTCAAGTCCTTGATCTGTGAAACTTGGGACACTTTAGGTGAATCAGAGCCTCCAAGAGCTTTTATTCTCTTCAATATTTTTGCTTTACATGTCTATGAATATCACTTTTATTTCTTCTCATATTTTAAAGGCAGCAGGAGGAAAAAAAATGAAACAAAACGCGTCCTTCTAAATAAAATGAGAGAAATTGAAGTCACATAATTTGTGCAAGCAACAGCCTGAAGTCCTATATTGGATTTAAAGCAGGCAGTGCCTTATGCAAAGATTCAGGTACTTAAATGGAAGTAGAGCAGCACAGTTAAGGAACACAGTTTTAACAGCAAAAGGTGGTTTTTATGAGGATTTATTTTACATTTCCCACACTTATTACACTGCTCAGCAGTGCAGATCACTCGGGCACTTTGCAGTTCCATTAAAGGCATGGAATTTCAGCACCAGGAGTGGGAGTGTCAAAGCCTGGGATATTGAGCAGGGGATGAGAAGAGCTGGTTTGGGGCATCAGAGGGGAGACTGCACTGAGTGAACACCTATTAAAGCTCTGCAGAGATTTTTGCTCCATTCCCTGGGGAAGTCCAAGGGAGCTGATCCCAGCCAAATCCTGACTGAACCTCTTTGGGACTTCAGCTGGAGGTTTTTAAATGTAGTTATTCATGGTCTGTGAAACAGTTCCCTCCTGAGGAGAAAATAAAACAGCCCAAGTGTTTCAGATGGCAACTTTGATGGTGCCGTGGCCAAGAAGTCTCATAATTCAATGTTTTACCTAAACAAGAGGAGGAGCAAACACCCACAGGCAAATCCACCAGCATAGGATCATTCTGTGAGGAAAACCACCATGTTAGGATTCAAACTGAAAGAGGGAAAATTAGGTTAGATAGGTGGAAATTCCTCCCTGTGGGGGTGGGAGGGGCTGGGATGGAATTCCCAGAGGAGCTGTGGCTGCCTCTGGATCCCTGGAAGTGCCCAAGGCCAGGCTGGACGGGGCTTGGAGCCCCCTGGGACAGTGGGAGGTGTCCCTGCCCTGGCAGGGGTGGCACTGGGTGGGATTTAAGGTCCCTTCCACCCAAGCTATTCCAGGATTCCATGATATTCTGGATTGGTTGCACTTGTACTTCTGTTCAGAGTCACTCTCAGGTTTAACAGGAGCCACAAACACTCAGTGTGGAGAAGAGAGTTTGGAAATCTGTTGCAAAATGATGGGAATAAAAGTGTCCAACCCATTAATGTAGAGCGTTCACTGCCCTGTAACATATTTTCAATTCAATGGAGCTTTCCAAAAATTCCATGTATGGAATAATGAGCAGAACTAGTAAAGACCCACTTAGCCCAAGTTTTTGTTTGCAGCACCTGAATCTGAAGTTGTAGATTGAAGATGCTGGGAGGTGGATTTTGGGAAGTTTTACTGACTATGGAAATACAGAACAGCTTTTCAGCTTCCCCCTTGTCCCCTTCCCCTCAAAGCCATTTACAAATATCCTTTTTAGCCACAGGAAATCCCTTCCCTGGAGCTGGAGAGGTGTGAAATGTATTCCTTCTAAAGCAACATACGTGTCTCTCCTGGGATCCTTAGCCAGAAGGGAAGCTGGATATGCTGAGTGGAATTATAATTATTTTCAGGTTGGAGTAGGTGCTGTTTGACACTCAGGGTACAAAGATTGAGGCCATAAATTATTCCAGATATTTGCAGTTTCCCTGCTCCAAGTTGTATTTTTCTTTCTGTTCAGCTGCTTCTCTGAGTGTGTTTAGATTAAAAAAAAGGGGGGGGGGGGGGGGAACCACCCACATAGTAAAGTCTTCAGTTAATCAGAATTTGATTACAATAAGAGCTCAACAATCATCATACAGTGTTGTTAATTATTAGCAAGATCCCCTTGTATGTTGAAATAATTGCAGTAAACAGCCCAGCTGGAAAAAAATTGTTCCAATTTTCCACCATGAAAATGTAAATTTGGAGCTTATTTCTGTCTCTGTGTGTTAATTGCTGCATTGTAATTTATTTCTCACTTTGGGGTATGTAAATACCTGACATTTGCCACCTAGAGAAGCACATCACTGTCCTAGGAGTGGTTTTAACCAGGAGAAAACAGTGTTTGGAATCCTAACTCCCCATACCCTGGGCATGTCCTGGCTATTTCAGGTTCTGGTTCTCCCACCTGGCTCGGGTGAAATCAGGTGGCTCTGGGCACTCTGGGTTAGTGGCAGAGTCAGCAAGCGACTCCCTGCTGCTGTGAGGGTCTGGAGGTTCTGCAAATACTCATTTATTTCAGAAATTTTTGGGCCAAAGCATTTTTGCCTCTCCCTAAAGTCACTCTCCCCTGCATTTCCCTCCAGTTCAGTATTGCTGGGTGATTAAAAATAATATTTATGTGTTAATTATCTCCTTAGGAACAAGGTTCTGCAGTGAATTGTGCATTTCTGCCTCCTTTTCCTCACCCCTCAGTGTAAAAACCTCTGACGCTGAGGTGAAACTGATGTCCGTGCTGAAGCATTACACCCCTCCTAAATGTGGACATAAACATGGTCTGCCAGGAATGAGAAATTGCTACAATTGTTTATTTTATAACTTTCTGGATGGACATTTTCACTTTAAGTCTCGCTACTGGATAGAGCAGAAGTGGTTCAAGGTACAGCACTGGAGAGATTCCTGTGTATTCCTGAGAAGCAGGAATTTGCAGTGGTACCACAGTGGTCTGGGAATGGCTTTGCCACGTTCTAATCTGAGTTCTTTAAGTAATTTGTAAACGTCTTGTTTGTAAACCTCCCTGCTGTTTCTGTGGTAAATTAAAAAAAAAAATCTGTGTGGCATCCTAGCAAAGAAATTCCAAGGGAAAAGGTTGAAATCCTCATGATTTTATCAGACTTTAAGCAAAATGCTCAATGCTGAAATAAACTCTTTCCTGGACATTTCAGCTTTGATCTGGATGCCAGAAAGTTGTAAGAATTCCTGATGGAAAATGTCATGGGAATGTGAATATTCAACAGCTTGGACAACCCCAGTTATGCCTGTGTGGCCCTGTGGCAAATCCATACCCCCAAAATTAGGTGCAGGACTCCTTCTCAAGCAGAAATATTGACCTTTTCCACCACTGTGATTCCAAATCCATCTTCAGCAAGAGATGGCAAAGTAAAATACTGAACCTGCTTGTCTTTTATGACCTTGGCAGTGATAAAAGATCTCTTCTCTGTCATGTTAGAATGTTGAAATGTATATTTAATATCCCTCATAAATTAGTGGGGTTTTGCAGGTGCTGAATTTCAGGCTGAAAAAGGGGAAGAAAAAATTAATTGGGTTTTTTTTGAACCTTGGAATGTGATGGTGCAAGTAAATGTTAAAGCCACACGTGCAGATGTAACTGGGATCAGTGATTCAGTCAGTCCATTTTTAATATCAAAAGGACATCAACAGTAATTTTTAATAAATTGATTTGCAGTCAGCAGAATTTAAAAAATCTGAAAAATAATTCAAATTTGTAGGGCCTGGTTGAGCTGCTGTGGAGCCTCCTGGGTTACAGGGGATGAAAGTGGAACTGATTATTGATGTGATTCCCTGCAACCACGGGTGCTGCCAAAAATCAGCTTCAGCTTTGTGACTTGAAAAGAAATTGTTTTAAATGGTTTTTACTGGGTTTTAGTGGTATTTAGTGGTTTTTTAAATGGTTTTAAGAGTTGTAATACACCACACCAGCAAATTATGAATTGCATTTGGAGAAGGACGGGTTTAATGGGCTTAATGTCAAATATTGGTAGTGGGCAGGTGTTAAATACGAGACTGAGGTTTGGATTTGGTTTCCAGCTCTCCCACAGACCCTTCTCCAAATCTGTTCCAAAGGAATTAAATGCTGCAAGAAGAAATGAATTCTTTTTAAGAAGGGGATTTTGTGAAATTTTAAAGATTTTTCCAAAGTTGGCCCCAAAGGGGACCAAAATTCTTTAAAGCTCAAGGAAGATTTTGAAGCCCTGCAACCTTCCCAGACAGGTGTTTCTCAATTTATAATAATAAATTATTATATATATATATAACAATTTATAATAATATAATAAGCCCTGTAGTCTCCCCACTGTTACTTCTTAAATTACAATCAAATTGTTTCATTGCAAGAGGTAAGAGTTTTATCTCAGCTTAGAACTGACCAACAGAGAGCTCAGTTTGATCTCAGTTTGGGATTTTCCTTGAGGTATCCCTGGAGAGGTGAATTGTCCTTCCCAAACATTAAAGGCAGTGAAATGACCTGGAATAGGCAGCCTGTGATAGGACCTTGATCATAAAATAGATGTTTTTTGATTTGGCATAAAAACAAAATCCTTCAGCTTTGGGAATAGGCTGGAATTGTGAAAGGCCCAATTGTGTCTTTCATGGGGGAAAAGAAAAGTTTTTCCACTACAGATCTGTGATTTTAGGGTGAAAAAATCAAGATTTGGAGGCTTCTGCCTGTATCCCTTTATTATGCTGCTAATCCATGCAATTCCTCACATCCACCCATCCATCTCCCAGCCCTCACCTCAAGGGTACTCAGGTTTTTGCTGTGCTCCATCTGGCTCTCCAGAAACTCCTAAATTATCATTTTGAAGCAAGAGAAGAAAAATTATCCCTCAGCCTGCCAGGTCCTGAGCTCCAGGCCTGGACCTGAGGTTTGTTTTCTGAATAAAACAACTTTATTAATGATGTTCTGCTGCTCACTCTGCATGGTAAGGTGTGTTTTGGGACAAATAAGTTGTATTTAAGTTACAGACACTTAAAAGTTGCACAAAATGAAATCTGGGGGGAAGTTTGTGTTGGGTTTTTGGGGTTTTTTTGGGTTTTGGGTTTTTTTGTTGGTTTTTTTTTTTTTTTT
>VXAD01009641.1:151070-312985 GCA_013399195.1 Dicrurus megarhynchus
TTGGTTTGGTTTGGTTTGGTTTGGTTTGGTTTGGTTTGGTTTTTGTTTTTGTTTTTTTTTTGTCACATCAGTGCTTTAATATGAAAACTGTTCCCAGGCTATAAAGGCGTAATTCCAGTTCAGATATTATCTGTGAAGGCCCTATTAGGGTTTTTTTGATTGCCAGGCCTAGAGTAGGATTACACAGTAAAGCAGAGAGATTGTATTTGTCAAAAAATGACAGTTTTTCCAAGAAATCCATACTGCGGGGGCTGGAAAAGAATCAACTGAGTTTTCCATTAAAAGCAGATTTATGAAGCATTTGGAGGGGTACTTACATTACAAGATAAGGCTGGGAAGAACAGAGCAATGGGGCAAAGTGAAAGGCAGCTGAAAATGCATTTTTTGGGAAAGGGCAACAAAATTTTGGAAGAACCCAAATGGTGTGGGAGAGAATATCAGCAGCTGGGAGGGGAGGCCAAGAGCAAAGTGTTTGTAGCAGGTCAAATCTGCCTAAATCTTTGTAATTCCAAACCAGTGGATTCTGACTCAGAAAAATCCAGTTGGGTTGAATTATCTCAAGAGAAAACAGAAAATTACATAAATGCCAATGTAAATTCAAAGGGAAAATGGTATAAATTTCAATGCACGTTATGTGATTCTGTGTGCCTGTGTTTGCCTAAACCCCCTCCCATCATCTCTTCTGCATCTCCTCATCACCAGGATAACAGGGAGGACAATGAATTCTTACAGAAAATTCTGTATCTGGATTTTTTTCCCTCTCCTGAGAAAACAGTAATTACTTGGTGAGGAACATAAGCTGCATTACAGGAGTCACAAGTGACAGCTGCACAACAGCATTTAAATAGGAATTTCAGCCATTTTTAGGAACTTCTGATGAAACAGAAAATGTAAAGGCAATATTTGGGAACTCAGATATGTGGAAGAAGCAAACATTGGTCCTAAATAGTCCCTTCGACTTGGGTGAATTCCAACCTTTGTACAGAGCCAGGCAAGTGTTTTTAATCACTTTATTCAGCTTTAAGCTGAGGGTGTGCAGACCCCAGCCAGGATCAGTTCTGTCCTGCAGGGTGACCTTCTCATTTTTTCACTGGATTAAACTACAGAACATTTAAATTACACCACAGAAACTACAGAAATTCTATTGTTTATTTTTTAGAAAACTAAGTCTCCTTAAGTTATATGTTACACTTCATCCCCTTAGTTTGGAACTAAATCATATTTAAGGTCCTTTCCAACACAAACCACTCTGTGATTTATGGTTCTGTTGGTAAATGAAACAAAATTTTGCTTGAATGCTTTTGTTAGCACAGTCAGAGCACAGCAAAGGGTTGATGTGCAGCCTGCACACTGTGTCAGATTTGTTTCCATGGGTGGCAAGGTCATTAAACGTCATCTGTTGGCTCCAGGTGAAGTGGAAGATGCTGTGAAGGTAAATAAAACACCCTCCCTGCTCCCCACAAAAACACCCAAACCCTCCTGCCTGACAAACTGCAGAAATGCAATCAGGCTCACTCAGCCCTTGGAGAGAAATGGGGTTATTAAATCCCAGATTAAAGATAGGGAATTGGTGATTTTATCTCTCTCACAGACAAGATCCAATTTAGCTGATAGGGAGCTGAACCTGAAGAGAATTCTGTAAGTCGTTTATTTCCCCAGAAATGCATCACTAATGTTTAATTTGCAAAACACGTCCTTGTTATGTTCCTTTTCAACCCTTTTACCTGTCAGGAAGATTATGGAAAAAATGGGGAGAGAACCTGTTGTGTTTTATTCATCTCTTGGGAGCAACCTGGGCTTGGTGAAGGTCAGCTCCAGCCACAGGTGTCTAATTCCAGAAACTTCAAGTGTGCTCTGAGTGCTCAAGCCCTCCTGGATTTGCTGGAGGTTCTGCACCAAGTAGGTGATTTTCCTGTTTTTTAAAAATCTCCTGTAAATTGGAGCTTCCAAAGGACATCTGTAGTCTACAAACTCATCAGGCTTCCGTGGAGCTCCCTCTGGTCCTTGTTGTGGCAGAGCTGGGCAGGAAGAGGAAAATAGGATGGTTTTTATAGAGCACAAGAGCCTGGGAAATGTAGTAGAAATTGTACAAATAGAAGGATTGATTTTAATTTTCTTTTTGTCTCAGTGGTGAGAAATGGAATTTGCCAGTGCAATTTTCCTGCTTGTCAAGATCTGAGTGATATTTTACTGTATTTGAGATTTCTTTGAAGGGGTGAAGCCTCACAGGAGCCACTCCTGCAGGGAGTTCAGAGGACAGTGGGGTAACCATGGGAATTCTGCAGGCTGATTTCCTTCAGCATTTCTGCTCCCTCATCGTTGCAGTGGCCATGGAAGAGCCCTGGGAGGTGGGAAATCATTATCCCCATAGGAGGAATTAGTCAGTAGAGGAGGGAATCCAAGGGAATGAGCTCACAC
Source organism: Dicrurus megarhynchus (assembly GCA_013399195.1). Lineage (NCBI taxonomy): Eukaryota > Metazoa > Chordata > Aves > Passeriformes > Dicruridae > Dicrurus > Dicrurus megarhynchus. The sequence continues at coordinate 153,489 of VXAD01009641.1, forward strand.
TGGAATTTCATTGTTAACTCTGAAAGTACCCTTTGAATTTCCCTGTCTACAGTGAGGGATCGGGAATGGGAACACTCCCTGTAGCGCACTAGTGTGAGCAGGGTGGAAGCTCCTTCTGCTTTAGCACAGAGCCCATGGAGGTGCTTTCTCAGACTGCTTAAAAAAATCTGGATTCCCTGAAATGAGGAATGCTCTGGAACGGGAAGCAAATCAAAGCCTAATGGCAAGTCCATTAGAAATGGCAAAAACTGAAATTAAATTCAGAGAGAAACAGCATTTATTTGAAATAAAAAATAAAAGACCTGAACATCCTCGTGAGGATCTGTCTGGTGAAATGTTTCAATTTAGCTGTTGTTCATCTGCAGTCCCACCTGGGGGAAAGAGCTGGGGTTGATTTTCCATCCATTGCTCAGTTGGCTGAGGCTGTTGTTTGGGGTTTGGTACCTGGGCATCCCCAGACCAGCACTAGTTCAGGTTCCAGGTTTGCTGTTCCGCTGAGAGCAGGGGCAGACGGGGGGGGTTGGGGTGTTGGGGGGTGTTTGATGTTTGTTTGCCTTGCCTGTGTTTCCCGAAGCCAAGACTGGATGGATTTTGCTTTCCTGACCATAATTTTTGCTTGTATGTGAAGCAAACAACACAAGACACAAGCCACTTCCCCTTTCTTATAATATTGGGTGGTTTTGCTTGGATTTTTAAAGTTTGTTTGTTTTCCCTTCCCCTTGGAAAATGGGCCTGTTTGCTACTCCTTGTTTGGTTATTGTTTGTTGTCCCTGTAGCAGCTGCTGGGAGGAGATGGGAAAACTGACTGTTGATGAAATGTTAATCTAAAATGGTAAAAAATCATGCTGTGTTGGGAACTTGTGAGTGTCCATCTGTCTGTCACAAAAGGGCCTGGAGTGACAGGACAAGGGGGATGGCTTCAAAGTGCCAGAGGGCAGGTTTAGATGGGATATTGGGAATAAATTCCTCCCTGTGATGGTGGTGAAGGCCTGGAGTGGGTTTCCCAGAGGCTGCCCCGTCCCTGGAGGTGTCCAAGGCCAGGTTGGATCAATGTGGTCTAATTGGAGGGTTGGAACAAGATGAGGTTTAAGCTTCCTTGCAACCCCAACCACCCCATGACCCTGTAATTCTATGGCAATGGTCCCATGCATCCCAGAACATCATTCGACTGGAATGTTTGGGATAACAAAGTTGGTGGAGAGGTGGATGGTAGGAATCAAGTCCTGCATAGTAAAAAATCCCAGGTTTGGGTCTTTATGGCACAGAGATTTGATTTGCAAACCCTTCGCAGCCCAGGCCAGCTCTAATCCTGTGCACATCCAAATCCATGTCCAGATCCTGGCTGGATTTGTACCTCCTTCATAAAATAAATAATCCCATCCTTCTGACCACGCTTTTTAGGTGCATTTGTGCAGCACTTCACACCTTTTTTCCAGACTCTTAAAAGAGGAATTTTCAGAGCCTTGAGAACGAAATCTCTTGCCTGGCTTTGACGGATGGTCCTTTTCCTTTTATCCAGTGCTGTGCTGGTACTCGTGCACACAACATCCAAAGTATCACACACATTTTCCAATTGAATGGCTCTCCTCAGTGAAGAAAATCCATATTCTCTGCTCAACAATGTGGACCAAAAGTTGAATATACAGTAAAAAAATAAATGGAGTAACCAGGGATTAGCAGACAGTGCATTATGTTGATTACCCACATTGTCTTCAGCTTAATAAATTCTATTTTGCTGTAAGTCAGCTCAATTGTGTGTGAAAACAGAGAAGGTGGAAAATGAGACTGAACAAGAGGGTTAAATGACAGTGTGCCATTCGAGAGGCAATTAAAAACCAAAAACTTCAGCCCCTGAGGAACAGAAAAAGAGGAGGTTCTGAAGTGTAAAATAAAAGACACAATTCTGTGTTAATGTGGGAAGTTAAAATTGTCCATCCGAGGCTCATCATTAAACCCACACAAAGGCGGAACTTTTTACTGCATCCTGTGGCACTTGCAATCCTAAAGACGGGCAAAGAGGAAGGAACAGGAATTTCAAGCCATGATTTTGGCATCCCATTCACTGGATCCAGATTAAAATCCCTTGGATTTGTCATGACTCAGTGCTCTGTCCTCAGCGAATCCCTCCTGACCTGGAGTGTCCTAGGAACAACCTTGTATCCAGAAGTTTTTAAGGAGCTCTTTGGAAGTCTCAGTTGATGTTAACTCTCATTTATTTATTTATCTGCTTTTGTGTGTCTTGGGAATGATGGAATTCCCAGTAGATGGCAAGGAAACTGAAAATGCACAAACCACTCAGATTTGGCTGGGGAGGGAGGATCAAGAACAAAGGGAAGGAAAAATTATGGGAGAAAAACTCTGCAATGTAGCTGGGCTGTTTATCCTGTAGCCTGTTAATCATTTTTTTTCTGCCTTGAAGCCAGGAATTGACACCCAGAGCTCCAGATGGAGCCAAGGAGAGGTGGAAGTGCCCAGAAACCTTGGAGAGGGGGCTGGTATGTAAGGAAGTGGTGTCATCTAGTGGTTACAGCAAAAGGCCAAGAAAACAGGATGCTTAGGTTGTGTTTTATCATTTCCTACCTCTCTGCTGGTTGATGGATTTACCCGGAAAACTCTTTTCTCGGGGAGGAAGAAGGAGATGGTGGAGGAGGATGATAAAACTTTGGGCCCAAGTGAGCTCTTGGGTTTGGAAAGGCAAAAATCTGAACATGAAAGATGTTTGAGCCACCAGCAGAACTCTTTCATGCGGAAAACACCGTCCTGCTTCAGGAAGCACAGGGAGGATGCTCTGATGCTCTTCTATTTAAATAAATATTAAATTCCACCAGGACAGTGTGGCATTTGGCAGTTTTATATCCCAGGGAGTGCCAAATCCAGGTGCAGGGTAAGGAATGTGCTGTCAGTGGGTAATGGAGGGGAGTTTGTGTTCATTTATTCACTCCAAAGCAGTTTGTGGAGGTTCAGGAGCAGTTTTGTTCCTGGCTAATCATCATTCCCACTGTCAGCACTCCGTGGAGGACTCCCAGCTGTACCTTTTGTTTCCATCAGCTGGAATCAGGATTATCTCCTGCTCTTCCTGGCAGCAAACAGGCTGGGATGGAGGAAAGAGTGGGAGAGAGAATACCAGAGAGTGTGGTGCAGTTGTGGGAAGACGGATTCTGTCATGGATTTCATCCCACAGTGGATTTCTCCTTCCTTGGAGAGGTGTCTCAGCCCTCACAGGGCAAATCAGATTCCCAGAATATTCCCAGCTGGAAGGGATTCACAAGGATCAGCAAATCCAGCTCTTACCTGAATGGCCCATGCAGGGATTGAACCACAACCTTGGTGGGTTTTAGCACCAGGCTCTGAGCCCATCTCAGTGTCCCTCGAGTCCTGGTGGATCCTGAGGGCATTTGAGGTATCTGAGGTTGTTCTGTGCCCAGGGGGAGGATGGCAGGAGGAGCACCAGAGCCTCAGGTAGAGTTTAGAGTTCTTGACAGCTTTCCCCCCTGCCCGCGAAGGTTTCCAGGGAACAGTTGTGGCATTCCTGAGCTGCCTGCTGGGAACTGTTGGCACCACGGAATGGATTTGCATGAGGTGCCCTCCAGTGCAGCAGCCCTAAACCAGACCCAGGGCTGGTGCTCTCTGGGGCTTTGCTCATCACTGCTCTGCTCCTGGAGTGTCTCAAACTGCTCTGCCAGAGCTGGCACTGCACGGTTTGGAAAAGACATTGATTTCCTACCTGTAAATTAAAAATAGGTACAGAGGGACCAAAGTAGGGGTGGGTTTAAGTATCTGTACGTGAAATTCTCATTAAAATCAGTGGACAGGAGTAGCTTTGGAAGAGGCTTTTCCAAGCTCCCTGATGGCACAAGTAGCTGAATCCTCCCCTCTCGTGGCAGTGCTGTTTGCTTCCATAACATTCCCTAGAGGTCTGTCCCTTCATCCCAATCTCTTCTGGAACTGGATTGGCTCTACCTGTGGCAGATAGTCTGTTTTTACCAGCTTCTTTGTGCCAGGAATGTTTCATTGGCTCAGGGATCCCATCAACAAACAGTCCCTGTGACAGAGGGACCTGCAAAGAGATGGGATGAGCTGGGCACACCTTGGTATCCAGTCCTCAGGTGCCACATGTGGGATTTTTCATGTGGATAAGAGTCTCTACAGCTCCAAATCTGGGAATGTTTCAGTACTCTCACGTTGCTCAGCATGCTCTTAAAATCGTGGAATATTTAAGGCTGGAAAAACCCTCTAAGATCATTGAGTCCAGCTGCAAATACAACGAGTTCATCACTAAACCACATCCTCAAGTCCAAATCCTCACATTCTTGGAACACTTCCAGGGATGGTGACTCCACATTCCCTGTTCCAATGCTTTACAACCCTTTCCATGAAACTTTTTGTTCCTGATATCTCATCTAAACCTCCCTTGGCACAACCTGAGGCTGATTCCTCTCATCCCAACCGTGTCCAAGAACATGTGGGGATGGTCAGGGCTCAAAGACTTCCAGGGTGTTCTTGCACCTCCTGCCCTGGTGGAGCTCCTCCTGCCTGCATGGTTCTCCTTTCACAGGGCACTTCAGGCACTTCCCTGGCTGCTGAGGCATCCTGAGGAGCGAGGCAGCAGTGCTGGGACGTGGAGCCCTGGGAGCAGAACAAAGGCCAGGCTGCAGTTCCTGTTCTGCTCAGCACAGCATTCCAGCCTCCATTATAAGTCTCTGTTAATTACATGGTGTTGATTATGGAGCTACTTAGCAGTGCCTCCCTCCTCTTTTTAATGAGCACAGCTGTTTTCTGTCCAGCTTCAGCAGGGAAAATTCCCTAATTTAAGAGTGAGGCACTCCAAGGAAACTCCAGAGGGCTCCTGGGCTCGTTTGATGTGTTTGAACATTCCTGCTGCCCACAGCCTGGAGAGCATTTGTGGCCTTCCCCTTCCCCTCTTTAATGATTCTTTATCACTAATGGACTTTACTAATTGCATTAAAGACCCAACAAAACCCTCACCTGGTTGTAAGGGAAGCGTTTTTTTTTATAAATGTGCTGAACTGGATCCATGCACTGGAGTTGCTGTTCACTAACTGAGTGTTTTCTACAAAAAATGGCCAAAAAGGGTTTTTTTCTGCCAAAAACTCCAAAAGTGAGTGATAGAAACATGAATTTGCTTCTGCTTCTGTGAGTTACAGCTTCCCAGGAGACAAAAGTGTTCCCATCTGCAGATCCTCAAGTGCTGGAGCACTGAAGGTGTGGGCAAAGAGCAGCAAATGCTGGACAAAGACCCCCAGGCCAGCCCTCATCCCCAGGGTCACCCAGCCCAGTGCAGCAGTGCCACTGACACCTCCCACGCCTTGCTGAGACCTCAGCCAGCCTTAATGCGCTGCACACATTTTGGGCACGGAGAGTTTTCTTTTGGAAAATGTGTTTGTGTCAGGATCAAAACATTTCCTGGGAAGATGCAGGCTTAGATAAGGTTCTAGGTGGAAGTATTATCACAACAAATCACCTCGTGTCACTGCTTTGTTTGTCACAAAGTCAAAATAATTTCACTGAAATTTTTATAGCTTCTAATTTTTTCGGGTCTGTGATGACATCCTGCCATGTTTGGATGCTGGCAGAATGCAGTCATTGTGGAACAGAATGCATAAGAATTTAAATTTTTATTAATTTATTTTAACTTTTGGTCAAAAAGCAGATTTAAAGGTGTGACACAGGAGAAGGAAATGGCTGAGGCAGGAAATCAGTAGCAGGAGTTGAGCTTTATTTCTTAACTGGAGGCCCTTTATTTCTGTTTTTTGTTCTCTGTCCTAATCTCCAGGTTTGGGACTTTCTCAATCTGTTAATTGGAGCCTACTCACAATAATTAAAAAGTTCAATAACTAATAAATAGTTGAGAAAACCACAGGATATTCTGAGTTGGACAGGAGCCACGAGGATCATTGAGTCCAAGTCTTGAATCTCACCCAGGGATCAAACCTGGGAGTTGAATTTTACCTCCTAAAACGTATTTTGTTAATGTGTTTTTAAAGCTCTACTGTGGTCTGTAACATGTGTTAATTATTTATTAATAATACCTGATGTCCCCTTTAGACGAGCCATTCTGAACTGAGACTGGATCTGTTCTGGAGAGCAAAGTCTTTTCCTAGAAAGACCCTGATTTATGTGGAAGTCTCTCTCTACCTTCTCCCTTTTAAATCCTCCCAGATCAATGTCTCTTTAGCTGGAGTGTCCTTTTGTTTCCCCACTACTCCTGATTGTAAACACTGCGAGTTCTTCCCTCAGGGGGCTCTGTTCAATGAATCTGGAGTGATATTATGCTAATAATGTTCATTCTTTGCATTAATGATGACACCTCCTGCTCAGCAAAGCTTTGGTTGTTTTTTTTTTTTGGTTTTTTTTTTGTTTAAAAGTGATGCAAGGAACCNTTGCTCTCATGAACTGCTGTGCTATGAGTTTGTGGTTGTTCATTCTCCCTCTTATTTTTTTTTTCCTCCATCACTTTTGGCTCTGGATAGGAACTTTTATTGGATTAGAGGAGTTAGGGTCAGTTAATCCACTCAGTGCCTAAATCTGACAGGGAAAGACAAACTGAGCACTGGGATTGACTTCTCTGCTGTACCACTGGACTTCTCTTACAAAGAAAAAAGGAGGAATTTCCAGCTCAGTTCCTTCAGGCAATGAGTTATAAAGAGTCTAAAAAGGCTGGGGAAAGTGCCGAGTTGGTAAGATTAGAAATCCCCTGTTTAAACCAGGTTCTTGCAGCAGTTGTGGGAGGGTGATTTGGTGGGTTTTGTTTGTTTGCATTTAATAACCATTTTGACAATTCATTGACTTTACTGACAATGTCCTGAGACTGATTTTGGCTCACAGTGACAAAATAAATTTGTAATATCATTCCAGATCTGCATTCCCAGACAAACAGGATTCCTGCATTTCTGGTCTAACATCTTCCCATGGCTGAGTTTTGGGCCCGACTGAGCAAGGACTTCTTGGTCCTGTGAGTTGTTCCCATTTTGAGAGCAAACAGAGAAGAGCCAGGTATTTTTTATGCAATCTTTTTGGTTTACAGAGGGTGCTCAAGCATCCCTAACAGACAGCTGCAGTCAAACATGAAACCATTTATTATTATCGCTTCATAACCTCTTTGAAGTTAGCACTGACCAAAAAGTTTTTTGTGTTTTTTAGTTTAAGTTTGCAGTCTGCTTGTGGTTTGTCACTTTTTGGTTCTGTTAACCGGTGAGATGGAGGAATTTCTGTTTTGTTTTTGTGCTGTGCAGGAAACCACTGAAAAAACAGCAGGAATTAAGTTAAGGTTGGTTGAAATCTCAATATACAAAACTCTGCCATGCCCTGAACCCTACAACCTTCCAGGAGCTGGGAGGGAAGAGATTATCCAGGAAGGAAGAAATAAACTCAGCTGTTGACTTGCCCCAAAATCCAAACAGAGATAAAAAATGAGAATTCTTCCAGTAGTTCTACGAAATCAAGACACTTTTGGATTTCTAATCAAATTCCTTTACCTCAAGTTATTTTTCTTTGCTTTGAGGTGATTTTTCTGTGTGGATTTTGCACTCCTGGGCAGCTTGAATTCCTCCAGAGCTCTCCTGGTGCCTTACAGATGTGTGTGGGGGGATATATCCATATTATAAACAAGGAAAGTGAACAACGATAATTTCCCAAGGGCTTTTAACATTTTTTTGTATTCATTACTGGTCCATACATCCACTGCAAAACTTCTTGGAGATTTTTTGTTTTGTGTTGACAGGATAAATCAGTTTAGGTTGGTTCATTTATTTGATGTGTTGCTGACAAGCTCCCAGGTTGGGTGTTGAAAATGAGTGACTGTTTAACTGTATTTGACAGAGGGGCAGGAAAAGGTAAAAAAATTCCCACTGAAGGTCCTTGAGCATGCTCCTGCCAGGAGGAACCAACCCAAAGCCCTGCACAGTCTGGAGAGGGGTGGGAGCATTTACAGAACCTGCTTGAGAGATTCCCTGGGCTGGAAACATGTCTGTGACTGAAAATCATCTTTAACCTGGTTCTCTTGGATACAGAGATGGAAATCAGAGCATTGGGACTGTTGTTTAGCCTGTAAATGTTACAACTTCCATTTCTTGGTCAATCGAGTTGGAAAATTGTTGATCAAAGCCAGTATGGAAAGGGAAATCAGGGACAGAGTGGGGTTTTTCCTGGAGGTGCAGAATTGCTGAGGCGAATTCTCTGCCCTGGGCCGTGGAAGGGGTGGCCGAGGCAGGGGGTGACACAGGTAACGGGTGACAGCCCTGGCTGGCTCAGGGAGCCAGAGCTTTGTGACAAGCTGTTGAACTCGAGCTCTGAAGGCAGACAGAGACAGAAAAGGCCCTTCAGATCTTTTTGTGCCTTCTGCAAGCCTTTGTCTCTCCCTTTTTCCTTCAAAGCAGCAATTTAACTTTGTGCTTTCTTTTTTTTTTTTTTTCCCTTTTTTCCCCCTTCCCAGTCCTGCTCACAAAGGCTCCCCTGGGAGCTGGGGTTGAACTTGGCACACTCAGCGAGGCTGGGGCTCCGTGTCTGCACAACTGTCCAGGATAAACTGCTGGATTAATATTTCAAATGACTTCCTAATACAGCCAGCAGCATGGCAGGGATCCAGGGAGCAGGGTTTTCCTGCTGAAATCTGCCTGCTCCTCTTAATACACAGCTATAAACTGTTTATTTTTAAAACGGCTCCGTGGAAAGAGCAATGTTTTTGCTAATGGCAAATTCTGACACCCTTCTTTTGGCCTTCCACCAATTTTACTTCTACTTCTGTGGATTGTGCTGACTTTTTTTTGGGGTGGAATGCTGGAGAGTTGAGCCCTGTTAGTTTGCAACTCTATTGCTGTAAATCTCTCTGGAGTTAGAATACCTTTATTTGAACTTTATTATCATGAACTCTCCTATCAGACAGCTTTAATTTAGATACACAGAGCTTTGGTTATGTTACCATAACTTTTATCACCTTTTCAGTCAGTTTAACAAAGGACAGTATTTTTTTCACTGCTGCTGGAATTGCCCACTTCAAATGATTCTGAACTTTGATATCAGTTTTTTCTTAGGTTTGGGTTTTGTCTCATGGCATTGGTGATTCCAGAGGAGCTGATTCTGCATCGCCCACCATAAGATCCTTCAGGCCCAAATCCCGACATGTCCCATTTATATCCCTAATCCTAGAATTCATGAAGCCAGGATGGTTGTGACAGCTTGGAACTTTTTTCATTTAGAATATTTCTTCTTGCATACATTCATAAGCAGATAATTTGAATGATGTTGTTAGTTGAATTTTCTTAACCCTTTTAAGTCTGTAGGGATAAAAACCAGGGGGGTAACCCCTATTTATTCCAGTTTGAGTCCAGACAATATATTTGGGGGCACCGAAATAAACTAAGAGCATCTGCATGGAGGAATTCAGTCGGAAACCCATGACTTCTCAGGATGGCGTTTTCAAAAAAAATCTGTCATCTGCACCATGGAAAACTGAACCCCACCCAGGGTATGGCAGGGGTGGGACTGGAGGGGCTTTAAGGTCCTTCCAACCCGAACCAATCTGGAATTCTCTTTGCTCCATGTTGCAGACTGGACATTTTCCAGCTGCCAGAACCTTCTCTGTACCTTTTTAAACTACAATCAAAAGCTGTCCAGGCAGGGGATGTTTGTTTGCTGCTCACTCTGCTGGACCCTGGGGCTGCTGGGTTCCAAATTCCCAGGGAGGAGAGCAAATTCCGACCCACAGAACCGCCCAGAGGGGCAAAACCAAGAAAGGCTGGCTGCAAACAGCATAGAGCATTTCCCTGCTCCTCAAGGTTAGTTTAGCTCCCCATAATTTGATTTACCAGGGGCAATCACTCTGATTGTCTCTGTCAGATCACAGAGCATAGAAAGCAGAGGGAGGGAAGATCACGGAGTTTCCTGGTGCCTGTGCTGCCTCTCAATCTGTCAGGATCCACATCTCCTCAGAGGGAAGCATTTCCAGGCTGATCACACCAGCAGATCCCTGGCATATGGCAAAAGGCTATTTTTTATTATTTACACGATGAATGGCAAGGCAGCACTGAGTGTCTTTGATTAGAATTAATGCCTCATTAGCTGGGCTGGCATCACCTCCCACCAGTGCGGATCCAGACAGGGAAGGTGATGAATTGTTCTGGTTGGGGGAATTGTGGGGATTCACAGAGGACTGGAGTGAGAGCAGGCCAGCAGAGCTGGGGAAGAGCCCAAAATTCTGACTCTGCCCTCTCTCAGGGTGGAGATAAATGTGCTCCTCACATCCAGCTGTGCCCATGCCAGATGTTGCTGCTGTTACCGACTGGCTCCAACATCAAATACTTGTCACAGCTGCTCCGGCAGAGCCCTCAGAGCCCCAAACCTGCTGCAGGGCTCTTTCTTGATTATTTATTCCCATCAAAAGGGGAGCAAAGTTAACAGAAACTCTTTTTTTTCCCCTCAGGGATATGGGTGGTGCTTGGCCACTGTTGTGGAAGTGTTTCAGGAGATGAAAACCCTTGTTCCAGCACAACTGGATCCAGAAGATTTCCCTCTTGAAAACAGGACAGAGATGCATTTTATCAATGTTTTCCCACCTCCTAAATTGAAATTCTCATTCAAAACCTCAGTGTTTGAACACTGAACATGTAGGCTCTGACTGTGGGGCACCATTCCCATTTCCAGAGGGATTTTTGCCTATCCCATACTTCTCACGTGGCAATTTACCACATTTCAGAGGGATTTGGAGGATATATTTTATCCAGCTGCCTTTTGTGGAAGTGGAAATCTGTCCTGAGTCTTTTCCTGTTTTGAAGCAGGAATTGTGATTCCTCCCACAGAACAGGGAGAGGGAGGACAGGGGAAGGTGTAATTTGAAATAAAAACCCCCACAATTCAGGCTGTTCTGTTGACAGGCTCAGGTTTGGTTGTTGTTCCTCTCTGGGGAAGTGGCAGGGATGGAAAACTTGGAGTTTTGCAAGGTGGAGAACTTGGCGTCCTCTTGGAGCAGGGATGGGGAGAGGGCAGAGTTAATGTGACCTCCAGCCTTGCCCCAGCATGTGGAAATGTCCTCATTAATGCTCTCATTTTCCCTCTAACATAATAAATATTCTGAGTGTTAATAGCAAAAAACCCAACAAACACAAAGTAATCCATCACTTTTGGGGAAATTGCCTGGATAGACAGAAAAAAACCCCACTGCTCCCTGTGCTGCTTTTCTTAGTCCTGTTTTATTGTTTCTACTTAATGAACTGGCAAATAAATTACAAAAATGTGGTTTATAAGCCCTTTCCTTATTAATTCCATATTTGCTGCAACAGGTTCTTGCATTAATGAATCAAGGAGATGGAAAAGCCTGGTAATTTAATTGCACAATTACCATTGCTGTAACATTTGTTTTAAGGCTAAGACAAAGATAATGGATGTTTTATTTATTTATTTCAAGTGATCTTCAAGTTAATATTTGCAATTTAAAAAAAATTGTTTCTTTTATTTTATTTCCTCTCTCTGCCTTCTTTTTTTAAATATTATTATTTATCTATTGAACCAAAAAGGAGATAGATTATTTCTATATATCTCTATATTCTAATTATTTCTATATATTTCTATATCCATCATTTTCTGTATAAACTTTTAACATTTCATCCATTTCCATGGTTGAAGCTTTCCTAGTGAAACAAATTCTTAAAATGGGGCTTTAAAAAAACTTCCCTGCTGAAAAAAAAAAAAGATTCACCAAGGAAGGAAACATCTCCCATTAATCCTGGGAGTGGAGGAGATATTATTATTATTAATTCCAGTAATTAGGAGGAAAACATAACAAATTACGCCTAATAAGCCTTTCAGACAGGATTTTCTTTTAATCTCTAGGCTCATTTATATTTATTTTTTATATTTTCACCAGCTGAACTTGGCATTCTCTGCACACTCTGCCATGACCTTTATTTGTTTGCTGATAGACACAACCCAGAGATTGAAATCAGAGTGATTCGGGGTTAATTTATTTTATTTTAACAGCCAGGACAAAATATGAGGTAAAGGCACTTTTATTTTCTCAGTTTGTGGAAGGATTTCCACTCTCTCCATACATTTCTTCCTTAATTCTTCTAAACATGGGAGTATTTGTGATAAAAGACAAAGAACCTTCTTTTTACAAGGAAAAGTATCTCCACACCAGCTCTTTCTAGAAACTTTGCCTCCTCAAAATGATCTCTAAATGTGACATTTTTAGGGATTTCTTCCTCTTGGTGGTTCCAGGAGCATTTTGGACGATGGAGTGTGGAGGGCTGTGAGCCCTTGGCACAGGAGCCCTCCGCACTCCGCTGGAGAGAGGCCGGCGCCACAAAGGACTCTCCCCAGAGACAGGCAACCTTCCTGGGGTCACTGTGAGCCAGTGAAGCAGCCTGCATGCCTCGTGTCTGTGTGGGAATAAATACCCGGTACCCCGCTGGCCCGCTGCTTTCTACCGCAGCCCTGCCTTCCCCGTGTGACCCTCTGCCCGAGCCCTGGAGAGAGGGAGCCTCTGTCCCCGGCCTTCCCTTCTCGGGGGCTGCTGGACAATCAACTCTGCCTCTGTGGGACTGCCAAACAGAGCTCCTGTCCCTGTGTCCCCGAGCTCTGGGACTGCCAAACAGAGCTCCTGTCCCTGTGTCCCCGAGCTCTGCTGGGGTGATTTCACAAAGAGCCGAATCACCAGAGCTGGAATCACTTGCAGCAGAGAAGCTGCTGCACCTGCTGCAATCACTGCACCTGCTGCAATCACTGCACCTGCTGCAATCATCACCTGCTGCAATCACTGCACCTGCTTCAATCACTGCAATCACTGCACCTGCTGCAATCACTGCAATCACTGCACCTGCTGCAATCACTGCAATCACTGCACCTGCTGCAATCACTGCACCTGCTGCAATCATCACCTGCTGCCCAGGGAGTTGCTAAAGCCCCTGGAGAAGCCTTTCCCTGGTGGGATGCTTTCTCTAGGGAGGCTGCAGCACACTGGGCTGTCCTCCCCCGGGCCCCTGAAAGCGATAACGGAGATTCCTTCAGAGCTCTGAACCCCACCCCAGGCGTGTTTTTAACTCATCTGAAAGTTTCCTTTTACTTCGTGTTTGTGGGAGCTGCAGCTCTCCCAGCCCATGTCATCTTCCTCCCAAAGCAGATTTTCACATCTAAATCTTCGTTTGTCAAAACTTTGCTGGTATGTAATTACTTTTTCTTTTGAGAGGGAGAGAAGGGGAAGCTTGAGACAGTTGTAGAAGACCTTGGAAAGAAAATTTTGAAAGTATCCTGAATTTCCAGGGTGAGGAATTTTCATAAGCACTGTGGCTTTTTCTCTTGTGGGCTTTGGGTTAAAAATCCTACTTTTGGAAATGGGATGTGATTTCCTCCCTTGCTCTTTTGGCAGTTTCCATTCAGTTTAAGGCTCCTGAGTATAAACATAACAAGGAATTGTTTCCTTTTTTTGATTTAAATCCTTTTTGGAATAAATAGTTGGCTGAAAGATCTTCTTTGGAAGTTAAAACCAGTGCGGGGCAAGGAACATTGAGCTCCTGCTTTCCAGCTCTTGCTGTAATCAGCAATTATTTACTTTAAATATATTTTCTCACATGTAATGACAGTATTTTTAAGTATCTTTAATTTTTTTCCAGGTTGAATGGAGAGCTGCAAAAATTCCTTTCAGGGCTGCCCATGTGTGTCTTCATAGCTCAATATTAACCAGTTGCTGCTGCTAATTCAGATTTTCCCTGGGTTCGGTTCTTCTCCTTTGGGTAGCTTTTTTTCTGGAGTTTGGGTCAGTTTTAGGTCAAGATCTGACCAAAAATTTTTGCTGTGCATTAGAGAAGAAAAGAGAACTTTTTCCTCCTGTTTCCACTGAACAGGAGGTTCAAGAGTTGACCTGGAATATTTAAAAAATCAACTGCAGCTTGAACCCCACAGTGTGAACTGCTCCTGCTGTTCCTTACAATGTGAATTTTGTCTCTTAGTCTCTCTTACATTTTTTCCTGTTATTTATTTATAAGGCAGAATTCAATATTTTCTCTTGTTCCACTTGCTTAATCTCTCCCTTTTCTTCTCCGTGTTCCACCAAAACTCTTCTAAACTCAAGAGCTTTGTTCCCAAATCTGCAGCTGCCTCTTTCTTCTATTCCAGGCATCACCTGAGCACCCCACATTTTATTTTTTTTAGCATGGAGACAGCCAGTTCTGCAAAGGATGATGTGGTTAGAAAACCTCTGAGGTGTTTGGAACAACTTGGAAAGAGTTAATGTGTGGTCACAGCTGCCAAAGCTGAGCCATCTGCTGGGTTCAAAGTTGATTAAGTATCACTGCTTTTAAATTAATAAGGGCTCTGTTAGAAGAGTAATTGGAAGTTGCATAAAATATGGATTTGGGACTTTGGGTATAAATAATAGAGCATATATTTGATAAGAGCTTTAGACTATTTCTATAAAAAGTTCCACTTTCGTGATTACTGCAGCATTAAAATCAGCAATGTTTGTCATCTAATCCCATCTAAAGATTAGGATTAGTAGCACAGCATTATTTCCTAAACCCCCAGGCCCAAGTTTCCCCATTATTAAACACCTGGGGTGGGGGGGAGATTTGCCCTTCGGGAGTGGAGTTCCAAGCCCTGGGAAATGCAGGTTCCCTCCCATTTGTTTTCCAGCTTTAGGAAGAATTGCCCTGATTCCTTCAGGACAATGGGAGGAAATGAACAGTGGGATGGACAAAAAGGAGCAACCAGGATCTAAGCGAGGCTGGAGGCACGACTGTGTTCTACCTTAGTTGGGAGAATTTCGACTTACCAGGAATATTTAAATTAATGTTTAATTTATTGCTATTTACCCCGTCAATACTCTCAAACAGGACTATTTTACAGGAATGCAGCCGAAGGTTTAAAAAAAAATGGTTTGAGTTCAAGCTGCAGCAAAGCTGCTGGAAGGGGCCTTACAGACGCCAGAAAAACTCAGGAGTTGAGATTATCCCTTGGGGCATGGGAAAAATTAGATTAAATATTCCTGTTTTGCCTGAGTCAGATCAGCCTCCAACCTTTGTTTCAGCAGCTCTGGTTCCCTGTTTTAATTTCTTCCCAGCACTTCTCTTCTTCACAAACAGCGTCCGCTGCCTCTTTTCTGTCTAAGGTGGAAGGCGAGGGTAACAATGCTGTGAATTACTGGGGAAAGCCTCTCTGCACCTTTCCAAATGCAGGGATAGGGTCACTCCCAAGGTCCTTTTGGTCCATCCTGACCAAAGGAATTCTCTCCAGGAGGATGTGAGGAGCTGCTGTCCCACTGAATTAACTTGAAAAAATAATTGTTTGCTCTTCCAAAAAGGCACCAGCCCCCACCTATAGGTGAGCACTCACATTCCCCCTTTGGATTCATGCTGGATTCCTGTTAAACTTACTGTGATTTAAGCATTCCTGGTTTGCCAGTAAAACCTGGGATAAACCAAAAAAAAGGAGAGAGAGGAACAAGGCAAGCTCAGTTTGGAATGGAATTGATCCAACCTCCCAGCAGCTGCCTTCACTGTGGAGACACAGAAACTCCAAAAGGAATTAACACAGCATTACTGCTCCTTTCCTACCTTTTTTCCCCATTAAACTCTATGAGGACTTGAAGAAAAAGCATTCTGTTGCATATGAATGAGCAAAAAAGCCAAATTCCCTACAAACTCCTGCTTGTTCCCAGTTTCTGAAATGTGGGTTCTCCCACGGGGCTCCTGTAACGACAATGGCCAGAGGTTTCTCCAAGCCCCCAGGTGGTCAAGATGCACTGGGAGCTGATAAAAAGTGGCTTATGGCAAGGGAAAATGGCCTCCTTTAGACCTGACTTTAATTTAGGGGGCTCTACATCACCCTGCAGCACCCCTGACTGGGTTTGACATCAGCAGAGAACTCTGCACGAGGCTGAGGTGGCTTCGAGAGATGGGCCCGAGCTGGTTTTGCAAATCTTTGTGTTCTCATGAGATGTATCTGTACAGGAAAAGCTGGAAGAAAACAATAGCAGAGGATAGAGAACAATCCGGTCAGACAACCACCATAAATTAGATTTATTTAAGTATTTTCCATTTTTCTGGCTGCATTTCAGAATGTGTACAGGTAGCTGATATTTAGTCAGTGGTATATATTTTTTCTTTTAAACAAACCATTTAGGGGCATTTTTAAGGCTGCCTCTATCTGTGCTGGCATTCAGAGGTTTCAAATCAACATTAAGTGTTTTATTGGTCACATTCCTTCACGAGCTGAGGCAAAACAAAGCCTCATCCCACACCTTCCCAGGTTTATACCCAGGGATGGGCTGGGCAGTGTCTGCATGGAGATGCAGATCTGGAGCTGGTTGGGGCTTTTTAGCCTCTCTGCTTAACGTAACTCACTTCAATTTCTGTCTTTTCAGTTTAAATTCTCCCAAGGTGAAATTCAGGAGATTTTAAAATAAATTCTGCTGTTCCATTGCCCAGAAGAGGAAAGAAGTGATCAGGTTTAGGACTGGCTGCTCTCCTTTTGCTCTGTTTGTTTCTTAATTAAATGGAGCCACACTTGGGCTTTTTTCCTCTGTCCACTGCAGAAGTTTTAATTGTACCACAATTATTTAGGGGATGAAGAGATGGATTTTTGTTTTATTGGTGGCTTTTTAGGAGCGGAGGAGGAAATTATGTTGTTACCTCCTTTCTATGCATTTATCTTAACACACAGAGAAATCACCAGCCATTGTTAATTGATATTGAAACTTGATCTAAGTCAATTTGTTTGGAATTTAGGATTAAATTATTTTAAATAACTTTTGACAACACAGTCTTCTGACAGACTCTCCTTGTAAGTTCCCCACCAAAGTAAATCACTTTCAGTGAATTATTTACGAGACAATTTCATAGGGAGAGCTTCCAAAACCCCTCCAGGCAAGAATAAAATGATCTTCAGTGTTCCAGTCACAATTTATTTGGGTAATTGGCTGCCTTTCCTCCTCAGGGAACACCGGGGGTTTATGAGCTCCTGCCAGAGGACAGGAGGTGCCAATTTTCTGCACTGGGCCAAACTGGGGAGTTTTTCCCCCAAATTTGCCATGGAGATTTGCAGGGCATTGCACAAACTAACTTCCCTGTTTTGTTTGCTTGTTTATTTTTAATTACTTCACCTCCCCAGTGTGTGATTTGGTGATAAAGGAATGGCTTTTCCAGCCCATTTTGTTCTCTCATGTGGGTGTTTGGGTGTAGACTCTGCAAAACTTCATGGAAAATCAGTTTGTTTCTGTGGAGGGGGAAAAACCCCAAAGTTAAATGTGGATTTTATAATTCCAAGTATTTCAGGGATGCTGAGTGAGTTCCTGCTCAGCCTGTCCTGCTCCGTCATCCCTTGCAAGGGACTGAGGAATCACAGGCCTGAGTCAAGGGGAGCTCTGCTCCTCCCACTCCTCTGCTCCTGCAAATTCAACTTTTTAATGGTGTTTCTGCAAATTATTGCACAGGGCTGTGCCCTAATTTTGTTCACTTGCACCTTAGAGAAGGGAACAAAAATAAAAAAGCAAAATGGCAATGTAGAGTCAAAATTCCTGGGATTTTCACCCAAGGGTTCTGCCTTTCTATGTAAAAGTTAGGATTTCCTACAGCAACCAGGCTTGTGCTGTTGGAAAGTCAAACATAAAAATGGCATTAAATAATTCCTTTTGATTTTTTGGAAAAAACCCAAACACCACCATCACCCAAAACCTCTCAGTTTGTAAAACTTGGGCAGCTCAGTTTTGGGAAGAAAAGAAGAAAGGGCTGGGAAATGGCCATGTTGTACTTTTTCATTACTTTTATAAGCATTGACAAGTGTCGTAATTCTCTTGTCTTACGTTTCTTCCTCAAAACCCTTTAATTCTCTGCAGAACCCCTGATGACACCTGCAGGGATGTGAACTCAGCTTGTCCTTCTGACACTCACAACGTTTCACAGATGATAATAACAGAGGAAAATGAACAAAACCCCTGTTCTCTGATAGCTCCTGAGAAGGTCTTTGGCAGATGGTTTATTTAACCTGGGATTTTCCAAAAGATCCTGGGGACTGGGTGCCTAATTCTCCTAATCCACTGAGTGGATCCTGCTTTTCTTTCAATGATCCAACCTAAAACCAGTTCCAAACTGCCCAAACTCGACGTGTGTCATCCACACGTAAATATTAGATTTAATATTTCAAATCATATCTCACATTAATTTGATTAAACTCCCTGCCAATGCTTATAACTGGTATGAGAATCCATCTTCTCCACAGATTTTTCACAGTAATTTATCATTATTTAATGAAAACTTAAAATAAAGAGGCCAAACTTATGTCACATTCCCTTGAATGCTTGGAGTGTTTCATCTTCCCTGCACAGGAATTGGAGCAGGCCCTTTAGACAGATATCAGGGCCCTCTGATCATTTTTTTTCTGCTGCCTTCTGGCTCTGAGTGCTGCTGCTAAAATTATTAAAGGGATTAGAGGGTTTCATTCTCTTAAATGTCAAGGTGGGGAATGTAAAATATGGGTGTTTTTAAGCAGCTCATCAAGGACAACCTTGATTATCGAGGCTTGTTTGAGCAGCAATTCCCAGTTTTCAGCCCCCATCACTGGATGTGTTTATTTTCCTCCCTGGGGTCAGTTGATTATTGTTCTTTTCTGGGCATCAAGGGAGTGAAGATGACCCTGCTTAAGCCAAAACTGGGGACAGAGAATCTCTCCTGTTGCTTAAATATGAACAGTTCTGAAGGGGTTTTGTTGTTGGAAATTAATTTGAAGTTTGGTGTTAGTTTTAAAGGTAACAAAGGCATTTGTCAGGATGAGAACATTGATCAGACACAGAGCATGAGAACCCTGAGTGTCTGAGTTCTCGTGAGAGCCAGAAATCTCAGAACCCTGGACTGGGTTGGGTGGGAAGGGACCTTAAACCCCATCCTGTGTCACCCCTGCCATGGGCACCTCCCACTGTCCCAGGTTGCTCCAAGATCCATCCAACCCAGCCTTGGGCACTTCCAGGAATCCAGGGGCAGCCACAGCTGCTCTGGGAATTCCATCCCAGCCCCTCCCCACCCTCCATCCTCAGAGGAAGGAATTTTTTCTGTATATTTAACCTAAATCTCCCTTTCCAGTCTGAACCCATTACTCCTTGTCCTGGATGAACAGTCCCTTTCCAGCTTCCTTGGCAACCCCTTCAGATCCTGGGAGGCTGCTCTGGGACATTATTTTAGTCTCATTTCTGTGACTTTATGCATTGGCAGAGGGAAAATGCTGGGTTTAATTCAGGATTTGCTGTGTCTTTTTGTGTGTGGCCTTTCTGCAGAGGTTTGCCCAATCCCTGGAAGTGTCCCAGGCCAGGTTGGACGGGGCTTGGAGCAGCCTGGGATAGTGGAACGTGTCCCTGCCCACGGCAGGGGTGGGAATGGGTGATTTTTGAGGTCCCTGCCCACCCAAATAATTCCATGATTCCTGTAAATACACTGGGAGCTGATTTTCTACCTGCTGTTTAACTGGAGCCTGAATCTCCAGGCTCGGTAAGGAATACCTGCAGTAATTTGTAGATTCTTTGTTATTTTACCATCTAAGTTATCTCAGAAGATGCATTTTCTGTTCCTCACGACCCGGTTCTCAGGAGGCATCTGCAAATTCCTAAATGTCTGTGTTCATTTCCCTGCACCCCTGGAATTCTAAACCTCACGCAGAAGTGTGGAAACCTTGTTTTGTTTTGTGTACCTTGATGCCTTTAGGAAAATACTCTTTGTTCTGGTTTGTTTGGTTGGCTTTGTTTGGTGTTTTTGGTTTTGGTTTGGTTTTGGTTTTGGTTTTGGTTTTTTTAGAAGAGAGGAGAATACTTGGGAGCAAGAAAGTCTGAACAAGGAAATCCAGCTTGTTCTGGAATTGTGTTATTCTGAGTGAGTGGAGAACCAGGCCAGAAGCGTCCTGGGAGAGGACTCAGCTCGGCTTTAGGAAGCTCTTTTTACTCTGGAAGTGCTCATGAAACAAAGCTCCACAGCAGAAGAGAAAACCTAATCTCAAATGCCCCAGAAAATATTCCATGTGAGAAGGGGGAGGTTGGAAAGAAAGATTTATATTGCAGTTTACAGAGGTCTTTGCAGTTAAAGAGAAAGAAAAATAATTCCTGAAAGCTTTGGCCAGCGGCAGACTTTTTAACCTGGAATATATTTATAGACAGAAAAGTGATTGAAAAAATTCTTTATTTGGGGCTGGGGCACACAAAACTGCTTTGAAAGGAGGCTGAGGTGTTGAGGAAGAATCCCAGGGAAGTCAAGGGGCCTTTGAAGGTGAAATTCAGTTGTCCCTGAGAAATTTGTCACCTTGGAGGATTTTATTGCTGACTTTATTAATAGAGGGAATGGGGAAAGAGGAAACCCCTGTGAGTTTGACTGGGAATTTCCCCATCTGGGAGGATGTTCAGGGAAGCTGTTGGCATTTAACTTCCCTCTGTTGTGCAGGTTTGAAAGGGCTTTTCAAATGCAGCTGATGGAAAATTGATTTGCAGGTCAGGCCCATTTTTTGGCCTTCAAAGGCCAAAATAAAGAGTTTTTCCTCTTCCCTATCCCTTCTAAGCAGAAGACTGCCAACCTTTCAGTTATTCCCATGTCAAACCATTGTCCAAGTGCTGCCAAGGTGGCTCAGCTTTAATAATTTGGCTTTTCTGGGAGTCAACAGGAGCTCCAGGCCTGAGGGAGCTCATGGAGCCTCATTTCCAGGGACTCCTTGTCTTATCCATCATAACTTAATAAGTTTTATTTGAAGGTTCTGTTGTGAGTTTCCTCATTCCTAAGCATGGGAGAGTCTATGCAGGAAATAACTGGTATATAAAATATATAATATATAGTGTTTGTTCCTTATTAAACAAATGAAATCACATCATTTAAAGCTGATGTTTTTGTTTTTAAACTCCTAGTCTTCTCTTTGGACTGAACTGACAATGCCTGTTGTGTCTGCATTCTTGTGGGTGTTACAAATTATGGGGCATTCTGAATTTCTGGGTGGGTTGGGGAATGGGAATTAGCAGAAAATCCCTGTTTTTCTGTGGTGTCTTTCTGCACACCTTGGGCACTGATCACACCCCATGGCCAGACACAACAAACAGCATTTTTTGCCATTTTTCAGCCATTTAAACCAACTGCTTTTTACAGTGTTGGACATCTCAGTGTGTTGTTAATAATGTCAAAGCCAAGCTTAGTTCCACACTTGGAGCACATTTGTCTCATGGAAGGAAAGTTGTTGTCAGCTCCTGTGCCGAGTGCCCGTGTGATTCTGCACTCCCTGCTGTCTGCCCTGGGCCGGCCCAGAGCCCTGTGCCCCCTGTGTCTGAGCTGTGGGCGAGGGGCGGCTGAAACCCGCTGCTTTGGAGGAGACGTTCCTTTCAGAGACGTTCTTTCCCTCCATTTGTCTCAATCCGGGACATCTCCCTTCCTCCCGTTCGCGGTTTAAGACGGAAATTGTCAGTTTTTCATCCCCCTGTTGTGACAAGGATGTGCTCAAAATGGGCTCATCACGGCACCAACACACCTGGAATAGTTCTCTGCTGGAATTGAATCCAAGTTTTTGGGATGTGAATGTCTGAGCCCTGGCCACTGTGGTTTTAAAATATCCAATTGCAGCATAATAAAGGCATTAATAAATAAATTCCCACCCCTGGAGGGGAAAACAGTGCTACCTGAGACTGTGTTCCATCCTGTTCCACAGCCATAACCCTGCAAAATCCAGTGTCAGGGAACTGGGACAGGCTCTGCCTGCTGCGGGAATCAAACCCACCTGAGGATTGATTCTCCTGTGGGTTCTCAGATCTCCTGGGGGGCCAGTAATTTCCTGTGCTCTAAAGGCATCCTCTGTCTGTTTGAAAAGAGGAAAAATTATCTTTTTCAGTCATTTTCTTTTGTTGAACTTTCTCAGGCTCTGCTATATGGAAAAAACCCCAAAAATCACGCTTTTGTTCCCAGTTTGCTGCTCGTGTGTGCTCTAATTAAACTACCGTTCTTAATCTTTATGGTTAGAGATGGTTCCAGTCAAATGTGGATGGGTTAAACATCTTTGTCTGAGAGGCTTTGGACACCATTCATACAGAAATAAATAATATTTAAGAAATGAATGCTCCTAGGAATTCCCCTTGCCCTCAGTGGGAAATGCTGAGGAAACAAAACTGGATGTTTTCCTCAAGACTGCAAGGAGTTTATACGGAAATACTTTTAGGGATTTAATTAGGGAGAGAGAGAAAGAACTTCCCAATTCTGAATTACCAACAGAAGGAAGGCAGGAGGCACAGACTGGGGACCTTGGTTCATTCTCCAGGTAGGTCCTGTTGCAGTTTTTTGCTTCAGCCCAGAACAAACACAGCCATGAGAGCTCTCCCAGGACAAGGAATTCTCATCCTGCAATGCTCTGACAGGCAGGAGAAAGTCACCTCTCATTTTGTTGTTGTATAGCAGCATTGGTCATACATTTTATAACTTATTTTAGGTAATTTAATCCAATTAATATGCAGCTAATTTAGCATGACATGAGCTGTAGCTGTGCAGCTCCAGCTTTGTTCGTTAAATCCAACATTAAGTCATTGTTCTGACACCCCAAAGAGGCATAATCAGTCACTGATTAATTAGCACCAGGATGTCAGGCTCTAATAATTGACTAAAGTTTATCTTGTCAAAAATGGCTTTTTGGTGAATTTTATGCACTCAGTGAAATGGAAAACACAGCCCTAAAAACCACGGGCAGATCTCAGGGGGCACCTGCAGGGTTTGTTTGCCAGGTTAATTCAGGGACATCCTCCAGTGCTTCCTGCAGCTGACACAGCTCCAGCAGCACCTTCCCACTGCTGCTTGCAGAAAACAGAGTTTGTGTTTTTGTGAGTAAAAACCTTTTACTGTGAGTGGCACAAAACATCAAATGGGTTCTGAATGTGTTGGGAGAGGAGGCTGCAGGAGCATCCTTGGGTTGTCTCTGACAAGAACTGCTTTGAGACAGGGATCTGGAGGGAGAGATGATCCTCCAGTGCCTCCTGAGTTCCTCCTCCTTCTGTGCTTCCTGATCTCCCTCTCCTCCCCTGCGAGGTGGGTTTTGCTGTGTCTGTGCTGTGGGAATGTGGAGCTGGCCTGGGGACACTCAACATGTGTATGAGGGAGGGTGAAAGGGAAAAAACAGCCCAGGGTTGTGCCAGCAGCTGTGACAGAGAGGGCACCTGGGTCTGAACCTGTTTGTAGAGCAGATAGTGCTGGGATATTTATTTAAACTGGTTCTTTATGTGAAGAAGCCTTAAAGAGATTTCTTTGAGTGTAGGGCCAGGGAAGAGATGAGAACCCTGTGTGGGTCTGATCCACCCCATGTTGGGTTACCTGAGTAGTTCTAGCGCTGCTTTTGGCTGCAGGGAGTGGGTGACTACGTCAGATTTTGGGAATTGTGCCTGTTTGAATCCCCGTTAGAGGAATCAGTGTTTGCTTGGCTGGTTTAACTCGTTACAGAAGCTGCTGGAGCTTTCAGGTCAAGCCGCATCCACCACTGGAGATGATTTTCTTCACCCCTGTGGGACACAAGAGGATTGTTCGTATTTATTTTTATAACCACCAAGAATGATGTGGGTTTTCAAGGTGAGTGCCAGTCATGCAAATGCCAATGTTTTATTTTTCCCGAATTCCCCTTAAAAAAGGAGAGAATTGTCTGACAGGAGCAGATGAACAACTCATCTGAGAATACCAACAGCACCTGCTTTTCATTCCCAGACCTCAAAAAACTTCTCAAAGGAAGCCAATAACGTTTTTTTATGTAAGATGTATACAGTAAATAAATAAAACAGTGAGAAAAGGAAGGGAAAGTGACCTTCCCTGAGGCCACCCAATAAATAACTTGGCAGACTGGGAGAAGAATTCCTTTCAGTTGAGCTCCTTGCCAGAGATAAATATTGGAAATGGCACAATTTGGAATAGGAGCCTCAATCCTGCACTTGGTTCAGGAACCAGCACAGGGGTCCAATATCCAGGAGTGGCATTAAAAACATGCTCGGGATATAATGTAACTATTAATGATCAGTTTTCCTAAACTCTGAATTAATGGGTTTGACAAGAAGCTGTTTGAAGGCTTTTGAGGTGAGGGACTCCCAGTGTGTGTTTGAGGCATCCATTCCTTTAGGAGAAAGGGTAAATAAGTTCCTAATTTCCCAGGAAAGGAACCTGAAGAAGGAGTTATGTGTCAGGCACTGCAGGGAGAGTACTGAGGTGACCCTTCTTCCCCTGAGTCCCTCTTCTAATGAAGGCCAAGGCTCTTGGAAGGGCAGTGACTCTGAGCTTCCATGGATGCCTTTGCCAGGCTGGGAATTGCTCTGTGCCTCCTGCTCCAGGATCCTTGCTGGGGTTTGTCACCTTTAAATCTTAAACACACCTCAGGTCAGGGGAGCCCAGTTTATGAGGTGGTGGGAACAGAGAGAGCAGTAAATACCTGCCTTTTACGAGTGTCATTTCAATCCAAATTCCAGGTTTGTTGCTCGTGCCAGAGGCCATAAAACCCTCTAACAATCCAAACTTTGACTCAAGGCTCATAAAGCAAACTCCAATGGTAATGAAGTTTCTTTCAAGGTTTGTAGCCACAAACAAATCAGGATTTCACAGCCTGGGGACAGACCTGGAGCTGCTGCCCCTCTGAGCTCTGCAAGGTGAGGCACTGGAGCTCTGGCAGCCTTTTCAGGAGGGACAGGATTCCTTGGAATTCTTTCCCTGGGCATTTTCTGCATGTGGGAATATTGCAACATGCATAAATATGGGAACTTTCTACAGCTGAACCAACGCTTTAGTATGGAAAACCATTGATCTTTCAGGGATGATGGTTCTCGGCTATTATCCTGTTCTGGACAGACTTTTATCTTTTTATTTTTTAATAAAAAATAAGTAATTTTTTTGTTGCAGCCCTGCCAGGCTGGTGTTTGGTCAATAACAGCCAATTTAGCTCAATCTTGGCCCCTGTTTTTGTCAGTGGTGGCAGATGAAGCCCATAATGAAAAGGCCACTTGAGCTGTGATTCAACAAATGCTTCTTTATGTTCCTCTGCTTAATAACAACTATTAATGGATCTCTCAGAAAAAATAGGTCTGGCTTACTGAAAGTTTCTTATGTGACACGGATTTTTCACAGTTTTATGTTTATGGGAAAATTTAGGCTCAAATAACTCCAAATGAAGGAGCCCAAAGATAATTGTGGGGTTTAACATCTCTCCTTCACCACAGTGTGAATTCCATCTGCTCACACTGAATTCTCAGAATTCTCACCAGTCTGGCTGATGGCAATGTTGAGATTTTGGGGTGGTGTTTAATCAGAAAAACATGGAATGGTTTGGGTTGAAGGGACCTTAAAGCTCATCCAGTCCCACCCCCTGCCGTGGGACACCTTCCAGCAGCCCAGGTTGCTCCCAGCCCTGTCCAACTTGGCCTTGTCATTGCAGTCACATCACAAAATCTTCATTTTCTGTTTGTTCTTTTAATTCAGAACCTTCGGTGACATGGCACATGTAAAACTTGATCCTTATTTGCTGTCACTCCTCTGTGCACACACCCGAAGGGGGAGGAGGTGATAGCCTTGGCTTTAACCCCTCTCTTTGGGGGGATGGTGAGAAATAAACTCAATATAAACACCCCTGAGTGTGTGGGATGTGCCCCAGGGTGATGGGTGTGGGGTACAGAGCTCAAAAATAGGGTTTGGAAACCCAAACTCCTTCTCTGCTTCATCACTTCTGTGGTTTAAGGTTGGCTTCTGTAAGGTGGTGATGGGGTCATTTTTCAGGAATTGTGACCTGCTTGGGAATGTCACAATTCCAGGGACAGAGCTCGTTTGAGCCACGCTCTGCAGGCTGAACAGGGATTAGAGCCGTTGTGAATCTTGTCCCCTTCAGGTTTTATGACCAGATCCTTTTATTCTTTTTAATCTTCCCAGAATAAAAGGGTAGGGGAAGGGGAGAGGAGAGGAAATGATCTTATTACGACTTCTAAAAGTGGCTTTGTAGCTGAGAGTAAGAACCTTGGTGAAATGGAATGGGACAATAAATTGTCTGTGCTTGTTCCTCACTGGCCTTTATTTTCATTAAACATTCACAGGCACCATTGCAGTCACTTAAATCAACATGATGACCCACTTTAAAAAGATCGGCTGGAAGAAAATACACCTTTAATTATATTCAGTGATGGCTTTATAAACTTTATGGAGTGAGTAAATGTCTTCATGTGCATGTGAGGCTCCCATATGAGCAGAGAGGATGGTGAGGGATGTCTGTGCATCCTCTGCGTAGTTGGCGTAAAACAACTTTGCACCCAAGTTACACCTCAGGGAAAACAAGAACAAGTCCCTATAAGGAGTTTAATTAGGCACATTCTGCATTATAAACAGTGAACTTTGGAGAAATCATGTCCCCACTGAAGCTGGTGATGCAATTTTCCTATGGGACAAAGATTTCATAGAAATCATAAAATTTTCAAGCAACTTTGGTGTCTGAAATTGTTCTGTCTCTGAGGAAATTCCAGGTAAAAGTTCAGTGCCTGCAGAGTCTTCACTGGGAATATCTGTGTAGCATTTTTTCTTGGAAAAGCCTGAGCAGTGCATTCCTAACCCAGAAAAGGATTTGGGTCAGGTAATTAGCTTCAATTGTGTGAGTGCTGCAATTTAATTCATCCAGAGAACCCACATAGCCTCTCATGGCTGGCATCCTTTCCCTGAGGATGCAGAATGAGAATTATCCAATCACTTCTCATTCCTGGCAATTCTGAACCAGCCCCTTCACAGGAACCAAACAAAGGAGCAAACAACCAGGTACCCACTAATCCAATTTGTCTGTGATGAGAAGGTGAACAAGCTCAGGTCTGTCTTAATATTTTCTGCCTCTGCTGGACTCCCAAAATTGTCTAAAGCACCATCTCCCTTTTGGTTTTGTTTTATTTTGGCTCCCAGGCAGCCTGATTTCATTATGACAAGTGCTATTTTATCCAAGTATTAAGAATCTGTGTTTGCTGCGTGACGACACAAATTTTATCAGCCAGTAACAAGCATCATAAAATCAGTTTGCAGTAGTTCTTTCTTGGCAGCTTGATAATCCACGCTGCAGAAATGAGATGTTCTCTGGGGCTCCTTTTCAGTGCTAATGTAGTGCATGAATGCAGAGCTTTTATTTTTAGTGCATTTTAGAATAAGGCAAAGATATTATTTGGCATCAGACAGCACAAGTGCTCCTAGTTCTGGTCTGCTCCTGTTCCTGTACAGCACTAAATCTCCCCTTCCTAAGGCATCATCATTCCCTGCTGTAATAAATGCTAAAAAAAAATGAAAAAGAAAAATTCAAGTATAGCAGAGCTGAACTTTTGGAGATGGATTGCAGCAGCACTTTAACTTGCACTTCAATTCTGCACAAATTGCTTTCGATTTTACCTGCTTTGCATTTAGGAAAAAACCACCCCAAAATTCCATTTCTCTTGCAGATGCAAGGGCTGCCCCCACAGAGCCAGATTAGTTCCTGTCATCCGTGTTTGATCCTGCAAACTCTGTTAGCAACCCCTGGCAGCTCCAAATGAAGTTGCACGGAGGGAGAGCTCTCAATAGAAATCAATTTGCAGCACAAAATGCCTGATTTGCAGTTTTATGGCTTAAAAGTCCTTAACCACCGTGATTTATTGTGTGCAGTTAGGAGGGAAGGCTGGGGGGGTGATTCTCCTGATTTGGGCTTTCTATGTTTTATTGGTGGTGTTTGCTTTCAAATATTAGAAGTAAAACAATGCTGTTAATTATCAAAGGAGTCTCGATCATTTCTGGATCCTAATCTCACGTGGGAATTTGCATCATGTGCAGGATTTTTTCGGGTAAATGTCATGATTCCCCTCAAATTATCTGAAGTGTAATTCAAGCTACCCAAGGTGTATTTCAAGCTGCCCAAGAGGGGAAAAGTGAACCCCAGGGGCTGCTCAAGGTCATCAAACTGAATCTTAATTACTGAATGTATTTATAAATAACGGTGGCCATGGAACATAGCAGGGTGGCTGCATTGCTGCGCAGGACGGCTGCTCCACAGCCATAAAGTTGTTTTAGTGGAGGGGAATCATTTGGTAAATTTAAGGTAAATTGTGCCCTTTTGTGAGGCTCAGTTCCAATAGAAGCAAGCATGTGCAGCCTGGAGTGACTGAACAGAGACTGGAACAGAACTGACAGGGAAGGCTTCAAATTAACTTCTTGTTCCTGTTCTTAGTGGGGATTTCATCCAAGTTTCATTGGCAGCAGCAGAAGTTTTCTCTCTTTATACTCAGGCACAGAGTAACAGCCACACAGGGCTGTGCAGAGCTGGAATGCAGGTGTGGTTTGGGAATCCAGGTGTGGTTTTGGAATGTAGGGGTAGTTTTAGAATGCAGGGGTATTTTTTTTTGAATGCAGGTGAGGATTGGGAATCCAGGTGTACTTTTAGAATCCAGATGTATTTTTGGAATCCAGGTATATTTTTGGTATGCAGGTGTATTTTTACAATCCTGTTGTATTTTTAGAATCCATGTGTATTTTTGGAGTGCAGGTGTACTTGCAGTGCTGAGGAAGGAATGATGAAAATCATCAATTTCAATCATCATTCTGATATTTGATCTCACATTGCTGACACCAGAGTTTTTCTGGTGAGGTTTGGGTTATACTCACTTATAGGTGATGGTTTCCTTCTCATAAACCACAAAACTCTTCCACTCTCATGTGGTGAAAACAATACAACATAAAAGATTTTTCTACTTTCTCCTGCTTTTAATTTTGAGGTTATTCATTATTACCTTTCAGTGCTGCCCAATATCTGTCTGTTCATCCTCATTCAAGTGGCTTTTCTCCTTAAAACACAGGCATGAGAGACACCTCCATATCTTGATTAAAATCTCTACATTTTTACATTTTAAATACTGCTCTGTATTTAATAATCCTTGCTCTGAGGCAGTGATTCCTTAATATTGGGAAAATACACTTTCAAATTCGCTGCTTGATCTTTGTTCTTGTTCTGGAGTACAAAGTCCCACCACTCCCAAAACACAAAAGTCCTGGCATGGTTTGGGTTGGGAGGGACCTTAAAGCCCATCCAGTGCCACCCCTGCCATGGGCAGGGACACCTCCCACTGTCCAAGCCCCGTCCGACCTGGCCTTGGGCACTTCCACCTTTGGAGAAAACACACCTTGTGCTCTGCTTTGTCCCAGCCAGAGGGTTCTGCCTTCACACAAATCCCGATTATCTCAGGACAAATTTCTAAGTGTGGGAGCAGCAGCTGTTGAAATGAGCCACATCACGAAGGGAAAATGTGAGGCATCAAACAAAGCCCTCAGTCAGGTGGGTTGTTGTCAAGCTCCTGGATCTGCAGCTGGGATCTATGTGGGAGGGAAGGAAGCTGGGGGAGGGAACAGGAGAAGAAGATTTAAGAGCATTTTAGGACAAGTGCAGCTCTGGCAGTGTGAGCTCTGTGTGCCTCTCCCGGGCTGGGAGACGTGGGAGTTCCTGCCCTGCCGGAGCGTGGAGCCCACGGCACAACACAAGCACTCAACTCCTTCCACTCCAGTGAACTTTGGCAGCCTGGGAGATTCGCTTTGTGTTGTTTACAGGCTCTGTTTTCCCCTCTTTCATTACCCTTGTTTCACTTTCTGCAAAGATAATGTGCCTCAGAGTCAAGCACAAAAGGAGGCTGCTGATAGACAAGCTGCTTTTTGTCATCTGCAGGGAATCACTGTCATTTGCTAAGTGTGTGACCCGCTCTCCTCTGCTCTCTTTTGCATCTTGGAGAAGAATTTGTGGTGCCGCTGGGAATCGGGAAAGGTGCCTTGGAGAAAACAAGCCGGTGCAAGGGGCTGCGGGCTCTGGGGTGGCCCAGCTCCATCCCTCCTTCCCAACAGCCCCACTTTGTGCCTGGGTGTTATTGGGAATGTCTGACAACCAGAGCTTGGGATCTGCTGGGTCTTCATCAGTTTAAAACCATCTTGGAATATGCTGCATTCTGCTTTTTATTTTATCAGTCAGGAATTTGGTTTTTTTTGGTTTCTTTAATTTTCACTGTGGGGAATTTTTGGTTTCTTTTATTTCTTAACTTTTACCATGGGTAACTTTTTTGTTGCTATTGCACAGATGTGACTTTCTGGCCATGAAATTCAGCTTGGTGCTACCAGAATCCTTCCTGGTGTTGGATTCCCACTTCCCAGCTTTCATTTTCCTAAGCAGGAAATGCATCAGGAGCTGCTTTTCAGTCACCTGGCTAAAGAGAGTTGAATTTATTGTCCCAATACCTTGTGAGGATTCTGTCCCCTTTCTCAGGCCATGAGCTGTAATGCCTCTGCTCCAGCCCTCACCCCCTGAGGATTACTGAGCTTCATTCTCTTGCCAAAACAGCAACGGAATGTCATTTTTCTCAGCCTTATTTACAGTAAGCTCCCTTTATTCAACACCCAGGCAGGAAGGGATTCTTAAAGTGGGCATAGATCACATTTATGTTCACTTAATTCCCCTTTACAGCGCCAGGATGATGTAAATCACCCTCAGAATAGACCACAATCAGACACTCTCCATCAATGGTCCTGCAGTGGGAACTGCAGCGAAGCTCATTCATTTAGCAGTCCTTAATGGGAGGTCACTCATTATTTACACAGCTTACAAGTCGTTTGGAATTATGGTTTATTAGCACCAGAGGCAGGAAGATGATGCCAGGAGGAACATTTCCCTCTAGTCAGATGTGCCCTGCTTTACTCAAGGTAATATTTAGAGGGTTCATTTTCACTCCCTGTGCGTGCCCTGCCTGAGCTGAATTCCTGGGCTGGCAGAGACCTTTTGGAGTTATCAAAAAGTTCTAGTTGACATAAAAGAAACATCTTTGAGGCATTTGTATGAACAACATTCCTCCTGCATTCAGCTCTCAACTGCTGCTCCTTGAGCAGAGAACCTGCTCGGGTCCCATCATGAATTCAGGACCCATTTAATCCTTCTCAAGCAGAGTTCATCTCTGTCTTGTTTGTTTGTTTTGGGTTTTTTTTCCTTTTTACACTCCTGTGAAATTTTTGAGGGGGAAAATCTATCAAAAGCTGCTGCTCCAGAAGTAATATGTAAGACACAGGTGTCCACTGGGAAAGGATCTCCTCAACCAGAGCAGCAAACAGAGAGCTGAGCAGAAATGCCACTGGGAAATGTTTCTCAGGTGTGACCATGACAAGAATTTTAATATTTGCTACAACTCCAGGGTGGCACAGCACTGTTGCATTAAAGCTGAGTGAGAACACAGAGAAGGAACAGTTAAAGGTGCTGAAATCACCTGTGCATAAAATTTGTGTCCCTGTGTCCTGGCTTCTCCAGCACCCTGTGAAGCAAAGGGGATTATTTACTTTAATATTAGTTTATAACATTTCCAGGTCCTGAATAGCTCATTCCAATTGCAAATGAGGAGGAGAGGAGAGGGAGAGGGAGAGGGAGAGGGAGAGGGCAAGCTTTGCATGTACGTAAGCCATGAGNGAGAGGGAGAGGGAGAGGGAGAGGGGAACCTTTGCCTGTACCTCAGCTCTGAGAAGGGATCATTAACCAGACTGTCTTCCCAAACCTTGTGCTGTTACCAATCCTATTAATAACCAGCACTCTCCTATTAAGCCATCTCCCCACTTTCTAACCCATTAGCAATCCCTTTACAGAAAAATTCATTGTAATGTCTGTTCAGAACACCTATTCTTGACAGGCCATTTTTGGGGGGGAGTATTGTTTAATTATGATTTAAAAGCTTGGCTTCCTGAACTTCACAAAGAATTAATGACTTGAGTTGCTCCATCTGACTCTGGCAAAAGCTGTTCCCAGATTAACTGTACTCCCTGTTCTCTGCCTTGAGAACTTCTTAGGGCATATTCAAGCTTCCTTCCTCTCCTCTTCTGTGAGGAGGAGCAGGATTATGTAAGGAAATGGCAACAATTATGATATTAACATAATGGGAACAATTAGTGCAGCAAAATCCACGAGTTAATTGAAGTGCACTCATGTCTTTTGAAGAAGGGCTTTGTCATATCTTGATTTACCTTCTGGTTGTTACAATGCTCTGCTTTCTCTGAGTGGGGGTGAAAGCCAAGTGAAAGTGTTCAGGCATGCAGGAATTGGAGGGGAAAATACGGAAAAATATGGAAAAAGCTGCCTTGTGGCTCTGACACCTGACAGGGCTCAGTTCTAGTGCTCAGTGATGATTTTCCCTTTAATCCTTTCAGGAGGAAGGATGAGGTGTCCTGTTGCTGTCCTATAGCATAGCAACATACCCCTTGCATGTCAATCACAGAAGTTTCAAGTCCTCTAACAGGTCAGCGTGATTTGAAATACCCTCTAGCTGTCTTGTTACTTGTTGGTTTGTTATTGTTCCTCCCCTGAGAGGTCTTTATTGGTTTACTATCATGTACCTTCTTTCATGATTGGTTCATTCTGTTATCTCTACCTGATGATGTAACACTTTAAAACTCTCTGCGAGAGAACAACCGGGGTCTCTCTGCTTTGGCTCCCCTTCAAGCTAACTGGCCCCTGCCCTCTCGAGGGCAGGAGAAAATAAACTTGGAATGCAGCTGACAGAGTTTCCACTCTTTTCTCCGTACCTTCCGCTGCTGGCTACAGCATGCCTACATGCTGTGAGGAGGCGTTGGGCTGCACTGGTAAACTGAGGCACGCAAACCTCAGTTACCATCAATTCAGTCGCTGGTTCACGCGGGCATCGGACCCCGTTAACCTGCAGGCCGGGCTGGGAACAGCCAGGCCGGCAGAGAATTAACAGTGTCCAAAATAAGACATCACGAAACATGAATTTTGTCTTGGGAAGAAACCCTTAGTCAAGAAAAAATTTACCTGTTGAAACCAGGGGGTGGAATTTCCCGGATCAAATATAAACCCAAGACACAACAGCTCAGCTGAGAGAAAAACAGATCGGGCTCCCCACTCTCTGTTTGCTCTTTGTATCTTCAAACCAGGCAATTGATGTCTTGCTAATGCTGTTTTCCACCCAGGAAGGTTTGTAAATATTTCCTCACAACCCAGGGTGTTGTTCAGTGCAACCTGAGGTTGGCACAGGAGACTGGGAGTGGGAAATGAGCTCCTGTCCAACTTTATTAAAGCTTGTCTTTAATTTCATTTGAGCAAATAACTGCATTGGATTTGAAACCTTCCCTTGGGTGTAAAAAACCTTACAGAACGTTTTTTTTTTTTTTTTTTTTTTTTTTTTTTTTTTTTTTTTTTTTTTTTTTTTTTTTTTTTTTTTTTTTT
Organism: Dicrurus megarhynchus; assembly: GCA_013399195.1. Classification (NCBI taxonomy): domain Eukaryota; kingdom Metazoa; phylum Chordata; class Aves; order Passeriformes; family Dicruridae; genus Dicrurus; species Dicrurus megarhynchus. Next base: position 186,693 of record VXAD01009641.1, read on the forward strand.
TTTTTTTTTTTTTTTTTTTTTTTTTTTTTTCTTTTTTTTTTTTNTTTGTTTTAAATCTGCTTTTGCCCTTTCTCAGGTCTTTCCCAGAAAGGAAGATCCATTTATTGTAACTGATTGTAGCATTCTCTTTTTCAGTTTCTTGGCTCTTTGCTCTGTGTTTCTCACTTTGTGCCATGAATGCCTAATTCCAAATGGGGATTTCAGGAGCCCCATCTACCCTGCAAAGAATTGGAGGCACCTCTGTGTTTGCTTATCTTTAGAAATTGTCTTTGCTTCCCTCAGGCACCTGAGGGAGGGCAAGAATCCCTCCCGGCTCCGTTTTCCTACCGTTTATATCCCAGGATATATCAGAGCTCTGGCAAAGAGCTGATTTATGATGCACACTTTGAAATTCCCTATGAAAGCCAGGGGCTGAAGGGAAAACAGAGCCTGAACTTGAAGATGTTAAACTAAGTCCAAGTGTCCATGTTTTGGAATTTCTGCAGTTAAAGGATGTTGAAAGGTGCTGAGTCCCAACACATTCAGTCCTTTCTGCCTCACCCTCTATGGCACAGGAGTAGAGATTTCCTTACAGACTGGGCTAAGAGGGCAGCTTTAAGAGGAGTCTGATTCCCATTTTTATACCTGGAGAAAGAACTCACACCCTCTGTGCAAGGTGGGACCATTTCTGGAGAACAAACCTGGCTTGGGTGGTTACCAACTATATTTAATTATTTTGGAAAACAAGAATTTCCATCAGTGAATCACAGCCTCACTGAGCACCACAGTGTTTGAAAATCTGTGGAAAGCTGGTTTATGTCTTTTTCCTCCCATTTTTTCCCCATCCCACAGGGAAGTTGTTCCTTCTTGGTTCTGGTTTCACTGCTGGGTCGTTCGAGGGGGCTTGGGCGATATTGTGCATCAAAAGCACAATGTGGCAGTGAGGTTTAGATTGGATATTAGGAAAAAGTTTTCCGTGGAAAGGGTTGTCAAGCACTGAAACAGGTTGTGCAGGGCAGTGGTGGAGTCCCCATCCCTGGAAGTGTTCAAAAAGTGTGTGGATGTGGCACTTGGGGACGTGGTTTAGTGGTGACCAGGGTGCTGGTTGATGGTTGGACTTAGTGACCTTTGGTTCCAGCCTGAAAGATTCTATGATTCTGTGGTTCTGTGACATCAATAATGGTTAAGAAAACACTGAGATTTGATTATTGTTGGGTGCATGCTGGGCAATCACAACTTTCCTACTGAATTCCAGAAGAATCTGTGGGAGAACACAAGAATTTTCTCTGTAGATTTTTATTAACCAAGCAAACTGTGGGGGTTTTAATTTTTCCAAGAGTTAAAATGAATAAATGGCTCTGCAGGCAAACCACGCAGTCTCGTTCCAGAGGTGAGGTGCACTGGGCTGTCCTTTGTCTCACTGGCTGAGGCACTTTGGGTTTTTTCCTGAAGAGACAGAATTATTTCCAAGGGATTTAATTTCCAGCGTTATGAGTCACAGGTAAGTAGAATTCACCCCCAGCTCATCCCTGATCAGGTGCAAAGACAACTGCACTGAGGGACTCCCAGCAGCGACAAGTTTGCTGCTCTTACTGGGTGACCTTTCTCACTGGACACGAGCTTTATTTTGCAGCTGTGGTTTGTGAAAAGTAAGTGATTAACAAATATTTATGGCATGAATGCCCCCCATCCAACCCAAATCCACCCCTGATCACCCAATATTTACCGAATGTGGTTTTCTGGTAGGAGACTCCCTCATAAAAATTCTCTGCGAAAGGGGTGGGAGAGGAGATTGTCCTGTGGAAGTGAGCCGAGCTTCTCTCTCTGTGTGCAGCAAAGCAAAGAGAGGACAAGGACAAGTTTGGATGTTTGTCACACTTTTGCCTAACTTGGCGTGTAGGGCAACTTGATGAGTTCAATTAGCAAATTATAGTTAGTCCATTATCCAACTTATAAAGGTAGAATTGTTTTCCACTTTATGCAGCACACAAACAGTGTAAAGAAACTCAGCCATGTGGCAATAACAAACTTCTATTTGCTCTCCCTGCTGAAAATTGGCCTTTATAGTTTTGTTTTAATATTTGAAAGTGACTCTTGCTGCCTTCCCTCCCTCCACTGCAGCAGCCTGGGAATGGCATATGCTTTTCTAAAGGGTTGGAAGAAGACATGCCATTTGTGTGTGTGATTCCAGGCACAGTTTCTTTGCCTGAAACCCCTGGGGATGTGTAAAACTGCTAAAAAAGAAAACTGCTGCAACTTCCTTTGATTAATGGATGGCTGAAGGAAAGTGTTTTGAAGAAAAATTTACAAATTGAGAAGTGTTTGTTTCAGAATATCATCAACAAATCAAAAGTGCAGCACAGCAGCATCATGAGTTGATGTGTTCCAGCGGTTGGGCCCTTCTGGACAGAAAATGAAATAAAAAGCCATTTCTGTGATCACAAATGGGCATAGTAATGAGTTTGTTTTATTTTCAGGATGTTTGGTTCCTGACTTTTGAAAGGTACAGTGTCATGTAGAAATTGTAGCTGATATGGGAGCTGTGATTTGACACCCGCTGACTCCAAATATTTAATTAAAACTCAGGGCACAAAAGTAATAATTTACCAGCATTATAAAAGGCTTTGGCTCGCAGTGAGAGGCATTTGGGGATCAAAGATCACAACCTTGCTGAATAAAAGGGGGCTCGGTTTAATGATCACTGATTCAACATCATTTAAATGTGCAGCTGAAAAAAGCCCCGTAATGGAATGTAACGGAACATAAATTCTCCAAGGAGAAAATAAAGCCTCTGTGTGTGTCTGTATTTTATATCCCAAAGGTTTGACAAGGACATGGATGGAGTTCCCTGGTGCTGGGGGCAGGGGGACATTGATAACGAGCCCAGGAGCAATTAGGATTTGGCTCATGGTAACAAATTGTTGGAGCCCAGTGGCCCCACATGGATGTGCTCCTCCATCTGGGACTCTCTGGGGGCTCCAGGGAGGGGATTTGTGCTCCTCAGCCTTCCCTTGCATCTCCTCCAGTGATTCCCTGCCAAAACAGAGCCTGAGTTGGGGTTTTTTATTCTATTTTGGTGTTATAGATGTACAGGCTGACAATATTTTCCTGTTCAGCTCTCCTGGCTCTCAGTTTAATGAAGCAGTTGCTTGGAAGGGTTGGAATTAGGGAGGGATGGCAGGACAAGGAGTCTTGGCACTGTTTTGGCGATAATTTCATAGCGACTTTGCAAAGTGGTTTATCACCAGTGGAAACACCCCAAAGTTTCTACCTCTGCTGTCAGAAATGAACTCAATTAGGCCTTTATTTCATATACCTGCACTCAAAACTTGTCTTGTGGTCTTGGTGCGGTAGAGATGGTCCCGGCACATCACACCAGGGAAATAATTCCTGGTGCATTAAGTAAAGCATCCCCAAAACTGGATCTTCTTCCAGAAAAAACAATTACCTCCTGGAAGCCTCTGTTATCCAAGAAACTGAAATGGGGGAAGGATGAAGAGGAGGAAGCAGCATTTTTAGGGACTTTGTGATGAATAAATTCAGTCCTGCTCTGTCATGACCAAATCCCTGCCTTCTAAGACCTAATCCTGAGCCAAATTCCAAGTTTTAAGAGACCAGAATTGAGTGTTAGCATGAGGTGAACCTGCCCCAAGGAGTTCATGGTACAGAACATTTTTATTTTCTATTATTAATTGCAGACTTGTTGCTGTTCCCAGTTTCGGCTGCAGGATCATGACTCAGGCAACACATTGCTCGTTGTCACTGCTGCAATTAGTGGTGACAACAAATAATTATGAGCAATTGGTAATCAGAGATCTATGTGATAAATCACGCTGAGGCATTCCGAATCAGAGAAAATGCTTAAATAGGGAATATTTACGTGGACAATTTATTAATAGACGGCGGAATTAGAAATTTTAGGCTGGAATTTGTGAGGCTAAGTTGGTGTTGAGTTCCCACTAAATATGAGATCAACACTTTTCCCCTCACCACCCTTTTACTTTCAGATCCCATTGCCCAAGTGTGTGCTATTTAATCTTGGTCTGTCTCTGCTTTTAGTGCTGATCCCATACATAAACCCTTGGCTACAAAGAAATTACACTTCCAAATGCTGAAATTCTCAGAACCCATCAATCAGGCATTTCAGCAGATACAGGGAGACTTCGGTGCACTCGCACCAGAATCTGCCACATGAATTATGAAGCTGAATATCTCCAGCAAAAGTCCACACATGCAAAACCAGAACGTTATTTTCAATATCACACATCTGTTGTGTTTAGGAGCTGCTGAACTGCTCTAATGCCAATTAAAGATGTGTTTTCCCTGTAGTTCCTGAAGTCCTTTCATCTGCTGCCACGGGCAGGAGTTTTCTGTTGATTCCTCCTCCTCGGGATGAGGGATTTGCAGGCTGAACTGTAAACAACTGTGAGAGTGTTGTGACAATTTTCTTCACTCTAAATCACCTCACGCTCCTTCCTGCTCATTGGGCAGCACAAAGAGCTTTTCCTTGCTGGAATTTTTCCTCTCCCTCTAAAATGGTGCAGGATCAGGCCTGGGAGGAAGGCGCTCTTAAAGTTAAGCACGTGCTTAATTGCTTTGCTGGATCAGTGCCCTGCTCCACTGATGCTCTCAGTGCCATTTGCGGGAGCTGTAATTGCCTGCCCACGTCTGCAGTGGCTGCTCAGCACTAAATCTCTGTGTCCTGTCCTCCTCCTCCAGAGCTGCTCCCCGAGGCTGTGAAGGTCACTGGAGAGCAACAGGCCTGGTTGGATGAGGAATCCAAGCCTTGGAAGAGTTGCTGTGGCTGCTGGTGGCAAAGCTGAAAAGTTTGTGGATCAGTGGTGTCATCGTCTTTGGGATGAATTTTCACAACCTTGGGCAGGCAGAGAGCACAGGAATGAAGCTGAGTCTCTTTAGCTTGACTTCTTAGAATCCTAGAATTTTTTAGGCTGGAAAAAACCCCTTGAGATCAGTCCAACCATCAAACTGCCAATTCCACCCCTAAACCTGTCCCTCAGTGCCACATCCACACATTTCGACGAGTTGTGATTTTTTCAGCTCCTTATGTTTTACCATGAGCCCATTTCAGTCTGGTTATCAATAAGCAGAACATTTCAGCTCATTTCCAGTCTGGTTATCAAAAAGCTGAATATTTCAGCTCATTTTGCTGATTTTGGTTATCATCAAGCAGAACCTTCAGCCTGGCGCTGGAGCAGGTGCTGATTCACTCCCTGATGAATTTGGGATCGTGATCAAAGAGCAGGAGCTGTGAGGACACACCAGGGGTGGTCAGGGACCAGCAAAGCAGGGCATGGAGCGTCCCTGATTTAGTCACACCCCCAGCACAGGGTTGTCCTGGAGCAGCAGGAAAACAACTCCTGAGCTCTTGATGTTTCCTGGAATGGAAAGAAAATGCAGCAGAAACTGGAAGAAGCAATTTCGGTTTGGGTTTGAGCTGAAGGAGCCCATGCGGGTAACCCATAACACCCAACTGCTGCTTCTGTGCCAGCTAAGCTTCTGCTTGCTGTGCCTGAGTCCAGGTTTCCTGTTCAAAGGAACTTATTCCCTACTTTCCTTGCAATTTCGTGGAATTAATAGCCAAGCTGGTGCGGGGTGTGCAGATGTGCTCCAGGTAATCCATTCCCACCCTGTCATTTTTGTCACTTTTTTTGTTTGCTTTCCATGGAAAGGAAGAAGCTCTTCATGTTAAAAAGGGGAGTTAATACTTGTGGAAGGCAGCTTCCTTGGGAATGAATATTTATCACAGGCTTTATACATAAAGCTCGAAAGTTGGGGAATCTTTTATTTACGAAGCATTCCTGATGCCACTTAGTGTAGGAAAAAGGAGGTGCTCGTGGAATCATGGAATGGGTTGGGTTAAAAGAACCTGAAAGATGATTCAGTTTCAACCCTTGCCATGGGCAGGGACATCTTCCAGTGTTGCGGGTTGCTTCAGCCTGGCCTTGGACACTTCCAGGGATCCAGGGGCAGCCACAGCTGCTCTGGGAATTCCATCCCAGCCCCTCCCCACCCTCACCCTCAGAATTCATCCACAATATCCCATCTAACCCTGGCCTCTGGCAGTGGGAAGGCATTGCCCCTTGTCCTGTCCCTCCACCCCTTGTAAAAATTCTTTATTTTAGACTGGTTTGACTTTCTTTTGATGTTTGAGCCTGGTCTGGGACACATGGAAATCAATCCCATGGCTCTGGCCCTGAACCCACAGCATTTACTGGATGTTTGGCTGAGTGGCTGGGCTCCCAAAGCAGGCAGGTGCAGGAGGGCTGGGACTTGGACATGTCCCTCCTTCCATCAGGTGCTCTTGATGTGCCCTTGGCACGTGAATTCCTCTCTGTTTCTCCCCAGGCTGTTAAAATCTCACTGCATGGATTAGATCAGGGACAGCTGTTCATGTGTGTTTACGGTGTTTTACTGACCTACAGCTTGGATTTTCCAGGGAACCTCCAGCCCCCAGTTAGGAAACACTTCCAGCAATGAATTTACCCTCAGAGCTCCTGCTGGAGTGGACAAAATTTGTCCTAAGGTGGGATATGATCAATTCTCAAGTGATTCAAAGGGTCACTCTTCCTTAGGTGAGGGTTTCCTCTGGACAACTCAGTTTTCCAAAGGCTCAACGAGGTAGAAGCTGATTCCTTGCCCAGTGTGGATTTCATACTTTGGCCCAAAACTTGTTCTTCTGAGAGAAAGAACCTGAAAAAAATCACAGGTCTGGGCAGGCTTTTTTTGGATCTTTACATTCCAGCTTTTTATTTCTGTCTCTTTCCACTCCCAGTAATTTAGTTCATGGTTCTCCAGGCTGAGAATATTCAATTCCTTTTGTTTCTGTGAGATAAGGAGGCAGGAAAATGAGGAGGTTTGATAATGTCATTTCTCCCCTATCTCTGGAGAGGGAGAAGAGGTGAATTCCTATAAAACTGAAGGCAAATACTTGGGTTTTGTTCTGCTCTGGAGGTTGATTTCTGTGCAGCCAGCTGGTAACATTTGTGTAGAAATGGCATGAAATTTTCAAAGGTTTGAGGAGGAAAGTGCTAAAAGGCAAAAATTTATCCAGTGCTAGGGTTATGCTGTAGATTTGAGGAGTACAACAACATTTATGTGTGGTTTAGAGCTTTGCCAATCTTTTAAACAGTTAGAATGACACCAGGTATAAATAATATTGTTCCATGATTGCTCTGCATCAAATTTTTAGTTGGGCAGTTAAAAAATAATTTTAAAAACCCAGTTATTGCTCCCATCTGATGAGCAGAAGCAATGCCAGGAAATGTTTCCCTCCATCCCTGCCGTGTGCTGTTTGTGTCCCTGTCCCAGCCCTGCAGCCCCTCCTGTGCTCCCAGAAATGTCCCTTGGCAAGGCCCTGCTGGTGCCAGAGCTGGGGATCTCATCTCTGGGATGTGATCTCCTGCTCACGAGGCAGAAGTCCACATTTCACGGCTCATAAAGCAGGGGGATTGTGTGGCTCCAAGGACTGGTGGTAGGAGGCAGCCCCATCCATTCTCCCATGGCTGGCTGGAATTTAGCCCAGGCATGGATGAGGGACAACACCTTGGCAGGCACAGCGTGGGCAAACTGGGAGCAGTGCAGCTCATTCTGTTCCTCCTCTGCAAATAAACAACACATTTATTCCCCCTCTGCAATCCCAACACCTCCAGCAGCTGCACACAGGAAATAATCTGGAATTGTCTGTGTTTTACAGGCATTGTCCTACAGGGAGAGAGAGCAGCCTGGGATGTGTTTTGCGCAAACAAGCTCTTGCAGGGAGTTTGGGGAGAGGATCCTGCCCTTCTGCACGACCTTGATGTGTATTAGGGGTGAGCTGACCCGGTCACAAGCTCCCCTTTATCCATTAGGAGCTGGAATTTGATGATCCTTGTGGGTCCCTTCCAGCTCAGGATAGTCTGTGATACAAAGGGGCCCGGTTAAACTGGGGTTTGTGAGGATTCTGTGCTGAGGCACTGATGGAATTTCCACCAGCAGAGGAGGAAAGCAGGAGTGAGAGGGAGTAGCTGGCAGGTTTATTACCCCTGGGCTTCCTGGAGCTGCAGGTGTGTCGCTGATGAGATTAAAGCCCTTTCTTCACCTCCAGGATCTCTTCCCTGAGACATCAGGTCAAGTGCCTGTTGTTTAACTGCCCTGCCTTTAAACTCTCCGCAGCCTAAATGGACTGGAAGAGATTTAAATACCAGCTTTGTTCACCCACTTGACCGAGAACGACCCGGCAGTGCCACACAAACGCAGCAAACCAAGGTGGGATTTGATAAGGGGGAAGCGATGGCTGGCTGGAGGATTGATAACCATCGAGGGATTCTCCTGGCAGAGAGCGAACCCTCAGCCCTGCGAGCAGCTGTGCTGCAGCATCCCAGATGTTCCTAACAGGGTGAAGGGAAATGGCACCTCCTGACGTCCCGGGGTGTGTTAACCCTGGGTTTGGTGTCTCTCCCTGGTACCAGGGCACCCCAAAAATGCCCGGGGCTGTTTGGGCTCCTTGCACAGATATTCCCTCTCCCAGCCAGGCAAAGGCACAGCTGCTGTGGCCACTTTGTCACCAAAACTGGAGGAAAAGCAAAAACTGTCCAACACCATTTTTTTAGTGTTAGAGAATCAAGGCATTACTTTATTCTGGCCAGGATGTTGTTCTGGTCAGGATGTGCAACAGAAATCTTTTCATCCACACATTGCCCGGGTTGAGCAGAGAAAATCATTGCATCACACATGATTTTTACTAGATCTTTCCCATACTTATACAGTCAAAACCTATAGAGATTCATTGGTTCAGTGTTCATTGGTCCCAAGTTAGGCAGTTCTTAGTATTTGGTTTCCTATTGGTTATTGATCCCAATTTAATCGATGTTAATTAGGCTCTCATTCTTTGTTCTCTTATCTCCCCTTTCCCAGACCAGGTGTCTCTGACCATGCCGGGGGGTGAAGTTTGGAGTTGATGTTCGTTAAAGGTCGTTGATAGTCGTTATCTTTTGTGTATCTCCTGTGCTACCCCCAGTCTGTTGAGATGTTAACATCATCAGGCCTCCAGTAGTGAAACAGGCTCCTGAAAAGAAACTTCAATTCTTTTTCCCCTGGGCAAAGGGCCAACAAAACCCCTGACTAAAGTTACATTAAAAACTTTTAAACCTTGCATCATTTCCAACAACTTGACCAGCATGTTTTGTGTGTCCAGCTGAGAAGCAAGGTGGCAGCAGCAGCTTAAAATGTTCCTCCCTCGGCGCATAAAGGTTGGAATTTTTTCTCTCTCCTGAGCCTGCAGAACCTTGTAACCAACGACAAAAAGTCCAGGGGTGTCAGAGAGAAGATCTATGCTCTGGTCTGGAGGGATGTCTCCTCAGAGCTCTATTAGTTGCCAAGAAATTACTTTTGCAAAAGTAGAGATCTCAAACAGCTCCTAAAAGAATTGGCTGGAGGGACACAGAATGACCGGGCTGTGCCCGGAGAGGTTTCCTGGAACAGGGGCTGAGATGCCACGGCGAGGAGCGTGCTGGAAATACACGGACACTGCCAGCAAAACGGGGAGTTTAATTGGATTGAAATCCTTCTTGTGCAGGAGGAGTAGCACAGATTCCTGGCTGACTGAACAGCCACTGAGCCCAGCGCCTCCGGCTCTTCCGCCCTGGCTCTGGGCTCTGAAATCAGCAATTAGTTCTCACTTTCCATGAGGCGACCTTCCCTGCATCCATCTGCTCTGTTTGGGCTATAAATTCCTCAGTGCCTGCCTTGGATGAGGCGTTTCCAAGGCAGGCTGGGCCTGCCTGGCCTCACACAGATCACGCTGATGCTGTCAGCACTGATCCTGGCGATTTCAAAAACTTCTGTTCCCGCTTTGGTTCCTTTCCTACATGCAGGTGGTTTCCTGCTCTCCCTGGGGTGCTCAGCTGCTTGTGGGAGTTGGGGGGGATTGGAGACACTTCGTTGTCACCTAAAAAAACAGTGAATGGGAGCTCCCCCATGGAGCAGTTCTCAGCTCGGGGGTGGGAACAGAAAGTAGAGTTAAAAAAGTGGTATTTGGGTGTTTTTGTATGAATTTGGGTAGTATGACAGACCAGCTCATTGTACTTGTTTCAAACTCATTTGAAACTCCATGGAGTTACATCAGCTGTGAAAGGAGTGAGAGAGATTTGTTTTAACAAACAAACTGTGGGTTTGCTGATAGGTAAAGATAGATACTGAGAGACAAAGAAGCAATGGGAAGAACCATGAATTCCGTAGGAAAAGAAACAGGGAGGGGGTACCCATTAGAAGGGGTCTGTATTAGGGGATCTGGGGAGTCCGTACCTCTCAAGGACCTCAGCCAATGGGAAAGAGAGAGGGAAATGCAGCCGGGAAATTGGGATAAAAAGGAGGCTGCGCCCTCCAACAATTGGAGAGACCCCAGGGGAAACGCCCCATGGCCTCTCCCTTTATTCGAATGAAGTAACAGCAGTCCTCTGTCTCCTTTTGGGACATAAACCTCTGGTGTTGGTGGATTAATTTTCCTGACACCTGAGAGTCCCATCTCATATGAGGGTGTCGTTAGCAATCTTGGAATTTGAAATAGAAAACTATTTTGGAGAAAATTATCCACGTAAGTTTTGATCTTGGTGTTGGATAAACTAATTCCACCTTTCCAGGTGGTTGGCACTTACTTTGAAGAAGGATTTGTTTATTTCCGAGGGTGTAGAGGGTCTGCAATCCCATATTGGCTTCAAAAAGCCAAAGCTGGGAGCACAGACACCCCAAGGGCTGAGATTTCTTCTCTTTTCAAAGGGTAACTTCTTTACTCTCCATATACAGAAGCCTAAAATACATCAGATCTCTATCAAAACAGAGAAATGGATCATTTAAAATCCTGGGATAGTTTGGGTTGGAAGGGACCTTAAATCCCATCCAGCCCCACCCCTGCCATGGGCAGGGACACCTCCCACTGTCCCAGACTGCTCCAGCCTGGCATTGGGCACTGCCAGGGATCCAGGGGCAGCCACAGCTCCTCTGGGCACCCTGTGCCAGAGCCAAACAGTCCTTGAGTCCTCTGATTTTTGGGAACATGGAGCTTGGAGACTTAACAGTTTTTCCCTCGAGTCATCTCTCAGCTGCTGCTGCTGCCACGCTGATCTCTTGCCCTCAACTTCATGGTGGATGAGGCCCCATTTTTTAAAAAGCAAAAGCAATTCTACTGTAGTCGCCATGATTTAAAGCTTTGTTCCTTGCTAAACCACAAAAAACTTGTGAAAATTTAGGTGCTGCACCAGCTTTTACAACAAGGAGGATTTAGGCTTGTACTTCCCATCAACTTTTGGTATTGTTGTTGTTGGCTGAAGTTTTCTTCAGAGAAGTTCTGGGCTTGGCTGGGAATGACCAGAACTCTCCCAGGGCAAAGGGTGAAACCACAGAGGATCAGGAGCACCACACAACATGGAATTCCCAGAGCAGCTGTGGCTGCCCCTGGATCCCTGGAACTGCCCAAGGCCAGGTTGGAGCAGCCTGGGACAGTGGGAGGTGTCCCTGCCCATGGCAGGGGTGGCACTGGATGGGATTTAAGGTCCCTCCCAACACAAAATATTCCAGTATTCCATGATAAATCCTCCCTCCAAGGTCTCCAGTGTCTGGACAAGTCAAGTGTACTTCTCTGCTGTGTTCCAGTGTCTCAGAGAGAGCATCCAGAAATGACCAGAAACTCCATCGGTCCAGAGGTGAGCACCAAATCCTACCCCTCCACTCCTGAAAGTTCTTGCATGGCAATAAAACTTAGCTCAGGAGAATTGCTAAGTAATTTCAAGTACCATAAAGTAGCTGTTGGGAATAAAAAGTGTCGTAACTGCAAAAGCATCAGCCCAGTTTCTGCAGGAATGAGTTATTATCATTAATTATCACTCTATTTTATAGTTATTGCCTGTAATTTCAGCCTTTAAATACTCCAAAGCATAAACAACGCTAATTTAATTACAGTGGGAGAGTTGTAAAAATTTGCATGCGGAGGAAGAAATCGTTAATAAAGTTTATTCCAAGAGAAACTTAAAATAATAATTAGCATTTTTTGGCATTTTTAGTGTGATGGAATTACGCATCATTTCTTAGCTTGGGCACCAGCTATTATTTATATTTGTTTATCATCACCTTGAGAGGGAGGATTGTGGAGAGAGCTGCATGACCTGTGAGTGCCGAGCAGCACAAAAATCATCCCTCCAGTGTAAATCCCTTCCATCAGATTCACTCCCCTCTTTGTGTCCAAGCACAGCATTGGAAAAACCATTGTTGGGAATGGGAAAATCCAGATCTTGATCCTGCTGCTGGAAATACTTCCACAGAAAGGTGAAATGTGCCTCCAGGCACGAGCAGGAAAGGGAAATTGCATTTCCTCTGATTTATGCCATTGTTTTCCCTGATTTCATAATGATGTACTGTCCTCTGTCAGGAACCACTCCTGTAAGTCGTGTTTCATCTTTGTCAGTGGGATGGTCACTTACATGTATTCTAGGAATTAATAAAGTGGTTAATTAGTGCAGGGCAGTGAGCAGAGCACCACAGCTTCCTGCTGGAAACACAGAGAGTTGACAAGGAGTTGTTTTGTTCCCATTTGTGTTACAGTCAGGGGCCTGTTTATGTTCAAAAATATCTGTTTAAGGTGGATCTTTGTAATTTAACATTAATTTATGGGCTGCTGTATCCTTTCTTTTCTTTTCTTTCCCCCCTTTCCCCACACTTTTTTTTCTTTTTCTTTAGCTAATTCTCAAAGCACTTCAGGTCACAGAACAGTGTCACAGCCCACAGATAAGTAAAATTCCTGGGACTGGATTTCCAGCTTGGAAATCTGCCCCTCTGCTTCAAATCATCTGTATTTGTGTGGAGGAACATAAATCCAGCTCTAGGAAGTGGCTCCTGGATCCCCAGGGATGCCACACTATCACTCTGCCACCACCCTGGTGGCCCCAAACACAGGGAACGTGTGGTCCAGTCCTGCCTTCTGTGTGCCTCCCATTCTTTACAGCACAGGATTTCTGTCCCTGCTCGCTTTGGGAGTGATTTTTTGGTGGTTAAAAATAAATCACCAGAGGGCAAAGAGGTTTTTCTGCGCACGGAGCAGAGCCTGAGTGGCAGAGCAGGCAGAGCTGCTGAGGCTGCACTTCTGGAGTCTGGGAGACGCCGGCGTGGCCTCATCAGCTCTGGACAAACTCCAGCTCCTCAAAGTTTTTTTTGGAGTGAAGGGCCCAAAACTGATCCAGAATTGGAGGAGCGGCCTCAGCAGCGCCCAGGACAAGGGATGGTCACTGCCCTGCTCCTGTGGCCACTGGGGCTGGTACAGCCCAGCTGCCCTTGGCCTTTTTGCCCACCTGGACTCATTTGCAGCACCCCCAGGTCCTTTTCCAAATGTCCAGCTGTCACAGGAAGAATAAACTTCAGACAAAGTTTGTTAAAGAAGCCCTTCTGCCGTGTCTGAGGGGCAGAAAAGACTCATTTGTGTATTTAAACTCCTTCACAGAAAGGAGTTTAAATAGAGGTAAATCCTTCCTTAACCTCAGATTTTGGCAAAAGTTTAAATTTAAGGAATCGCTTTGTCCCTCAGGTTCCAGTGATGGTAAATCAGGTCTGTTTGTAAAAATAAATTCTTTGTAAAGCAGACAGGAGATAACAGGCAAAAGATCTTAATCAGAATTCCTCACTACGAAGTATAGAACTGCAGAACTACCAGTAGATTACAGCAAACATAAACCAGTGCATGATACAAGGTGCCTGTATTAAAGCTGGCAAAACAAACAGTATTGATTAGGAACTGAATGTAACTTACCACAAAAACGAGGATAATGTGCACAGATTCCTTCACTAAATCCCTTGGAAATAACTGAAGTACGTGTCCCCACTCATGGCAGAAACTCCACACATTTCCAGGAATTAGTTTTAATTTCTTTTCATCTCCAGAGCATCAAAAGACTCTCGTTCCATGGCATACCCTCCGCAGAGATGATAAACTTGAATTACCCACTTAGGAACAATGTAGTGCCAGTCTGATTCTTGTCGGTATTTCCAAGGTAATTTTCACCTCTGCCACTAATTCCGTGTCACAGCTTGTCCCTGTCTGCCGTACCTAATGGCTTTGGAATGGAAATGAGCTTTAAGTGGCTGTTAACAGAAATTGGCTTTGAACCCATCAACTAGAGATCAAAGACCCCTGAGATCTCCGGGTCTTACAAGCAGGATTTTTTTCCTGAATATAGGTATAGATAGTTATAAGCGGTAAAATGTAATTATTAGCTTTATTTGTCTTTTATTCTTGTTTATACCCTGTGTTTCCAAGTTGGGAAACCATGGAGTGGGCTCTTTCTGGCTTTTCCTGCTGCCTCTTCCTAACCCTCTTCTCAGGGTGTGCTCCTGCCCTTCCAGGAGTTCCCATGGAATCAGGCACAGCCTGTCTCTGCATGTCCACCCGGACAGCTCAGGCTCAGGGCTGCAAAGAACACTCTAATTCCACTTGGCAAAGCAGTGCAAAGGCTCGGCTTGGGGATGGATCCTTAAATCCGCACCAGGGTCTTGTTCTTTATATTGCAGGACATTATTCTGGATTCAGAACTCGGAAATTGCCTGGGAAACCTGTGGGAATTGCCCAGAGGAGCTGTGGCTACCCCAGCCCTGGAAGTGCCCAAGGCCAGGTTGGAGCAACCTGGGATAGTGGAAGGTGTCCCTGCCCATGGCAAGAGGAACTGGATGATGTTTAAAATCCCTCCCAGCCCAAACCATTCCAGAATTCTCTGATTCTGTGAAATCACCCCTTGCAGAGCTGTTCCAGCCCAATGTCAGAGATGAATCCTTGCAGAGATTTCCATGTCCTGACCCTCTGCCCACATCAGCATCTCACCCTGTCCCCGAACATATTCCTACAAATGGATTTGGATCATCTGTTTATAAATCTGCTGCAGAGCTGGACTGGGACACCACAGGACATCCTGTAAGAATTCAGCTGGCACTGAAGTGGCAGTGGGGACACAATCCCTGCCTGACACAGTCTCCAGCTCCGGATCCAGTGTCCAGCCTGGACAGGGAGCAGGAGCTCAAGTGCTCTCTGTTCTCCCTCCTCGGGGAAAATGCACATTCCTTAATTCCCCTTGGCTGGAGGGGACCTGCAGGTGGCCTTTTTTATAAAGCAATATTGATCTTTGCTAATCACGTGTGGCTCAGTCACCTCTGTGGTGGCTCTGAGGTTGCTGACGTGCAGCTCTCACAGCCCCAGCAGGTGACAAATGAGGGAAGGTGGCTGTGTCACACCCCTGACAAGATCTGCTGTCATTTCATTGCCAAATAGGTTTTTTCTCAGTTCTACTTTGGTTTTTTTGAGGAGGCAGGAGATTGCAAAGGCAGACCAAGCAGCCTGTGTTTATTATTTACATGTTTCGTGGTAAAAGCTGAGCTGCCAATTTCAAACGAGGGACAGGATTGCCTTGGAAATTAATACAGAAACTGGGTTTTTTTGGCTGTCAGGTCTGGCTGGTTTCCTGTCATTTTTTGCATTATTCAGAGCATCAGTTTGGGCTTGGGCAGTGGTGGGAGGGAGCACTGCTGGAGTTGTGTGTGGTCTGTGCTCACAGCAGCCACCCGTGTAAATAGGAACCAATACTGGCATTTCACATATTGAACCAATACTGGTTCAATATATTTTAAAAGTAAATGATTACTTAGGTTTTCTCACTGCTGTGATACTATACCTGGGACTCTTTGGCCGTATTTGCGGTCCTCTGTTAATCTGCCTTCATTTCCCTTCTGTTTGACAGGAGTAGTGCCTCGTTCTGATGAGTGCAGTCTGTCCCTGCTGCTTTGCTGACATGACAGAAATGAGATTTATCCACTCTGAGGCTTCCAGAAGTATCCAGGTCAAACAGTATGAAAATTGTCAGGAGGAAAAGAAACAACCACAGTTCATTAATACTTTAATTTGGAGGTGAGAGGTGTAGGTATGATAAGGTTTAATTTTCATCACTCCTTATGAGCTCAAGTAAAATAGAGGAAAAATTGCTTAGGAGTGGGAACAAGTGCTCTGGGATGTGAATTCATTAATAAGTGTTTCATTATAATTTGTTTATTCTTCCTGCTTTCTTTTGGTAAATTATTAAAGTGATTTGAACTCGGTTTTTAGCACATTCACTTCTTATAATTGTTAATAGAGGATGTAAGCCCTTGGATTTATTTAACAACAAACAGAAGGTAGTAAATGGAATAGAAATGTTTTGATGCCAAATGATGCCAAATCCAAGATAGATTTTGTTATCTTCATTATTTTTTTAAGAAAAATCAGTATTTCAGGAAGAAAAAGCTGCCTGCAGCCACAGGAAAAATGAATTTGAATATGCTTTTCAAACACCGTGGAGCAGGAGTTGGGCTGTAAGATGGGTCTGTGTGTGACGGGGATTTAGGATCAGGTGGGTGCAACCCAGAGCCTGATGGGATGGGGAGGAAAAGGGAGAAAATGGGAATATTGAGATGTCCGAGGAACAAAATCCTGTGGTCACTGCACAAGATGGACAAAAATAGGCTGAGGGAACCAAATGCCATCTGAATTTCAAATCACCAGGTGGGCTTGAAGCATAAATGTAGATTTTTAGTTTAGAATATGATGAAAAATCACCTGAGGGCTTTAATCCCCGGGATAAATTCCCAGGGAATTCGATCACCTTCACACCCCACCACTGCCATGGAATGTGGCCGTGCAAATTCCCAGCATCCTGATTATCCAATCCATTGGAGCTGTCCAGTCACTGGATAAATGCTACTCTTTGATTTTTAAATATTCTTTAGTAGTCACCTAATTGTTCTCCTTAGGAATATTATGCAAATCCAGCCTTGTCCCCAAAGCATGGCCTGGGTTTATGGCATTTTTAATGCAATATTTCATGCTGGTTTCCCAAAACTGATGTTTTTCACCCTCACCAAAACCAGAAAAATCGATGCAAGAGCCCACAGCGGACGAACCACTGGCAATAAAGCAGAATATCCACGCTGGGGAGAGAAAACTGTCAATAAGAAAATAGATTTTTCTTTCAGGTTGGCAACAACCACAACAAATTGCAAAATCATGAGCAGCCATTGGTTGTTTTTTTCTTTTTCTCTTCTCATGGCATCCCCGGACTCCCAAATTAACGATGGGAAGGGGTGTCTCAGGAGCACCAAAACTGGGGGGTATCAGGTGGGGAAAAATGTTGATTTAAACATGATCATACTTATTTATGAGCTTGGAAAATTTTTAAAAGGAGACTTTTTTGTTCAAAATCTCCAAATATCTGCAATTTTTGGGTTGACTTCAGTTAAAACTGTTGAAATATCCAGTTGTTTTGGAAATAAAAAATGGTTGCATTATTTTCCCAACCTATCAGCCAAGTGTGACACCTTGGCTGTGAATATGAAATGAAGTTGTGTTATCCATAGATTTTATTATTTTCTGAATTTCCTTTCAGTCCTGTAGGATTTACCCACCTGGGGCAGAGCACAGCATGGACCTGCACCCAGAGCAACCCAGAGAGCTCTGCCAGGAGAGTTCCCTTCCTAATTCCCTGGTCAATCAGAACAATGAAAATAAGAATCCGAGTTAATATACCCCATTTCCTTTTATTTTTTCCCCAGTTGCCACAGGGATCCTTGGGACATAAATCCTGGCTCTTGGTTTTAGGAGCCTGTTTAAGGCTGGGTGGTAATTCACTGTTTTTGCCCCAAAATTGTGACAGGAGGTGCTGGGTTTGGAGCAGAGATGGAGCATATTGGCATTTTTAAAGCCATAAAATTGGTCCCCCTGGGTGAGAAGCCCAAATCTATTTTTTTTTTTTTTCAGGAAAAATTGTCCTTTCCTCAGAGCTGTTTTTTCCCAAAAATTAAAGATTTTGACTCGCAGGGATTTTTCTCCAGGTCTTTAGTCCCTGTTCCCGTTTTTCCCTGTGTGCTGCTACCATATCCTAATCTGTCTTGGTGCAACATCCATCCTGGGAAGAGTGGAAAGGAAATTCCTGGAATGCCAGCTTTCAAGCTGCAAGAGGGCACAAGATCCTAGTGAAGGACTCCATGGAGTGGAGCCCAGCATGAGGAATGGACTGAAATATTGGTTTCCCCGCCTGTTTACAGTCCCACCATAAAATTAAAAATTATCCTTCATAAAAAGATCTCCTGGAGCAACATTTGGAATTGAGGAGGGAGGAAAAGATTGTTTATTAACCAGATGCTGTGAATTTAATATGGTAACATCATTGCCACCCAGGATTTTATTAAGCATATCTTCTTATCTAGAAATTTATTGTGTCTGTATCCCCTCTTATTTAACCCTGATTTCCAAAAAGAAACAATTAATGAGCCATTATCTGGGAAGTTAAAGGGGGAGTGATTTAAATCAAAGCATCAAAGGCAAACACAGATCAGGAGAATGTCGCTTTTGGTCTTTTATTTTTAATATTCTAACAAAGAAAAAATTAGAGAGGAACCAGCTTTAGAAACTAAACTCTGCTGGGGTTCTTATCAGCAACGGTTTCAGTTTTCAGCCTGATAGAGGAGGTTTAGGTGAGATTTTAGGAAGGAATTCCTCCCTAGGAGGGTGGGGAGGGGAATTCCCAGAGCAGCTGTGGCTGCCCCTGGGTCCCTGGCAGTGCCCAAGGCCAGGCTGGAGCAGCCTGGGACAGTGGGAGGTGTCCCTGCCCATGGCAGGGGTGGCACTGGGTGGGCTTTGAGGTCCTTCCAACCCAAACCATTCCAGGATTCTGTGGGAAGAGAAACTCTCCCAGTTTAAAGAAGTCTCACACATCCCGGGTACCCCTGGTGAGCCACCTCAGGCTGGCACTTCCCAAGGATCTCAGGGATGTCTGTGTGCAACCTGTGACCCCTCTGAGACCTGGAGATAAATCCCAAACTCACCCAACCACCACCCAGCTGGGTCTGTAGCTCAGGAATGTTTCCTGTGCTGCTGTTTGAGGGCAGCCCCCGAGGGACAGGAATTCCTGCCCCGGGTGTCACCCACCTGAACTGGGCTGTACAAGCCTGCAAACCCGAGCTGCGGCCTCCAGGCTTTTCCTGCTTGGATTTGTCTGAGATAGAAGCTAAAACCGGCCTTGGGATGGTCAGGGGGAACTGGGAGGGTCAGCTCCCAGCACGGGGCACTCCTGCTTGTGTCCCCTAAATCCCATTTTCAGGAATGGCTCCATCAGCCTTTGCTGATAAGTTTGGAAAGAACAGATAAAATCCAGGGGGAATATTAAGGAGCCAGACTTCAGAGCAGCTTGTTCTTTGCTCATCCTGTCACGTTGTGACCTCTCTTCTCCCAGAAATAGCCCCAGCCTCGGGTCAAGGATGGATTTTTGGGTGAGGAAACAGCGACCTGCAGCTTGCAAAGCTCCTCCAGACCTCAGTCCTAAGTGGAAGTTTATTCCTCTGTAATTCCTGTGCCTGGCATTAAACCCTCCTTGAGATGTGCATGATGATATTATGAAAAATTAAATTAATTGATGAATGAAGCCCTGGTTTGCTACTGCTGCCTTTCCACCTTCCCTGTCAGAGCTTTCAGGGTGTTACAGATGTGTGGCCCAGGGGCTGAATCCGTCCTTCCAGCACTCCCTTCATCCTCAGAGCTCTCCCTTGCCTCGCCTCCCCCCAAAAATGTGTTTATAGCATTTTCTGACCTTGCAAACCCTGCAAAGGAGGGGCAGGGCTGCAAGAAGGAACATGTACATAACATACATGTCATTACACCCCACTGCAGCAGGGCAGAAAAACCAGCAGCTCTTCTGGTGAATGAATCATTAATTTTTTATTTCACTTAGAACTTGTGGCTGTCCAGAAAGCTGTGGATAAATTCTCCTCTGTAAACATCTTAAAAATCGACTTTTTTTGTGGGTTTCAACAACTAAAAAAATAGTTTCTGCTCTCTGGAAGAAAAATACGAGGCCACAAAAAGCTGGAATCCCAACACTGAGATGCTTTGAGATTTTCCTGTTTGATGTTTACACACCTCAACTCTTTTGTAACAGTTTGAAGTGGCAAAAAAATTTTCTTTTTTACTTTGAGAGTGTGGTAACTTTTATTCCCTTTAAAAAAAATTAGAAAAGGAAATTTGCCTACACTTTTCAGGGAGAACTTCAGCTCTGCCCTAAGACATGGTGTAACACTACCAGCAGCAGGCAACATGGCAGTGCTGCCTCATTGCTGGCAATGCTGATGTATTTATTTATTCAGCCATTATTTAATGCAAATGCAGCTCCTGTGTCTGTGTTGTTGGAGCTCTCTGGAGGAATTTCAGCAAATTCACAGCCCTTGTTTCCCGAGCATGAATAACAAAACCTCTTCCATCACTGACTGCTCTGTCTGTTGGAAACCTCTGTGGGAAAAGTCATTTCTTCCCACGTCTCATTTTATGGTAAAGCACCAGCAGCATCTTAAGGGTGTAAACACTGGAGTAAATATTTCAGTTTTTTGTAGCAGAATCTTACAACTCATTCAATTCCAGGCCAGAATTCCTTCCCTAGTGAAGGTTTTTCGTAAGGCTGCTTCATTCTCAATATTTACCTTGGAATAGATAAGGGGAAATCCCTTTTTTTAGGAAAAGAAACCCGATCAAATCAATGGTTCAGAATGTTTCTTTCTCCTTTTCATTGCTGTCTTTGACACCTCAGTGGATTAATGCTCCAGCCTTTGCTCTTTTTCTCCCCTGCTCTTTCTCACGAGTACAAGATACAGTAATTTTAATACTCAATACATTGGAGCAGCTCAGGTTCTGTTCAGTATTATGTTGACCTTTTCAGTATTCAGTATTTTGATTATCTGGTGATCTTTTCCCTGCTGGAAGGCTGGGGAAGGCTTTAAGCACAAGAATGCAGGGGACAGGCAGAGTAAACAGCAGAACAGCTCTCAACAAAGCTGCTGCTACAATTTGCAAACTGCAGGACACGTCCAAATATTTGCTATTGTCTTTTATCAACTTGCCAAAGAGAACAGAAACTCAGGAATAGACTGCTGCGGAAGGACAGGAAAAATGATGAAGATTGAGGGTTTGATTTATAAGGAGAGATTAAAGTGACAAGGGATGAATGGCTTGACTAAACAATTCTTGAATTGGGCTATGAAAGTTGTCTGAGGGCAGGCAAAAGGCACCTGCACCCCCAGGGAAAGGGTGGGTTGGGGGGTCCAAAAGGGCCAGAACTTTCAGTGGGGGATTAAACAGCAGAAACAAAAATTGGAGAGGAATGATTCAGGCAAAATGTGAGGGATTTCACTGCACTATTGACTGACTGTCCCTTGTGTGGGGTGAGAGGGGTTTGAGCATCTTCTTGTGTGGCTCTTGATGAGCTGCTGCACCACAAGTCCTGGCTTGCAGAGACTGCACCACAAGTCCTGGCTTGAAAGATATTTCGGGGGTGTCTCACACTCTGAGCCTCCCAGTTTAGAGCTGTAAATGAAAGCCATAAATCCACTTTTCCCCCCTGTTTAATACCCTTTCTGTTTTCAGCTCTGCTCAACCCCTGCCTGTAAGAGTATTTCCCAGCGCTCATTAATCCACAGACTGGTGTCATTCACGTGCCACTCTTTAAAGCTGTTGTAAGAGGTGAGAAGGAGATAAAAAGGATCTGGTGATGGGATTCAAGATTTGCAATCAGGTTTCGTTTGTTCACTGCTGATGGGGAACAGCCCAGCACCGAAAAAATGTGGAACTCTCTCTGCTTTACTCGGGCTGCTGTGCGGAAAGTGCTCACAACAACTGCAGTGCTGATGAAACGACTCCTGAACGTTGCAATCTTTCTTTAAACATCCTTAGAAAGTGATTTGTTTTCCATGGTTGAGAAGCTTGTCCTGAGAAAAGGGCAGGGAAGGGGGTGATTCTCTGCTATGAGTTTATACCCAGTGTCTGCGTGGGGGGAACTCCTGCAGTGAAGGGGCTTGCCCCGTGTAGGATTGGGGATGAGCCTGGCAGCGTTTTGTCACGGGAGCAGAACATGGAGATGCACCTGCAGCTGAGAGATGTCTGAAAACATTGATTTTATTTGCCTCTCCCCTTGAAAATCCCCTCCTAACCAGAGGCAGGATTTATAGGGCTGCTTTTGGGATTCTGGCTGGCAGAAGCTTGGGTGTATTTATGGCTGGGGCTCTGGGGCAGGACACCGTGTCCAGTTTGAACAAATCCGGTGCTGCAGCAGCTGCTCTCAGCCCCACAGGTGACACCCACAGGGGACACCCCACCCCGGGGGTCTTTCCTCTGTATTTCACCTGCTGACCCCACACCCTGTGCTCGGCCCCGCTCACTTTATCCCTCCCTTTTCCTCTCTAGCTCAACAATTTGTGTCCCCATACCTTGGGCCTTCAGAGATGCCATAATTTACTTTTTTAAAGCCAAAACAAGCTGGAGTTGCTCACCTGTGGTCGGAGTGAAGGACTGGGAGCTGACCTCCCCTGGTTCCTCAAAAGCATCTCTGGAGGACACAATTTGTCTACTGTTTTTAGGTGATATTGAATTGATATTTAATTTGAAATATTCTGTAACAACCACACTGATCTGGGCAATGTCCACACTCGTTTTACCCAGGAATTTCTCTCTGTGTTTAAGGAGAGGTGTCTGGCTCAGGGTTATTTCAGATTATTGCTGTAGAAAATGACTTTGGGGTGATTCCTGCTACCAACACAGGCTCCAGTCCTCCAGCAGGGCATGGAAAAGGCCAGGCTAATCTTGCAGGACTTCTATGTCTGTCTATTTTTAAGTCATTGTGTCACTTCCAATTAAAGTGTCAGCTTTTACAAGTGTCACGTCTGTGTGTTCTCCAGTTCCTTCTGTGCCCTGGTTTTGTGGTGGGTTTTTAGGATTTACCTGGGCAAAAAGCCCCATTTTTAATGCCTGGCTGGGACCTGCAAAGCTTGGTGCCATGAGGGTTTTATTTTTTTTTTTAAATTGTGTTTGTTTAATCATTAGATTTTTACTAAAATTCACCCTTCCAGCCCCTCTGGATATGGATGACTCCATTCTGTGGGACAGCCAGCAGGAAATCCGGGGTCGCTCAGCACCTCTGAGCTGGTCCTGGGATTTGTTTTAATGCTCCAAATTATTCATTAGGGCAAAAATGCTCTGCCGACCAAAGCAGAACAGCAGGGACAACATAAATGATATTTTTGAGGTGTTTGTTGGTTTTGTGGCTGTTTCTTTGTTTTGTTTTCCCACAGCCTGAGGCACACTGTGCTTTTGGGATGCTGCCTCCAACAGGATCTGCCTTTAATTGGAAATGTGCTTTATATTATGGAAGAAACCTGCCTGAAATCTGCAATTTATGCTCCATCAGTAAAACTGGTCGGGAATTGTTCCGTGGGAAAACTGATATCTCCGAGTGAAATTAAGGACTTGGGGAAAAAAATTAATTGAGAATCAAAGGTTCATTCAAAATTAAAGTTTGTATGGATTTTCAGTTAGAGTGAAATTCATCTCTGTCAATGGGCAGGCAGGTTTAAAGTCCTGCTCTGTGAGTGTTCTTATGGCTCCTTTTATTCAAAGGAATAAAAGCAATTTATCTGCCCTGTGTTGGAGTGGGATGAATCAGCCTGTGAAGAGCCCATTTCTTTTTCTTTCTTTCCTTTTTTAAACCAATTCTAAAGCCCAATGAAGAAGTAACCTGGGTGAAATTTCTCCTTCCTTTATTCAGCTGAAGTTAGTGGAAAATTGAGATTTTGGAGGTTTATCCTGATCTAGCAGAGGAATTATTTCATTTGCTGAGTGTTTTGTAGGATAATATAAGCCCCTCCCAGGTTGTTTTATCCATTGCTCACTCCAATAATATTTGGGATTGAGCAATGGCCAGTGTTGGGCCATCAGCCCCTCACTGGTGGGGAACTGAGGCAGAGAGTTCATGTGTCCAAGACTGCAAAGTGAATCCACGCTCAAAACTGGGATTAGACCTTCCCTGAACACTGTTTAGAGGAATATTAAAACCTGGATATTAAACACTGATCCTCGAGGAGGGGAAGGGATTTATCCTGAGTACAGGAGTCCTGTTTGGGGCCAGGTAAAGTCAGGAAAAAGAAATTCTTAAATGCCAAGAAGTCCGGATTAAACTTTTCCTTCTGGAGAGAGGGGCTGTGGTTTCCTAGGTGGGCCTTGCTGAGCTGGGATGTGCTGTGGAAACCCTGACAGGGGAGGGGGTCGGCAGCTCCCAAATTTTGTGTCAGCTCAAGTTCCTGCTCCCTGCGCATCAGGATTTAATTCCAAGGCTTGGTCTGGCCTGTTGTTTTGGGTATTCATCCATTCCTCTGCTAATGAGAGCCCTAATTCCCTGTAAAATCACCAGCAGTGGAGCTGCTCAGAAGTCCAGCTGCTTTTCCCACGTCTCCTCGGTGAGAGACGCCGGAGCTGGGATGGAGTGTCGGGATACTTCCCCGAGCTCAGGCACAGCCACGTGCCGCTCTGCGGGCTCTGGCTGATGGGGTGGCCTTGTGAGGTCCCAACAGGATGGAAAATCTCCTCCCTTGTGGTTTATCATTCCCACAGGATTCCTGTTTCCTTCTGCATTAACATATTTAGCGGGTCCCTGAGTTCTCTCAAATCATTCCTAAGTCTCTTTATGAAATGGGATGTACAGAGGAGGAGGCAGAGAGGAGGGAGCTCTTATGGGATTGAAGGAAATTCTTATGAACTGAAAGCAGTTCTTATGGATTGAAGGAGTTCTTATGGGATTGAAGGAGTTCTTATGGGTTGAATGCAGTTCTGACGGATTGAAGGCAGTTTTTATGGGATTGAAGGAAATTCTTATGGATTAAAGGACATTCTTATGGATTTAAGGCAATTCTTATGAACTGCAAATGGTTTTTATGGATTTAAGGCAGTTTTTATGGGATTGAAGGCAGTTCTTATGGGTTGAAGGCAGCTCCTATGGCTTGGAATCAGTTCTTGTGGAACGAAGGCCTCCTGTGCTCTGGCAGCTCTCTGATTTTCAGAGCTGGTGTAATTCTGCCCTGGCCCTCGTGACGCACATCTGAGCTCTCAGCACGGATCCTGCGGAGAGGAATCCATGGGAAATGGGTTGAGGCTGAAGCAGAGAGAGCTCAGACACAATGCCACAGAAAGATTTATCCTGGCATGTGTATATTAGGAAAAGAGAGCAGGGAACCTATTCCTGAAATGCCTCTTCCCACAGTCCACGTGCCAAGGGATGGATTTGGGAAATGGTACCCCCCACCCTTTGTTTAATTGGCATCAAATCAGCAAATTTATGTGAGATTATTTGCATGGAATAGGATGGCCTGCAGGCTTCCTGCACACCTTCTAGGAAGAGGAGATTCTTTGGGGAAATGATAACCACACACTCCTTTATTTCACTTTAATCCACACCAGCTTTGTGCATCCTCTTAAAATTTCTGAGCCGGTATTATTTTATCTGTTAACAGCACGTCCTGCTCTGTGTGTATATATTTTAAAAGTCAGATGATAAAGCAGGTTTCATCATCTCCAAGTGACAATAGATCTTGTTGGAGACAAATTTATGGCTATTCCATTTTTGTGCTGGTGTCAGCTAACCTTGGCAAACAGAGCCCCTCTTGCTGTTGGGATGAATCGAATAAATCTTGGCTTTTCCACTTTCTCTTCCTCCTGCTTTTGAAACCTTGTCTCAGACCTTGTCACCTCCTTTATTCATGGCAGCCAGAGCATCCTGTGGGCTGAAATTCCTCCAAGGACCTGGGGGTAATATTTCACCCCTTTTTTAGCCTTTTTAAAAAATTTATTTCTCTCTCTTGCCTTGATGCATAAAACCCCCATGAACAGTTCTGTGATGGCTTCAGAGGCACTGTTTGGATATTTGTTTATTGTCAGTAGTTTCCAGAAGCTGAAAGTAATCTCCAAATGCTTCCATTCCAATGAGGGGTTTGATCAGTAAGAGTCCTTGGTTCATTTTATTTTCTACCCCAATCCTGTGCTTCAGCAACTCTGGGGAACTGTTTTCCTCTGTGCCACTCTTGCAGTAACTCCTTTAGCACAGGCTGAGGGTTCTGCTGCCTCTGGACCCTTTCTGCTGCCTTTGTAAATCAATAACAAAATTTACGGGCCATCTTTTGAGGCATTTGAGCTGTTGTTTCATTTAATGAAGGATCTGCAGTAAGAGAAGCAGCTAACTCAGAGCTAAGTGAAAAAAACCTGTCAAAAATTGGTGTGGTTTTAGTTCTTGGTAAATTGACGGAAAATCAGAAATTTGGAATGCATTTTGTGAATATATTTTTCTCTTTTTAATGCTGTCTTTAAAAATAAAAAATAAAGGATGGATTTAGATGATAATTTACATTTTAGAGTCACAGAATCCTGGAATGGGTCGGGTTGGAAGGTCGGAACCTTAAAGCCCGTCCAGTTCCCCCATCCCAGGGGACACCTTCCCCCATCCCAGGTTGCTCCAAGCCTTTTTTCGGGTCAAAATGTCAGAAATTAATTTTGAATGCATCTACCCTTTAAAAAAACCCCCAAACTTGTGTTTTCAAGCATTTAGCTTTAATTTCAGGAGCTCTGGCCTTGCTCTGACTGAGCCTTTAAGGTTTTACTGGAAATGACCTGGGAATAAAGAGCGGAATCCTCCAGCCCCTCCTCCCCCAGAATCTCTTCTCTGGTGGGTCTCATTAATCCCAAATTTCCACTCAAACCTGCCCAAGAATGTGGAATTACACGTAAATAAACTCCCTCACTGCCAAAGCAACTCTAAAGCCATGGAATTATATTATAAATACAAAAATAAAAGAACATGCCAAGATCTGGAGGTGTTTCTATGGATGTGGTGCCACTTCATGGCAGCAGGTTTAGCTGGGTATTAAATATTATTGATTTTTATTAAACACCCCCCTAGGTGAGAATTAGGTTGATTTCCTTCCTCTGACAAAGCTTTTCAAAAGCCCTGGAAGTACCAGCTCAGTTCAGATGTTTGGTCTTTCCAGTACAAAACCAAAAAGAAATAGAAACAAGGGTTTTGAGTGGTAAAAAAGCAAAGAGGAGGGGAAAGCACGTGGGGTTTCCACCTTGAAAATGAAGTGTAACATTTCAAATTTGCACCTAGCCACAACAGGGGAGGATTTCCTGTGCTTTTTCCCCTTGATGCATTCCAAGAATCACAATAATTGTAATTTTCGACAAAATTAGGGTTGGAATGTGGCTTACTACCTGTTACAAATTTGCCCAGAAAAGACTTTCAGATTCTTAAATAGAATTTCCTGACTGGGACAGGAGGTGGCTTTATGGAAATGGATTTGTTTGGCATCAACACTGTCATAATTCTTCAACCTTTTGCAGAGCTGCAGAGGGGTGTTCAGAGGAGAATAAAATGATATTTTGGGGGATTTGATGGCTGCAAGTGCCAGGGAAATGTTCTGTAAGGCAGTGACACCCCTCATTATTAACCTTTTGCACAGACACAGGAGCTGCAGCTGAGGTTTCCCTTTGCTATTCTTAATTTGGATAAGAAATATCCACAGAAATAACAGTGGGATCATCTTGAAGGAGCTCCCTGTGTATTTCCTGAGCTCTTTCCTTGTTTCAGTGTGTTTTAGAGGGTTTTTGGTCTCAGCTTTTGCTGACAACAGGCATTTGAAGTTAACACAGAGCTTCACACGCAGGAAAACCTTGCCAGAGGCCCAGATTTGTGTGAAATGCAGGAGCCACCGACCTGCTGGGATGAAAAGGCTCCTGGAGAAGGGATAAGAAACTTTGGGCAGGTTCCTGGTTTATGTTTTCCTCCCTTGGCACAGACTGGGGGCTCCTACCAAGGTCAGCGGCACTACCTGGGGTCACCTGAGTGCCCCAATTCCCCTGCCTGGTTTGTGCTCTCCCTATTGCCATAAAAATGAATAATTTATAAATAACAGCAATTTTTAAAGAGTCTTCCCTCCCCGTGCTCCAGCAAGGGGTGGAAGTGCTGCTTTTCACTGCTGAGAAATGAGAATTTCCCCTCTCCCAGCACGGAGCAGGTTTGTACTGGAGTAAAAGGTTTGTACTGGGACAAACTGGGGGTCACCAGCTCTGGAACCACCAACATTTTCCACGTTCAGAGTCCACAAACCTCTTTCCCATCCCTGTATAAACTCTCCTCCAAAAGCTCTGCATGTGGAAGAGATCAACAGGCAGCTCCTTCCACTGGCAGTGATTTTTTTGCTGCCCTTCCAGTGATTCCCACGTCTTAAACAAAAGCCAAGGTGCTGATTTGGGCAGAAAATAAACACGCTAAAAGTTTCTTGTTATTGCTGGGAAAATTGTTTTCTCTTCTGGGAATTAAATACCATGAAGTCAGGCTATCAAATAATGTCCATATATCCTGATGAAATCTCTGGGGATTTTGGGTCTAAATAAGCACACAAATAATAATTGGAGAGTGGGATAAAAATAAAAAGTAACTATTAATTTTTTTGCTAGATTAAAATTTTTTTCAACTTCCTTATGCAAATATTCTAAAGTTAATGATGCCTTCAGTGACAGCAATAATAATATTTATAAATCTGACCATTAAGCCCTGGTTTTGTTCCATTCACTTTGGCCTGGATAATAAATTTCTTCTAACAACCAAGCATGGGCTCTCCCATGACCCTCTGCCCATTATTTGTGTTTTAATTCTGGTTTAAAATGCCAGGTTTGCTTTATCACAGAGATGTAGCAGTTCCTTGGGAAGCATCATCACCTCCCAGGGAATTCTCCAGGAAATTCAGATGCTGGGGAGGCAAGAGGGTTTTTTTAAAACTCATTTATGAATACGAGTTAGCTTAATTTTGATCACAAATGTAGGCTGGGCAAAATTCTAAGCACAATTCTCCATCATTTCTGCACGGATGCAGGGCTGCACATTCCAATGGTTGCAGGCAGAAGGGAGCAAATTCCTGGATGCAAGAGAGGTTTTGGTTTGATATTGTCAGCCCCAATTCCAGCTCTTCTGCTGGGAATAATCCATAAAGACCAAGGGACACGGATCACATTGTGGGGTTGATCCTGGAGATCGTTGCTGGTCTGAGGATGGCAGGATCAGGATCCTACCTGGAATATAAAACACTCCAAGTATTGGCAGGTTGAGGTGGCAAGGCAGGATGGAATACCCAAGTGCTCGATGCTTGATTTCAGGTGTGCATTCCAGAGCTGGATTTTCCCAGCTTCTGGGCAAAAACACCTGCCTGAAGGGCTGGGATGAAGATGATGATTGTTGTTGTTGTTATTGCTATACAGACACAAGGATCTGTTTCTACAAATCCATATCCATGTCTGCAACGTGGAAACTCCTGAAGGACCTAAGGAACTCCTGAGCCCCCTGTCCAGGCTGAGGCTTAAGAAGAAGCTGCTCTTTCCTTAAAAATTCCTGAGTTTCAGGCCTCTAGGGCCTTCATTTATGGGCTTTAGGGGATGTCTCACACGTGGTTCCACTTCCACCTCAGAGCATGTGATGAACAGCTGTGATAGCATTGGCTTTCGTGGGTAGTGAAATGTAAGAAATATTATGTATTAGAATATGTTAGGAAATATTATGTGCATGTTAAGAATAACTTTGCTATGCAGGTATTTACTAGTTAACATCAGAACTAGGGTTAAAGTTATAAGATGATTATATAGCTTGAGTTATACCTATATAATTTGGATCATAACTTTCTATACAATGTAATAACTAGTAGATGGTCAACTAATCGTTTAATGCTTAAATAAACAGAAAGCCAGGTGGATAATCTCAAAACCGGACAAGTATAGCTAGATAAGAGAAGCAGCAGGATGTGCCAGTGAGAAAGGAATTCGAACCGGTGGGACCCAGAAAGACCTAGGAACACCATAGCTGCGCATGCTCCAAAGACAAAGTTGAAAAGTTCAGAACGAGGAAGAACTCAAGCCTTCATCAGAGAAGACCCCCAAAGACCCCCACGATCATACTACGCATGCTCTAAAAGGCGGGTCGGGGGAGGGACTATGTTAATCCCTTCTAAAAAAATTGTAAATTAGTTCATAGAAAACCTATGCATGTGCATTGTAGGTTATTTATGTGCATGATGTTAAAGCACATAACCGGGAAGGTTGTGTACGTGGGGGTGCCTCTGGCTATGAGCTAAGCACCCAGCACTGTCCTTTGCCTTAAGTGACCTTTGTTCCCTATTGTCCCGAAATTTATAAAACCCCAAAAAGAGGAGCAGGTTTCGTTTCTCACGGAGCAGGACACCGGGAACGGGATCAGGTGGCCTTGAGAGAGAAAAACAGGAGAGAGGAGAGGAAATGTTTATAGACTCATCCACGTTTCAGCCAGGACAGGCAGTGGCTTTGCAGGATCACAGGGAATTGCCACCAGTGGCCTTAACATGGTGATTTTGAAGAAAAGGAAAATACATTTATTTTAGACAAGGTGACTGTTCATCTTCCACAAGTACAAGAGGATGAAATCTTACTGTAGATTATTGTAATGGACTAAAGATCACCTTCTCTGTGCCCCTGAGGAGGTGTTTTCCCCGCTAACCCTTCCCAGTTCCTCCTTCTTCCTGTTTTTTCATTCTCCTGACCTGCAATTATTTAATATCCACCCCCCAATTTCCAAGAACAATTGAGTTCCTTTCTATGAAACATCAATGGTATTTGAAGAATTAAGTGAAAATGTCTCTGAATCTCTCAAAGATGAGGCATCGCTATTTTTCTTACCATTGCAACCCCTTCCTCTGAACTGGGGAGCCGAATTCAAGCTCAGAGCCCAGGTAACATTTCCTTCCCTTATCAGAATCGAGCTCCCCCTGGAATGTGAATGGCTTGGGGGGGGAATATCAACAATTATCTCGGCAGATCTGCTGCTGAATAAACCAAGGAAAGACAAAGAACTCAGCATCTTCTGCCTCATCCAAACAAATGAGCTCCAGCTGAAGATTTAAGCAATCAGATTTGCATAATGAACATGTTTATGCCACATTACAGTCACCTGCTTTACAAATTCAGAGACCGTTTCCCCACCATTATCTGCTGTCAGGGCAGAAAAATGGAACATTTGGGTGAAAATAGTTTGCAAGGCAACGTGAATGCGTTTTTGTTTGTGCTTTTTAACATCTGATCCTCAAGGAGTTTTCCTTAATTGGGGGTTGAAAGTGTCGGATTAGTGCCTCAAGCTTTTGGGGATTTGAGCGGGGGATTTTTGGGCTGAATCCTCTTCCAGATTACTTAAACTGAGCACCTGCCTGTCTTCTGTATCTTCTAATAGTTCCATTATTTTTCTGGTTTTTATAAGCTTTTCCCCACAGTTAGTTATTTTATTAGTATTATTTCCCAGCTTTATCTGTGCAAA
The DNA here is from genome assembly GCA_013399195.1 of Dicrurus megarhynchus. NCBI lineage: Eukaryota > Metazoa > Chordata > Aves > Passeriformes > Dicruridae > Dicrurus > Dicrurus megarhynchus. The sequence continues at coordinate 217,913 of VXAD01009641.1, forward strand.
AGTTTTGGAGTCCAGCACGGGTGCTTTGGCCCCATTTCAAGCAGATTTCAAGAGCACAAAGAGGAGTTTAAACATTTATATCCAAAAATCCTGTGACTCCCACGGCGCTGGTTGGGCAGCCTGTCCAAACGCAGGGTTTTCAGGAGTTCCTGGGGGATATTTTTCCTTGTAGACCTAATTAATTTCTCTCTGACCTCTGGAAAGTGAGCGCACAAAATGTGAACTGCACCTCACATCTTCTTCCCATACTTTGTTCACTTCCTGAAGGGGAGGTTTTCATGCGAAAAGTTTTCAATTATAACTCCCCCCATATATATTTTCATCAATTGGATGATGCATCTGTAATTCACTGGACATTAATGAGCAGCTAAGTGTAAATTGGGGCTTCTGGCCGAAATGAAAAGTGAAATGACTTCATTTCTTGTCCAGGTGTTGGATCCCCTCCTCTTTCCAATATTTAGCTTTTTAGTACTTTTTTTTTTTTTTTTACAAAAACCCCAAAACTAAAACCCCACGGAGACAGAAAAAGAAACTCCTTCAAACAAAAATGGCCATGATTTATGCAAATGATTGCATTTCCTCCTGGATATTTCCCTTCTCTTCAGGCACGTCTGAAGGCTGGTTTGGTGCTCTCTCTTCTCTCTCCCTTCTGCTTTCTGCACTTTTCAGGACTTGCTAAAAATAATTTTCCAATTCAACTGAGGGTCAAGGACTGGATTTGTTTCCCTTACTTTTTGTTGCTCTGGCTGGAAGTAGAAATCCAAGGGACAAAGCCAGTCCTGCTGCCTTTTGCAAGCTCCTTGTGCAAAATAATGAAGAGCACACAAAAAACCTACTCCTGGAGGAATAAATCTTAATATCAGTGTTAGAATCTAATGTGGGTTCTACAGAACAGAAATTCCACGGTGTGAGGGACCAGGGTGTCTGATTCATTCCAAATGTGGGAAGTTAAAATGTCCAGGCTCTAAATGAAGGACAAATTCTGCTCCCAAACTCTCAGTATCTAATGGACAACCCCTAACACAGTCCCAGGGACTGAAGTTGACTGATTTATTCTGATTTTATGATGTTACAATTTTCAAACTTGATGTAAAGAACAAATTTAGCATCCAGGGTTTTTTTTTTTTTTTATCTCCTTTTTGCAGACTGGAGGTGACAGTGTCAGATTTTATGAAGTGCAGCCTCTTCCACCCTGGGTTTGCAATGATTTGTGCACTGGGTTTATTTTCTTTTCAGATCTTTGCTTGTGTCTCCCCCTTTTATTTATTTTTTTTCTCTTCCAGCACAAAGCCAATTCCTACACTTGTGATGTATTTTCTTGCGCAGCGCCTTATAATAAAATGCAGTGTTGTTAAAAAGGAAGAAAATAAATACAACTGGGCAGTGTGAACAGAGGTGTTGGCGCCACTTGGTTCTTCTCTAGGGTGAAGGAGTCAAACCCCACAACTCAAATTTTAATTTATCAGAGATGAGCTTTGCCATCGGCCCTGCTGCATCTGGGACGGGCTGGGTTTTTGGGAAGGATTGTGCCTCTCTGTGTTCAGGCAACCTCTGATGCTGCAGCCTGACCTGTGTTTGGTTGTTCCTTTGTCTTAGAAATAATAAATAAGATGGAATTGATATTTCATGTATAATTTTCCAAACTAATATTGATCTTACAAGGCTAGGAAAGATTTGAGACAACTTTTTACACCAGAATCCCAAACAATTTATGGATTCAAGCAGCCCATCCTTTAAACTCTCTGGGTTTTAAGTTGGTTGTTCATTTTCATAAAACTTTTGAGGTGAAATCACCCTGCTGAACTCCAGGCAGTTGAGGCTTGGCATCCAGCCAAGGAGCAAAGCATCCCAGAAGGAAAATGCTTTTCAGCCTTACAAATCTCCACTGGCTCACTGCAGCTCTAATTACAGGCTCCCATTAGGACAACTTCCCACAGTGAGAAGTGAGAAAAAACCCCACAAAAATTGTAATATCTACAAAGATAAGGCAAGTGATTGCAGCCTATAAAGCCACCAATTATGCAAGATTTGCTTGTTGGGTGTTTGAACCGTTACCATGGAATAAAGTCCAGGTTTCCAGGCACTCTGGCATCATCTGGTGTGAGGGAACAAATGGGAAGCTCTAAACACACAGCGAGGCACTGCAGCTCCACGGCCCTGACTGGAAGCGTTTAATTGCCACTGACAGTTCTGGCCAATTAAACCCCTGCAATAATGATCACATCAGCAAAAATTACTGGATCTTTCATCCAGTAATAGAGAGCCAAGCTCCTAACTGGAATATGGTTCCAATGAAATCTCCTCTCTCCATCCGTTGAACCAGCACTGGGCATCAGAGGGATCTGGGGGTTGTGGACTTTGCTGGGGACCTTTGAGGAAGGCACCGGGGGTACTGCAGGGCAGGAGAATGGTGATGGGATTTGTGTTAGAGTGTGTTTAAAGTGAAGAAAATATTGCTGCTCCTCTCCTGCTGCCCCTCCACACATGGATCTGCACTTTCACGTGGATCCGAATTTCCATGGCCTTTTGCACCACTGAGTGCGGGTTGATGAGACAGAGCCCAGCCTGGGCTCCTTCTTCAAAGGGAATTACTGGTCTGATGTCACCCTGGTGATTTCTGGGCAGGAAGATATTCCCTCCTTGCCATATAAACTCTGTTCCTTCCTAGTTTCCAGTGTTGTACCGTGTAGATGAACATTTTTTAATCCCTTAAACCCACATGTGCTTCAGTGCATTTACATATAAATTCACATTTATGTCAACAGGCTCAGGGTGGGATCGTCGGGGTGTCTGTGCAGGGCCAGGAGTGGAACTGGATGATCCTGGTGGGTCCCTTCCCACTCAGGATGTCCCATAATTCTATATGAAAATTCGATTATAATTCCTCCTTCATGTACTCTAATCCCTGTAAAGAAACCACAGCAGCGTGGCACTCAAAACTGATTTTATACATCTTTTATGTGGAAGCACCAACAAAAACTCTTGATCAGCCTCAGGTTCTGCCTTTCTTGCCTTGTGGTGCCTCTCAAGTGTTTCTCAGCTGCTGGATGCAGAAAAGCCTCGGTGAGGGGATGAGCTCAGCCCCCCGGTCCCTCTGCCCTCCCTCACCAGTTCTGCCCAGTTCCCCTCCCTGTGTCTCACCAGTGGTGGGACTGGAGTGGCTGAGCTTCACAATCACCTGGTGCAGGTAACAAGGGAGCCCAGAGGGAGAAAGGAAACTGGAACTGTAGAATCATCCAGGACCATCAAGTCCAACCATTGACCCAGTCACTCTGCAAGTTCTCGGGACACTGGGATCCCTGCTGGAAGAGTCCCAGCACCACCTGCTGAGCACAATCTCAGTTGGTCAGGGACCTGTGCCCCTTGCCTGACACGCCCTCTGGTTTTGTGGGGTTTTGTGGTGTTGGTCAGTACGGGAAATGCTGTGTGTTTTCCCTTTCACGTGTCCCTATGAGGTTTTTATTCTCTGGATTTCAATTTTAAGCTCTCTTCCTTTACAATTCATCCCTCATCCCTTTTAAAGTCATACAGGCTAATTTAATCAAGCAGTCTCTAGAATAATTGGTAAGTTATGCTAATTTTTGGAGATTAAATTTTCTCTCTTTTTTGGCTCGTGAAATAATGTGCTCTTAACTCAGGAGAAACTTGCTCCTTTTTTTTTATGGAGAGTTGGAATTGTTTCTTTAATACATTACAAGCCCATCAGGAAAGGATCACAGGGAATGTGAGCAGAGGGAATGGACACTGCACCAGCTGGAGCTGCAGCTTTTTGTGCCTGTCAGGAAAATCCCGAGTGGGAATGGGGTTTAACAGGAGCAGTTCAGGCCAGCCTAAAATCTGGATTCAGAGGAAGGCACCGCTGTTACCATGGAATCATGAGCCATGGAATGGGTTTGGTCGGAGGGGACATAAAAGTTCATGTAATTGCCACCCCTGCCATGGGCAGGGACACCTCCCACTGCCCCAGGGTGCTCCAGCCTGGCCTTGGGCACTGCCAGGGATCCAGGGGCAGCCACAGCTGCTCTGGGCACCCTGTGCCAGGGCCTGTTAGGACAGTTTAAGGCTCCTCATTGTTTAAATATCCCACAGTTGTCACTGGTGATGCTACAGATGTGTTCATTTGTAGGCTCTGGGCTACAGCACCAGGCTGGAACCTGCAAATCCCACATTTCCTGGGGCCTTTGGAATGGTCTTTGCCTCTCACTCAGCTGCTTTTGTCAGGGATATGAACCAGGGTGATGACACTGGTTTGAGTTTGAGGGATCTGAAATCAGCTGCTAGAAAGAAACAACACAAAAAAGGAAACAACACAAAAAAAGAAACAACTCTAAACCTCATGGTGTGGTCTGTTGGGCTTTCCCACATTGCTCAGAGACACATGTAGGGTTTTTTTTGCCTTTATGTGGCATTTCTGTCAGCACCAGGAACTTCTCACAGCACGATTTCGAGCCCCAGCAAGAGCCACATCAAACCTCTGCCTCAGAGCATCAGCTGCACTGCTGGTGCAGGTAAAAATGCCTGTGCAAGGCGAGGCACCTGCTAATAGGGCCTTAAAATAGCTCCGTGCTCCCAAGCCCTACAGGCAGTGTGGGTTTAGCTTTATTTTGCTCTCCAGCATCAGGCCGCATCCCTAATTGCTCAGCACAGGAGCCACGAGGTGCTGTCAGCCAGGGCAGAGCCTGAGCTTCTCCTCTGCTCTCGAGTTATTTATTCTGGAGCTGTGTGAAGAGAGAGCTTGTCAGGGCTGTGCTTGTAGGGCTGCAGGAACACTTGTACCTTTTAATAAACAAGCTTCCCTAGGAGTGCTCAGCGAGACATCAGCTCAGATTCTCGTGATAAACAATATGAAGAAGCCCTTAATAACACTTGACTTACAGCAGAATTCCTTGTAAAGCCAAATGAATTTATTTGCCTGGGGTGCAACACTGAGAGAAAATTATGAGAACAAGGACACGAGGAGTTTTTACACTTTCCAGTGTGCTGCTTTTTTTTTCCCTGTGAAATGCTTGTTAGGTTGGTGGCAACAATTAAAGCAAAGAGGAGACACAAGCCTGCTAGCCCAGGCTGGCTGAATAAAGAGAGTTTGGAGCCTGAGCACGTGCTGGGAGTCAGCATTCAGAGCTGAATGTGAGAGCAGCCCTGGGAGCTCTGAACAGGGACAGGACTGTCCCAGTGACACCTCTGGGGTCGGGCCAGGGGGGTGTTGCTCAGACTCCTCTCTCCCAGTACCCTCTTTTTTATTTTTCCCCCTTTTCCCCTATTTTGGTTGCCTGCAGACTACAAAAATCCATGGGAATACCAAATCTTTCATTGGCCATCCATCCTTATTCTGTCTATGATGCCTAAGGAATAAAACGGAAAAAAGCAGACATTAATCCAACACCTAATTGCATTTCTGGTGAAAACCTGAATCTGTGCGGTTGTTTGGCTGTTGGGAGGAGGCTCAGTGACGTCCATACATCCCTCTGGGGGTCACTGTCCCTCCCTGCTCTTTTCCAGCGTGGCACTGACTCCGTTCCCGTGCCGGCGCCCTGCTGGCCCAGGGACAGCTCAGTGTCCCCTCCCTCACTGCCACCCCCGTGTCCTTCCAGGGAAAAAGCACTTTCCCTTCCTGTGGGAGGGAAGAGTGATGCTCAGGCTGGTGCTGAAGCTCAGCCAGGGCTGGAGCTGCTGTTTTCCCTGACCTCTTTTCCCCTTGGCACAAATGGAATCGGAGGTGATCCTTTGCACTCCGCAGCCTCGACTCCTGCTCAGCAGGGCAGGGGACAGGAGACGGAATCTGGGGCTCTACCTGAGGGTCACGAGAGCAGATTGGGCTCCCAGGGAGGGGCATCCAAACTGGAATGGCTCCTTCAGTATCCTGAGAGAAATGGGATGGTTCAGCCTGCTTCAAGCTTGCTTCTCTTCCCGGGGCTGCAGAGCATTCCAGGGGTCTTTGCTGCTTCACTCACCTGAATTGGCTTCAAGGCTCATCACTTTTGTGCCTTCCATGGAAATTGAACTGAAAGAATTGAAAATTGTATTGAAAGAAATGAAAACACTGTAAATTCACAATTCTGCTTTTGATTCCTGAAAAATCCAGCGCAGTGTTATCACTGCACATTAGGGCTGTAATTTTGTATATGGGATAATTGTCATCCATTCTGATGAGTTTATAATGGGATTTTTTTTAATTAATGGATATTTCTGTGTGATTTAAATCAGTTTGGCATTGCTGGAGGGGTAAAAAGGAGCATTGGCACAAATTATAATCTTCCCTGTTGGTTTTTTCTTTTTAAACTTTCACCTATTTATGTCCCTATTTGTTAAATAATTATGGATTAGAAGGGATTGATTACCGATGATTCACTTTGCTTAATAAAACCAGGGATAACTTCCACTATCCCAGGTTGCTCCAAGCCCCATCCAGCCTGGCCTTGGACACTTCCAGGGGTGGGACCTGTCCTGGTCTGGTTTAGTCCTGAATTACTTGACTTGACCTCCTCCAGTCAGATCATCTTTGAAATTCCTGCAGATTTGCGTTGCTTATGGGATAACTGGAAAAAAACCCAGCTGGAACAGGAGCCCCCACACCAGAGATGCACCTGAGGCTGCTTTACCTGTCACAGGTTGAAAAACAGTGAGGAAAAACGAGGCTGTTTGTGGCCATCTGATCAGAATTGAGATTAAAAGATGGGACAGCTGCAAAATTCAAGGTGTTCTGATGTTTGGGATTCACTGGAACTCAAACTGATCCCTTTAAAGCCTTTTCCAAAGATCCACAAACTCAAGGAGTTCACACAAGGTGGAACTAGATGATTCTGGCTCCCATGGCTGTTTTAATCTCCTGGCACTGTCACAGCTCTGTGGAAATTCTGAAATCCCAGGATATTTGGAATTTTGGGCAGAGCAAAGGCACTCCTGTATTAAGGTCTGGAACCAGGTGAAACAATTGATGTCCAAGGATGTCCAGGGGTTTTTGGGCCACTGATTTCTGTTTTTTAAATGAAGTTTAATGCCATGCAAAGTGCAATTATTGTTGGCATTTTATTGCTGCCTGTGACTGCCCAGTTCTCCCTGGGTGCCAGGTTGGTCTGTAAAGCTTTGCCAGCACAAACCCAAGCCCAGCTTCCTGCACAGCCCTTCTAAGCCTGACTTAAAGACCCAGTTTATCAGTGCTGAGCTCCCTTTATTTTGCACACAGCCTCACCCCTGGATTTATCCCACTGCTTACAGTGCAAGGCCCATCTATTTTTCCATCCCGTTGCTCGTGAATAAATAACCTGACACGTTGTCTCCTCAGCAGCTGCTTTTCTTCCCTTCCTCCTGCCAGAGATGCAGAAAGTCACCAGGATTTGCATATGAAACACCAGCTCCGAGTCCCACCGAGTCCCATTTGTGCATCCCGGGCCAGCGCACGGGGAATAATGAACTTCCAAGCGCTGCTCCTGCACCTCCGTGGGGCTGGGAGCCCGTCTGGATGTGGCTCAGGTGGTGATCTATGGAAATTGTCGTTTTCCTACCCAGATTTAGTGGAGATTCAAGCACCCAGTGCGTCCCTGCCCTCTGGAACTCTCCAGCTGAGCACTTCACAGCCCGGCTGTCGTGGTGGAAACCGCTGGAATACCCTGGAATACCATCCCGCTCCAAAGTGGGCACCTCTGGGATGGGAGGCGATGCACGGAATGAAGAGGGATGAGGCGCACGTTTGAGGGTGGTAATTGTCTGTTTGTTAGAGAAAGGATGCCTTGCAAATGTGTCTTCTCCCCATCCCTCTGCCTGTTATTTCTGCGGGGCACGGAGGTCTCTGATGAAAGAAAGAGGAAAAAATAAAAGCAAAAATGTGGCTTTGGAGTGGTGGAAAATAGAGGCGTGAAATAGACGAGGCTGAGAAATGGGGAAAAAACCCAAACAACAATGAGAAGCCATGCAAAAATCCCCCCCAAATCAACATAAATGTAACAATAATAATGATAATGGTAATGATAATGATAATATAATAATAATAATGATAACGATGATACTACTACTACTACTACTACTACTACTACTACTACGACTACTACTACTACTACTAAATAAAACCAAAAATTAAAAAGGACCCAAATATTGGATGAGGACTGCATCCCTTCACCTGCAGTGTCTTGTTTCATCCACCTGTGAAATCCAGGTCTGTGCCCAGTGCTGGAACTCAGGACAGAAGAGTCTCGGTTAAGGCATCCCACACTCATGTGCTGTAGAAATGCTTTATTTTGCTGTTTTCATTTCCAGTTTATTTTCGATGTGGGATTCAGAGCCATTTACAGGCGTTCTTCTGCCTGGTTGTCATCCCGTGCCCCGAGCCCTCCGCGCAGGGCAGGGTGTTAAATGGCTTGATAGAATCGCGGCATTCTTTTGATGGCTGTAATTTGTAAATCAATTAGCTAAATCAGGAGATAAAAAGCTGAGTTGGCAGCAGGGCCGAGCTGGGGGTTTTGTTATTCCTTTTTCTAGACAGAGACACAGATTTGCCAACACCAGTGGCAAATCCTGGAAGCTGCTCCCAGGGTGGGAAGCACAAGGGGTTGAGGATGAGACAGCAACACCTGGAAACGCAGTTTGGTTAAATCGCCTGTTTTGGGGAGTCCTACACAAGCTCCAGGCCAGGTTGGACCTGTCTTGGAGCATCCTGGATTAGTGGAAGGTTCCGTGCCCATGGCACTGGATGGGATTTAAGGTCCCTCCCAACCCAGTCCAGTCTGGGACTCTGATTCTAAACGAGGCAGCTCGTTTGAAAAATCCCAATAAAATCCTCAATCAGGTATCCACAAGCAGATGAAGAAGAGCTCAGCAAAAGTTTTCTGAAGGAGGTCTGAAAGGCAGAAATCAGAACTCTGCTGTTTACTCCTTCTGCTTTATCCTTCCCCCTAGAGTTCCTTTTTTGCTTTTCCTTATGGTTCAGTGCTTCCTGCAACTAATTCTGGCTCCTTCATAAGCAAATTCGTGTTGAGTGAAGCATTTCCACAAGAGCAGTTTAAACCCAGACAATGGGCTAAAAAGTGCATCTTTCCCTTCAGTTGCTAATTCATCTGTTGCTAATTAGAGGAAGGACCAGATCAAACATTTGTTTTGCTTTCCAAATCCGAGACACCTGTTGGTAAAAGCAATTAGAGTTTTAGTTCAATAAAACGGCCTCTGGTTTGTTTATGCAGAGATTTTATGTGGGTACATGACTGGAAGTCCATCCACATGAATGAAGCCCAAATGGTGTGGGGCAGGGGAATCCAATTTCTTTTGTCTCAGCCAAAAAAACCCATGCTGCTCTAATTAAAAATCTGCATGGAATATTTATAACCGAGGAGAAGAAGCAAAACTCCCCACAGTGAGTCTGCCAGAAATAATGAGAGCAGAGTGGAAATCCTCCGAGTGAGGGAATCATAAACTTTTCTGTAATGTTTGTCTTTGTTTTCCCAGCTCTGAGGGTCTGAATGACAGTTTGGATGAAATATATATGGTGTTATTAAAAAATAAATCCAGTTCAGTGCTGAAACTACCAGATGAAATCGTGTCGCTTACATTATGTAGGAGGTCAGGAGATGTTGTAATGTTGTAAAATGGGAACAAAAGCCTCTGATAGGCAGAGTCAGAGAATCCCAGAATGGTTTGGGTTGGACAGGACCTTGAATCCCATCCAGTCCCACTCCGGCCACGGGCAGGGACAGCTTCCACTACCCTAGGTTGTTCCAAGCCCTGTCCAACCTGGCCTTGACCCTCGTGGCTGACTGGAGTAAAGTTTCCTGTTCCTCACAAAGCTCAAAATGCCTCTTAGGGTCTTTTTCATGAGTGGATTTTGAAGGACTTGGCATCATTGCTCCCATCCTGCAGATTTGTGGGGACATGGAAAAGTGAATTGTCCTACAGGGTCACCAACAGACAGTGATGGAGCCAGAAGGACACAGAAATCCCTGGATCGCTGCTCCCTGCTCTGCTCTGAGGGTGGTTCCTGTCCTTGGGTTGCTCTGGGGGTTTCATGCACCCTGCTGGAATTCACAAATATCCTCAGAATGGACCAGAGATCCTCAGAATGACCCAAAGGTCCTCAGAACGGACCAAAATATCCTCAAAATGGACCAAATACACTCGGAATGACCCAAATATCCCCAGAATGGCCCTTTTTTGGAGGTTCTGAGTTCAACATCCTCTGAGGGAGCAGGTCCTCAGCACATGGATTAACAACTCCCCTCAGCTGGTGTCGGGGAAGGCTGTGGGTGATGAACAGCTTTCAAGAAGAGTTGTTGTGTCCCTAGATGGGGAAATGAAAAATTGTCTGGTTCCAGAAAAAGCAAAATGAAAATTTTATCCACGGTGATATTTTTGGTATCTTGCTTTGTCCATGAGGCATGTTCCTGCTGAGGTGTGTTATAAATCCAGCTCTTGCAATGGTTGCTTTGGGGTTTTGTCTGCCCTCCCTTCCTCCTGGAATTCTGACAGGAGCTGTGGACAGCCTCTTAAGGGGTGGAAAAACCAGCCCAGCACCACAAGTGAAACGGGAAACGGGAGCAGTTGGAAGCAGAAAGGAACATTGCATTACATTTATATCATTTTGTGGAATGATGTTCACCTCAGAATTCCTGGGAGGTCTCTGCACTTGGCTTTTCTGGAATTTCAGCACTTGTAACTCTGAAAATGGGGATTTGTAGCACACTGTGGGTTGGAAGGGAAAGGAGAGGGAGAGGGAGAAGGAAAAGGAGAAAAAAGGAGGAGGAGGAGGAAGGGGAGGAGAAGGAATAGGTGCGTTGGGCACACAAAAACTGGTGTTAAAATGAAAGTTTGGGATCTGCAGCTGCCCAGAGCCTTGTGCAGCCCTGGTCCTCCGATTGCAAAGGGAAAACTGGGATCTCCGGGGCTTCCAGTGGGACCTCCTTATCACCCCCTGCTCTGGAACGATCTGCTATCTAACCCAGCAATAAGAGCTCGGTGTTATCCACGCCAGGCTTTTCTTTCCCTGATCCACGGGTAGCTATTTAAAACCTCATTCCTGTGGAATGAATTTTATACAGAACCCTGTTGATCGTTATCTCTGCAGAAAGTTCCTGTCACTCCAGTAGGGCTTTTGTTGGGGTTTTTTGGCAGTCTTTAGGTTTTGAGAGGCATTTTAATTGTGGATGGCAAATTCAAATCTCCTGACCTCAGGGACATTTCCTTATCATTAAATACACGTTTGCATGGTCTGTGATATTTTAAATATATGCTCTGAAAGCAGGGTTTGCAGCCTGCACTGCACACTGAGGGTACCCTGGTATTTTTAGCACAATACTTTTAGTTAATACATCCAGAATCACAGAAATCAGCAGCTGGTTCCAAAATTTTTTAAAAATAAGGGAAATAACAAAACTTTCCTTACATGAAGGGAGTTTGGAACAGCTCAAGTGCTCAAGGGCTGCACTGGGTCTGATCTGAGGGGGAGGGAGTGGAGTGTCCTGGGCCAGAGGTCCAGGAGTGGCTCGGGGCTCTGCAGAGTCTTGTGCAGGGACTCTTAAAGGTTCTGCATTGTCTGCCACACGTTTTTTACTCTTTCTGACTTGAAACAGGGCAAGGTTTAACTCCTCAAAATTGCAATAGCATTGGTAGGAATATAATTTCTTTCTGTTGCTTCAGATTTCCAGAATTTTCTTTTAATCTTGTGTATATTCTTTAATTTGTTGCTCTGAGGAGAAAAAAAATCCACCCAGAATTGAATATTACTTGAAATATCTGACCACCTTTTTCTTTAGTGATTGCCAACAATCGGATTTACGCATTTTTTTATTTATTCTGAGAACTGATCTAGTGAAGGTGTTCCTGCCCAGGACAGGGGGTTGGAACAAGATGATCTTTAAGGTCCATTCCAACCCAAACCATTCTGTGATTTGATAACGTGCTGTAATTTTGTGCTGTTATTTCCAGGGTGGTTGTGCCTGTGGTGTTTTCCAGGGTAAGCCTGATGCTGCCAGAAACACTCTGATTTTCTGATTTTTTAGCATCCCTCCTTGAGGTTTCTTTCTCTCCAGTCAGAGACACATTGCAAGAAAATGCAGAAATGCTTTTCTTCTAACAAGGGCTTGAAAACCCAGGAAGGGCAAAGGGGAACAATTTTGTTCTTCAGTGTAAAATTATGGCTCCTGCTGAGGAGGGTGGCTCGGCAGAAGAAATTTCACTTTGGAAAAAAACTAAAAGAAAAGCTTTAAACCACTTTTGTTCCACAGTCATTCCAAGCAGTGAAGTTTCCTGAACAAGCAGGAATGAAGCTGGAATTTGGATTTGCATCGGGAAGAGCACACAAGTCTCTGTGACAGGACCTTTTTCTCTGTTGCTGGTGAAAGTTCATCGCGGATCTTTGCGTATTCTCCTCTTTGCGTATTCTCCTCTTTGCGTATTCTCCTCCACGAGGCCACCTCGAGCCGCCCCAGCAGAGCAATCAACTCGTCCTTGCCATCTGTTCCAGCACCATCGGTTCTGTCAACTCTGCAGCCCCTGGTGCTGCCCAAGCCCAGCAGGAGCTGCAGGGGAGGAGGGTGCCGGGCTGGGTGTGGAGTTAAGGGGCTGGGAGACCTTGAAAAGAGCAGGAAAGAGGACTCAGGGAGGCCAGACTGGGGTTTGATCTTCAGCCTGTTCTTTCCATGAATACAGGTCGGGTTTGGTGCCTGGCGTGGTTTCCAGACTCATCGAAGCAAATCTGTCTCTTCAGTCGTAGCCACGGCAGAACTGATTCTAATTTTTTTAAAAAGTGACGTTGCCTCTCCCTGACCTTCCGTGGGATTCAGATCGGCCCATGGGAGACCGAGGGCCACGGGCCTGCTGAGTTATGGAAGGACTTTGAACAGTGCTCAGAAGCTCCCACTTGGAATGTCAGGGCTTTGTCAGGAAAAGCTGTGGGCTGGGAGACCAAGGACACGGAGAGCTCAAATGTGTCTGAAATGCGTCTGAAATCTGAACGCGGAGAGCTCTGCCCCAAGATCCGCCCTGTACTCCTGCAGCTGGGCAGGTGTTTCTCATCTCCCATGGAATGGAACACAGAGATGGAGCTACAAAGGGTTTACTACAGCTCGTACAGCTGTTGTTGAGAGCCACCTGCAAATGCTTGGGTAGGAAAAGGGAGTTCCAACAAATGGGATGGGTTTGGGCACGGTGCCTCTGCAGAGCATCACCTCTTTGGGGCTGTGCACGGCCCGACATCTCCTCTGCTGTTTGAAGAGTAGCACAGCTGCTTTTGGCTCCGGAGTTTTGGCCTGCGTTCCAAAATCGGATTGTTCAGCCCGCACTACTCCCAGTGGGCTGCAGGAACAAAGGGGGTCAGCACAAAGAGGAGAACACAAAGAAACTTTGGGAAAGGAATCTGTCGACTCTTTGAGAGGATTTTGCCACAGAGAAAAGAAAAGAGGAGAGTTTTATTTTAAAATCATGAAGGAGCTGTCAGGCGTCTCTTGAAACACGGGATCATCCCCATTCCATTGTGTGCCAATTGAGCTTTAGCTTCAAGCACTTTGCAGATACTGCAAATTCAGTTACTGAATCACAGAATCCTGGAATGGTTTGGGTTGGAAAGGATTTTAAATCCCATCCAGTGCCACCCCTGCCATGGGCAGGGACACCTCCCACTGTCCCAGGCTGCTCCAGCCTGGCCTTGGGCACTGCCAGTGATCCAGGGGCAGCCAGAGCTCTTCTGGGAATCCCATCCCAGCCCCTCCACACCCTCACAGACAGGAATTCCTTCCCAAAATCCCATCTCTCCCTGTCCTCTGGCAGTGGGAAGCCATTCCCTGTGTCCTGTCCCTCCACTCCTTGTCCCCAGTCCCTCTCCAGCTCTCCTGGAGCCCCTTTAGGCCCTGGAAGGGGCTCCCAGCTCCCTCTGGAATACTTTCTTCTGCAGGTGAACATCCCCAGCTCTCCCAGCCTGGCTCCAGAGCGGAGGAGATCCTGTGAAGAAGGGATTTGTGCCCAGGGAAAGTTCTATTTCTGTCTGGAGTCTCCAAATCCCAGCCTGGAAGAGGAGCTGGTGTCCCTGGCACGGCCACAGGACTCCCGCTTGGTGGGGCTCCAGCTGGGTTAACTGGAAGTGCTCAGGTAACCTCTGAAAATACATATATAAATATCAGTATAGAAATATCAATATAGAAATATAAAATGTGTAAATAATGCTGGCACAGCTGTTTGTGTGACAGGCAGGCAACTTGTGGAACTGATCCAACTAAAAAATACCCTTTTTATTAAATTTTTGAGGTGATTTTAAGCCCCATTCCTCACCCAAAGCACTTCTGCAGGCAAACAAACAGGCTGTGGCAGGGGAAGGGATGTTGTGACAGCCAGAGTGAGTGGTGGGGACACAGTGGGACACAGCTTTGAACACACTCTTGTCTAATCAGATTGCGGTGACATGGAGTGACCTTCTCCTCGCCACACAGTCCATGAATTTATTCTAATGAGGAAACCCTGTGTTCACAGAAAAGGGAGAAAAAAAGCAGAAGAAAAAGATCATTTCCTATTTTCTTGCTCCGTGATGAGAGTGGCAGCAGCCCAGAGGAGGCACTAAATTATAATGAAGGGGAAATGGACGTTTTGTGGTGCAAACACGGAACTGCAGAGCAGACTGAGGGAGGAGGTGAAGCACTCCTGGCTGCCGGTGAAATATCAAGGATTGTTTCCTGCACAAGCGTTTGGGTTTTCAGGACAGCTGAATTCCAGGAAGAAATTTAATGTAATTCACTCCTCAAGCCTTTTATCATTGTGTTCTTTTCTTTTAAAAAATGTTGGTTTAATGTGTGGCTTTGCATCCCAGTGACTCTGGGGGGGGTGGGGGGTGGTGGCTGCTCCAGAGTCTCCTTCTGGAGTTTGAGGGCTTGGGTCAGACGGTTTCACCCAAAATGAGATTTCTTTAGACAACTGATAGATTTTTTCTTTAGAGACGTGGAATTTCTTTTGGTGTTTTGCCTCAGGATTTTTTATTCTTGAGCTGGACATAAAGTTCTTTACAGAATGGGTGCTCTGACAGAACAGTGAGGCACCAACCAGGACAAAACCACTCCTTATATTCCAAAATATCCCATAGTTTCTGGAGTTAATACACTATACCTGCCCTTGGTTTTGAACAGATAAGAAATTAGAAATTCTCAGTCTCCTTTGCTGCTCCCAATCTGTCCCTCTCCTTCTCTCTATTAATAAAAAATTAATAATATCAGGAATCAAAAGAGCTTAGAGGGAGTTTTTTCCTTGCAGAACAGCTTGGACAAATAAAAAAGAAAAATTCCATCTATTTTTGGGGTGTTAACATTACCCAAGGTGCTCAGTAGCATCACAGACCTCTGGCTTTCAGAGGTCTTCTCTCATCTCTGCAGAAATGAATCAATAATTACAATGTAATTGTTTAAAATAGCAATAATCCCCCCCGGTTTCTGTTTCCTTTAAGATAAATTTACTTCTCCACACAAAAGGGACCTTTCCCAACTGCCATTTCACTCCCAGCACCTGGGTACCCAAAGAAGTCCATCCTTAAATCAGATTTTCCCTGGGTGGTCAATGTTGTACACAGCTGCTTGGGCCCCGAGGTTTAAGGTCCTGTTGACGCTTCCCTCAGAATTTCCCTCGTGCTCAGACTTCGAAATTTGCCCCAAAAGGAGAAAACCAAACCCTCCCGTTGTGAATTCTGGCTGGCATCAGGACTGAAAGGGCTTTAAAAATCCCTTAAGAGGCACAATCAGCTCTCAGGGCGAGAGACAGGAGCCCTTTTTGGAGAGATCAGAAATGCAGCTCAGAGAAGAGCTGAGCTCCTCCTGCACTGGGAACGCGCCGTTGGCACAGGGCTTGCCTTGGGTTTGTGATGTGATAACGGGAACGAGCAGCAGGAAAAGAAGAAACCAAACACCAAACTAACCCCATTTATTGGGAGTGTGAATCAAAGCTTTGCTGTGTGGAGGTGATGCCGAACGACCAATGAAAATTGACTTGGGTGGCCCAGTGTCACCTCTGCTTCCCAGGATGCAGCATCTGGAGAGAACCATGGAATTCCAGGATGGTTTGGGTTGAAAGGACCATAAATCCCACCCAGGGCCACCCCTGCCAGGGCAGGGACACCTCCCACTGTCCCAGGCTGCTCCAAGCCTGGCCTCGGACACTTCCAGGGATCCAGGGGCAGCCACAGCTGCTCTGGGAATTCCTTCCCAGCCCCTCCCCACCCTCACAGGGAGGAATTTCCTCCCAATATCCAAACTAAATCTATGTGAGGATGCTGAATCCTGGCAGACAAACAGCAGGAGGGGCCTGTGGGAGAGGGGGCTGTACCCAAATCTCTTCCCTTGAGTGCTCCTGGACCCTTCCCGGGCATCCAGCCAGGACGGGAATGATCTGTTGGAGCTCTTTCCCCCAACAATTGGAGATGTGAGGATGAAAGGAATGAAATCCAGGCTTTTGGTGTCCTGATAAACGTTTAATAGCAGGCTGTAAATGCCAATCTGATAAGGTGTTTAGCGAATTTAAATTCCATTGTTGACATTAATCCTTGGAGGAGGATTAGACTGCAGTGAGCAGGAGCCACTTGGCTGCTGAATGGCGATGCCCACACTCCTTTTGTGTTCATTAACGCCACCATTTTAATTAATGCATCTCTGATCTCCTGAACGTCCAGCTGAATGGGTGCTCGGACCTGCGCGGTGGAAGGTGTCTGGTACTTTGCAAATTGGGCTTTTATTTTTCAGAGCTTTCCTAAATGAATGCAAAGACAATGCACGACAGGCTCTTGTAAAACCAAAATTAACGTTAAAAAAAAAGATACTTTTGATTCCGGTTCCCTCCGTTTGATCAGGGGAATGAATAGATTATTAAGGCTCAATATCCTTATATCATCTCCTGCCATCAGGACAGGCAGGAAATAAGTACCCAAATCACTAAATTGCTTCAAAGCTGCTTGGCAACTGCAAATTCAAAATTGATCATCTGACTCCTTTATTACTTTCTTCAAAGGAGAGAAGGCAGGGAAGCAGCTCAGGATTGTCACCAGGAGTAAATCCCGGTGCAGCCATCAGGACTTGGTCAGAAGAATGTCAGAATGCAAAACATGCAACAATTCCATCAATAATCATAAACCCAGCTGGGCTTCCCTTTGCCTTTGTCCTTTCCACTCCTTTTCAGCCCCCAACCCAGTCTAAACGCGAATATAACTTAAACTCGGCTGGTTTTGTCCACGAGCTCTTTCATAACCAAATTTATTATTTTGGATGCACTGATTTTCTCTGCTCCCTTCTTTCTTCCACCCGGATTTTGTAACCTGGCCCTGGAATAGAGGGAGACAAGTCCCATGCAGGACCTGGGACAGGTTTGTGGCTCATGCACATAAACGCCGGTCTCTGAAGGACTGCAGAGAACCTGCTGGGGAGAAGAACAGAAATTCTGGGGGGATTGGCTTTTCCAAGGCAGCAAAAACTGGGAGCTGAACTTTCGCTTCTCCCATCACCTTTCTCTAACAGAGGCTCCTCTTTCCTTCCCAGAATGTCCCAGATATTTTACTCATTGCGCAGGTGGCTCAAATCTCTTTCTGTTCCTAAGAGCTCTTGAAACCACTCCTTAGACGTAGGAAATTACTCAGGGTGCCTTTTGTGCCTCATGGATATTTTCGGTGCATCCCAAAGGAGCTCCGCAGCCCAGCTCCATCCCTTCCTGCTGCTTGTCCCAAAGCCCCGTTCCTCTGGTAAAGTTAAATATTCCATGTTTGTAGAAACATCTGGTGCAGCAGGTAGGCACCATCTCCAGGCTGGTGCTTGTTTTCCCAAATAAACTCTTTGTCCAGGCAATGTGCCCTTGGAGCTGCTTTTTCCCAGGTTCTTTTCCCCCTGCTTCTTTCCCCACTTTCTTCTTATTTTACTGAGGAACTTTTTGCCTCTCAGTCATGGGCAAGGGCTGATGGAACCCCGGGGATTTTGTGCAACCAGTAAATGATGCAGAGCTCACACGGGAAATCGGGGAGCTGTTGGAAAATATTCCAAGTTTAAAATGTTTTTGTATTATAACTTTAGTCAGTTTTCACAGAATCACAGGATGAACTAGGTTGGAAAAGACCTTTGATATCATCAAGTCCAACCTGTGCTCGCCTTCGTGCCGGGGGAAGGGAACCAGAGTTTTTTTCCAGGGTATTGTTCCCCCAGCTGAGGCCTGATAACTGAACATCTCAACAGGCTGGGAGCAGCACAGAGGACACACAAGAGCCAACAGCGGCCCTCAAGGGCCACTAAGGAGCATCAGCTCCACACAACACCCCTGGCACCGTCAGACACCTGGTCTGAGAAAGGAAAGATAAGAACGAGGACCTAATCAGCATCGGAGGTGAAGAGATCTGTAACCAGTAGGAAAGCAAATACCAACAATTCTGTAACTTAGAACCAATAAAGTTCTATGGGTTTTGACTGTATAAAGTTTGTGAAAAACCTGGTCAAATCCATGTGTCATGGAATGATTTTGTCTGCACGCCCGGGCTCTGTGTGGATGAAATGATTTCTGTAGCGCATCCTGGGCAGAAATAAAGCAGTGCCTTGATTCTCTAACACTAAAATGCTGTTGGAGGGTTTTTGTTTTTCCTGCAGTTTCTGTGACAGAGCTATTGGGAGAAGGAAATGAAAATGGAATTTCTTTGCTTTCCAGGATGGAGAGCAGTTCCAGATGAGAGGCAATGCTGTCATTTGTGTTTAGCCCTCAGATGGGCTGAAGCTTTTTTGCTTTGTTTCAGGGTTAACTCTTTATTAAGATCTCTGCCTGTGCGGGGTTTCACTGGCTTAAACATTTCCTGAACATTTTGTACAAGGCAAAGAGGGTTGTAGTGGAGCTTTGGAAATGAGCTGTTCACTCTTGGTGATGGGAGGAGGCAGAAGGGAAAACAGATGAGGAAAACAATGAAAATGCCCAGATTGTGCATCCTTGGAATGAACTGGATGATTTTAAGGTCCTTTCCAACCCAGGCCTTTCCATGACACGTCCTGCCACGGACTCTGCTCCAGGGGAGGTGAATTTAAAGATCTTTCACAGCTTTGTTTCAGGTGTTTCACTCCTTCCCTGGCAGTGAATGACGCCCATAAAGGGCTTTGATCAATTCTGGGGGGGTAAATTGTATTGTGTCCCACTTGGCAGAGATGCAAAATGAGGCTCAGAGGCTTCCCTGGAACCACACTGGGAGGGAAAAGCAGGGACACCCCATGTTGGCAACAGAGATGCCTGTGCAAGGTGCAGCTTAAATGGCGCTCCATGTGGAGTTTAGAAAAGGGAAATAAACCCTAAAAGACCTGTTCCTGTACCTCAAAACCTGCAGGATCTTGCTGAAAGCCCAAAATTCACCTCAAGACTTGTGAAAAAAAATTTAGAAGTGTCAGTAAAAGATTCCATCACCGTGGCAGTGCTCACCCTCTGCTGTGGCTTCTGAGAACACAACAAAGAGCCTCAGATTTTGTCCCTTTTTGAGATGGGTTTAAACAGTCAGCTCCTGTTTTCTCTGCAGTGCTTCTGTACAGAAACACTATCAGGGAAATGGATTTTGTTCTGGGCTTAAACTTCCTTCACTCTGACTTACAGAAAGCCTGCCAGGTAAATGTTTGTGGCCTCACACAGGTCTGCAGATTGCTGCTATCATCTTGATGACAAAAATATGGGACTTTCATTCCTGCCTTCTGGGAGTCAGGAGGTTAAGAAAATTACTTAAATTTTTCCTTCATTTCCCAGAGTGTCTTTTGAAATGAGAAATACCCACCTCAGTCCCAGAACCACTGAGCAGAGCCCTGTTCTTTCTCACCCCTGCAAATGCAACGACCAGAAAATTGACAGCCAAGCTAAAAGGGAGCGAGGAGAAGCTCAAGGGGTGAGCAAACGACAATTTTAGCTCCTCAAAAATCAGCCTGTGCTGCAGGAAGGGTTGGGCACTCACTTAACCTGTGGTTTAGACTCAGTTCTGCTCCTTGTCTTACAGATCCTAAACATCTTGTAGGGTTTTTCCCCATCGCTTCCATTATTCTGCATTTTGGAGGATGCAGAAAATCTGTGCATAAATCCAGTGTGGAGATTTAGGACCCATCTATTTGTAGGAGCTCTGAGTTAGTTATAAGGAGTCAGATTTCTTTTTCTTCTTCTTCTTCTTCTTCTTCTTCTTCTTCTTCTTCTTTATATTATTATTAGTATTATCATCATCATCATCATCATCATCATCATCATTATTTCTGGTGATTAATAATTCAGGACTGCTGAAGGCGATTCTTGGTTGGTTTCCACCTGGGAAAACATGGGTCATGTAGGAGAGTGTCAGTCCTGGCAACAATCACCCTCCCTGTTGGTAAAAGTGTCATCCCCCTACTGAATTATTGGCTAAACTTTGCCTTTTTTCTTGCCCGTGAGTCTCAGATTGGTTCTTGGCACTTTAAAGGTCATGTAATAACGGATCTATAGAAGAGTGGCAGCCTGCCTGCATTTCAGAGCATATTTTATTTGCATTGGCTGGGCTTCTCCTGTTTTAATTTTGCCCAGGATTACCAAAGTGAGCCAGTAAGGTTCTCCATGTGCAGCTCCTCCCTGTCACTCACTGGCAGTGACAATCCACCCTGGGCTCCCGGGGAATGGGGGAAAGGGCACTGCTCTGACACAACAGATAATCCCCTGGGGGGAAAAACAACAACAAAAGGCAAGTCTGGCTTTCCTTTGCCTCTGTGTTTAAAGCTGAATGAAGCACCAAGAGGGATTAGATGGAGATGATATTTAAGGCCCCCTCCAACCCAAACCATTCCATGATTCTTTGAGTTATACATCCAGAAAGAAGGAATGCAGTCCATGGCAGTGGAGGGCTCAGACTTGAGCAGATACTGCTGCAGATATCCTCCTCCTCCTCAGCACACAGTGAGAAAGAGGATGGCCCAGCCCTCACGGATCATGGCCCAGGACGTGCATGTCCAGGAAGCTTTTTCCCTTTCGGAGCTTCTTCCTGTGCTCAGATCTTCAGCATAAAATACCAACTTCATTTACTTATTTCTGTATTTCTGTCTCACAGAAACACCAAAGAGCAACAGGCCCAGAGCTGAGAATGGACCCAGAGCTCCAGAGCCCTCAGAGGAGGAATTGCAGAGAACTTGCAGATATTTCTGGTGCTGCAGAGCGGAGCACTGACAAAGAATTCCGCTGAGAGAGAAGGGGCCCCCAGTTTGTGTCCTGCACCCCATGGCTGGGGGGCCTGGGCTGTTTAAATGGTGCCAGCAGGACACCAGCAGGACATGGGGACTTGTCCTCTCTCTAGAGAACTTTTCAAAATGCATTTTCTATAACTTATCATTCTCTTAATTGCTACTGCAGAGTCTGATAATTTCTAAGACTTTTTAATTGATGCAGCATTGAAAAATCTTACAACAGCAGCTTGCTCTTGTCTATCAAATTTAGTGTTACATGGTTTGGATGCAAAAAAAAAAGACCTCAAAGTGGTCATTTTAATGAAACCACAGACAGTGTTTTCAGGGGTTTTGTTGTGTACATCATGTTGCAGTTTATCCTGGAGCAGGAGGCAGGGGAGCTGTTCAGCGAGAGAATAAAAACCTCCTGGGAGGAGGGTAATTACAGCGATTAAGCAGCTGACCGGAGCCTGCCCTTGTGCTGTGCCGTTTCTGTCTCTGCAGTGGGTCCTGGTAATGAATTGTTGAAGGGCTGGCACCAGGTCTCCATTTGAAATCCATGGAAGTACTCCGTGTTTCTCACTGTAAACACCTGATCCTGCAGGAACCTTTGATTTCTGGAGCTGCTGCTCTTTCAGAGAGTGTTTTGTCCCTGGAGCTGCCAGGCCCAGTCCGGCACTGGGGCAGAGAACATTTGTGTTCATTCAGAGGCAGGGGTTGGTTTGGGATATTTTTATGGAGAGTTGGGGTTTTCCCATGCTTATATCCAAGTCCTGGAGCTCAAAACCATAAACCAGCCACTAAAGAGAGACCAAACCACTCCTGCAAGACCACTTCTGCAATATATTTAAAGAAATACGATTTTCAAAAGAATAAAAACACAGGGAAGGCCAGATTCCCATCCTGGGTGCTCACAGACTGCTTCAGGTTTTCTGGTTCCTCTCTTCACAATGAGAATGAGGGTTGTGTCCTTCAGATGAATGAGAAATTTTCCATCTTAAATGTTAAGAAAAACATTTTGCAAGCTCATAAAATTCTTGGAGTCCTTAATAGTAGAATCACAGAATCATGGAATTATCCCGGAATGGATGGGACCCACAGGGATCATCTAGTCCAACCCCTGGCCCTGCACAGATATCCCATAATCATAAACACTCCCGGAGCTCTGGCAGCCTCGGGGCTGTGCCCGTCCCCTGGGGAGCCTGGGCAGTGCCCAGTACCCTCCGGGGGAAGAACCTTTCCCTAAAATCCAACCTAAATTTAGCAGCACATGCTGAGCCCTCAGCCCGTTCCAAAAACATCCCATGAATATAAAAATTACAGGTGGCAAAATGCAGGATTCTCAGATAAGCAGGGATTTCACTGCAGGCAGTGGAGCCTGACTTTCAAGGCAGATTCTGCTGGATCATTGAAAAATAATCTCATTTAGGGTTTTATTCTTACGGCTAATGTTGGTTTCAGAAATCTATAGTTCACTGCTGCATCTTTCCCAGATTTGTCTCTTAATTCACCAGCCCATGTGATGTCTCACATTTTAGACATCAGAGAGTTTTTTCCTGGAATAAGGAAATATTAAAAAGTTATTTGCAGTCATTCAGTGTTCCCTCCCCTAATGGATTCTGTGGCACTCAGTGTGCACTTACCTCACTTTTATCTCTGCCCATCACCCTGGCATCGGAGTTTTTCCCATCACAGCAAAATCTCCTTCCCTGAAACGCTGCTGGGGAGAATGGAGGGGCTGTTTGCTTTAGGAAGGAAATCCAGGAGGGCAAAGCTTAATGAGGAGCAGCAGGTGCATTTCGGAGACTCTGAGCTTGCAGGCCACATCAAGGGTCTGTGCTTGGGTCTGGATGTGATAAGGGATCTGGATGTGATCATGGACTCACCCTCCGGTGCCTGTGTTCCCAGGGGTGATGTCACACAGCCGGTGGGATTCCTGGAAAACCGGTTGTGGTGACCTCTGTGGGAGCTGCTGTTGGGGCAGTGCAGATCCCGCAGGAGTTCCTCCCTCTCCTTGTCTGGGCTGCTGGAGGGGCTTCTGACATCCAGTGGCCATTCCCTGGGATACTGGGAGTGAGAGTCACACTTGGAGTGGGGACACTTTAGTTGAGGCTGTAGAGACCTGTTTTCATTGCCTCTGGATCACAGAAACACAGAATTTATCTGTTATTGTATCAGGGATTCCTGGAACGGCTTGGGTGGGAAGGGACCTTAAAGCTCATCCAGTGCCACCCCTGCCATGGGCAGGGACACCTCCCACTGTCCCAGGCTGCTCCAGCCTGGCCTTGGGCACTGCCAGGGATCCAGGGGCAGCCACAGCTGCTCTGGGAATTCCATCCCAGCCCCTCCCTACCCTCCCAGGGAAGGATGTTTTCTTGGCATCTACTCTAAACCTACTACATCCAGTTTGAAACCATTCCATGTTCTCTGAAACCTGAGGAACTGTGGGCTCCTGTGGAATTTATGGAGCACTTGGAGTCCATGGGTTAAACGAGCAGTGCCAGGCACCCATCAGTCTCTGCTCGTGTCCCTGGTGTCCGTATTTCTCCTGGTAATTTGTGAGCCTGTCCTTCCAGCAGGTGCTGTAAGCCAAGCTTATCCTATAATCCATCTCTTTCACTTGGAATACAGGCACAGCCACGCTGTGGCACTTCTCTGGGAAGAGCATCTGTGATGACAATGCCACTCGAGCTCATGTCCCCTGTTCCTCAGTCCTCTGAATCCCCCCAAAGCTGCCTCTTTAAACCAAACCCTCTGTGACCTTTCCGAGAGATCTCCAAAGTTTCCTCCCCCCCGGGCGTGTTGTGAAGCTTAATTAATGTTTGTAAAGTGCCACGAGCTCTTTGGATGAAAGTGCTAGGGCTTATTAATATTAATAATAACAGATGAGCCCCTGCAAGGCTCTGGTACAGTAGAATGAATTAACATGAATCAAGCAATCAACAACAACAAATCAAGCCTGGAGCCCCGGGCAGGGCGTGCAGCTGGTGGGATGTGACAGCTGAGCCCGCTTGGCTTCTCCTCAGTCATTTCCATTGGAATTCGAACTGTCTCCCGTGGCCCCACGGCAGCCACGAGTCACCTGCAGCACAGATTTGCTTTTTCCAGTCCAGGCTTTTCATTGTCATTGTCTGCGAGTCGTCTTCAGGATGACCTGAGTCAACAG
Source organism: Dicrurus megarhynchus (assembly GCA_013399195.1). Taxonomy (NCBI): domain Eukaryota; kingdom Metazoa; phylum Chordata; class Aves; order Passeriformes; family Dicruridae; genus Dicrurus; species Dicrurus megarhynchus. Next base: position 242,192 of record VXAD01009641.1, read on the forward strand.
AGGACTTCTGGGAGGTTTTGCAGGGACTTGGGGCAAATTTGGTGCCGTTCTCATGGGGACATTGGCCCAAGAGAGACTTTTTCCTTCTGCAGGGCTTTCGCCACGGTTCTCACTGCATTTATCCATGATGGGGTTGTTCCTTCTACAGAGGAGTTGACTGGAAAAATAGACACAAAAGAAGAAATGAAGGCACAGAGACTGGATAATCTGCCAGTGCCTCCCAGTGTATCCAAGGAAAAGTGGGATACACTTCCAGTACCTCAAGGGGGTTTACAGGGGGCTGGAGAGGGACTTCTCACAGCCATGGAGTGGGAATAGTCTTGAGCTGAAGGAGGGAAGGTTTAGGTGAGATATTGGGGAGAAATTTGTTCCCGTGAGGGTAGGGAGGGGCTGGGATGGAATTCCCAGAGCAGCTGTGGCTGCCCCTGGATCCCTGGAAGTGTCCAAGGCCGGGTTGGGGCACCCTGGGACAGTGGGAGGTGTCCCTGCCCATGGCAGGGGTGGCACTGGATGGGATTTAAAATCCTTTCCAACCCAACCCACTCCATGATCCCATAGGTCTATATGGGCTATGTCAAGTATTTGAGTCCTAGACTACATCATTCCAGCTGCTGTGCCTTCCTTTCCTGGCACAGGAGGGTGGAAGAGCCCAAACAGAGCAGAAATGGGCTCCAAGGATTTCACTCTCGTTCATTGATGTCACACCAGTCCCAAAGAGCTGCTCCAGACCTGCACAGTCTGATTTTCTCGTCAGTTCCCTCTCCCTTCTCTCAGCAAAATGCAGTGAGACGAGAAATTTGTGTGTATAAATTACAGAGTGAAAAGCTGCCAAAACCTCTGTAGATCACAATAAAAATCTGCTACACAGAAAAAGAAATGAGGAAGCCTCAGGGCAATTTCCCTTGGAAAAATGGATGGAAAGGAATATCTATATTTTCTTGGATTATTGAGCAAAAAGTTGGGCTATTTAGGAAAGCATGTTAACTATCTATGGAAGAGGCTTGGAAGATTATCATTGTTCCTGTCTCAAAGAGCAGTTGGAATCACGTAATTGCTGTGGCTCAGGATGGAGAGATTCACTCCATGGAAAATGCTGAAATTTCAGGAGAAAACTTTACGTGCTGTTGGAACAAGTTTGAATTCTTTGACTGAACGTGACACAAAATGTTCTCTCATTGGATTTGTACAGCTGTGTGAGAGGAAAAGGGATCTGGAGGGAGGGGCTGTGTGGATTCAGCTTTTCCCAGTGTTCTCCCTGAATTTCTGAGCCCTGCTCACTGAATTTCCATGTCCAGCCTGGGATCTGCCAGCCTCGTTGGAGAACTGTTGGATTTATTTTATCCCGGCAACTTTTGCTTCACTCTGTGCAAATCTTTGCTTTAGCACTCTTGGCAGGAGCTGACCCCGAGTTTCCTGTTTAATTAAGAAAACTTGGATATGGAGTAAAGCTCTAACCATGGGCGAACAATTCCTCTTAACCTTCCTGCCTCTTCTCTTCCCAAAGTGTTCCTACCAGCCCTGGATTTGTAGTTACGAACACCCCAGACTGCCTTTGAAAGGGCTGATTTTTTTATGCCATTGGCCCGTTTTCCATGTTTTTTTCCAGTGTGATCATGCAAAACCAAACATCCACCTGAGCACATTCCTATGTATCATATACATATACATATACATATACATGGAAGGAATTCCTCCCTGGGAGGGCGGGGAGGGGCTGGGATGGAATTCCCAGAGCAGCTGTGGCTGCCCCTGGATCCCTGGAAGTGCCCAAGGCCAGGCTTGGAGCAGCCTGGGACAGTGGGAGGTGTCCCTGCCATGGCAGGGGGTTGGAATTACATGACTTTGAAGGTCCTTTCCAGCCCAAACCATTCCAAGTTTCTCTCTCTGGAAATGCAGTCGTTGTCCTCCTTTCCTGGCCATCCTTTAAGCTGCCAGATGCTCAGGAAGTTGAAGTGCCCAACAAATTCACCCGCACTCCTGTGCTTTGCTAATTCCTTGTTCCAGCTCTTCCTCTCAAGGGCAGGATTTCAGACCACAGAGCATCAGTCCTTCCCTGCAGTGTTTTCCCTTGGGGAATAATTTCCTTGTTGTGTTGGGTCATTTATTTACTGAGGCAGGGCAAGCCCTGAGCTGCTGCTTTTCACCACAAACTGATTGGAAACAGAGCCCCTGAAGTGGTGTGGGGAGACATTAAAAGACATTAAACCTGTAATTATGGTCCTGGCCAGCTTTTCACACCGCAGACCACTGGCAAAATGTGCATTTTTTCATTCAATATAATTTCCAGGATTTCTTGGAGTCCACCTTTGCTATAATAACCCTCTGTGGAGAGTTATTTCCACGGCCTGATTTCATCTCCTCTTTCCATGCCCCAATATCCCTGGAGTTTGTTGTCATCTGATTCAGTCCTTTTTTGCTGTATTAAACTGTTTTGTATTAAACTTTGCTGTATAAAAGTCCTTTTGTTTCCATGTAGCAACAGCCCAGTCACTTGGTTAGGTTCTTGTTTGTATTTGTTTTAATTCCCACTGAGAACGTTAAATCCTGAAATCTCAGATTCCACCCCCCCCTCTATCCCCAAGTAGCCCAGGGAACTCCAATGTTTACGAGTTTAAGAAATTATTGTGGCTTGCAAAGACATTGCTGTTACTTTAAACAATTCTGCCCGACAGAGATTAGCTTTTAGCAACATCATATTGAGGATAATCAGGATGATTACATGAATATCCAGTGTTTTCTACATGAATATTAAACAGCCTCAACTTCAGGAAAGGCTCTTCCAATTAGTTTTTTTGGCAAACTGTATTTTTTTTTTCAATTTCTGATGCTGTGAAATGAGGGAGAAAAAATGAAGCGGGCTGGGAAGTGTCTGAAGTGGGAAACGTATCGCTGTCCTTCAGTTTTGTGGCAAATAATTGGGCCCTGCAGGAATTGGCTGGAGCTGCTCTCTTGGCTGGGCACTCAGTGCTGGCTGGGTTTTCCAGCTGCCTCCCAGCCGTGGATTTTGGCAGGAGCCCTGAGGAGTGACACCCCAGAGGAGGAGGAAAGGGGGGCTCAGATCATCCAGAGTTCGGTGGGGGGAAATACCCAAATATTTCATTAAATCCCCTTTAGGAGGCGGAATTTCCTGCCAGGATCTCGGTGTCCAGCACCGGGCACCTGTCACTTGTTTGCTTTTCAACCTTCACAGTCCATTTTGCTCCATTTCCGTGTGTATAATTACATGGCCTGCTAAGCACGTGGGGGCCCTTGGCTTTGGGGTTTACTGAGTTCAAATTCAGCTGGAAATTTTGCAGGGAAATCTCTCGCAAGTCCTCAGCAGTTTAGGACTAGAGATCCCCTTTGTGTGGTGCTGATGCACAGGGCTGGGTGCTCCACATGGAGCTCCAAAGGCTCAACCAAAGAGACAGCTCATGGATTTTAGGGACAGAGGACAACTCTTGACTATTTTGGGCTAAATTTAGGTGTATTTTAGCATTTGCATTCCCTTCCTTGAACTTAAACTCTGCTGAATCTTTAGGGCTGGAAAAGACCTCCAAGATCAAGTCCAAGCTTTGGCTGAATGCCACTTTTTCCCACATTTGTCCAAGGGTAGGAACATTTCCTACTGGGGGATCACAGTCTCTGCTCTGCGCAGCTGATCCTGGTGGAAGGACTTGCAATGGACACAAACCTCAGGAGAATTCAGGCTTTTTAATGCTCAAATTACGTTTAAAGATTGAAATGAGGCTCTAGATGAGCATCTTTATGTTGTTTAAAGCAGAAAATCCTCTGTACTCACTCATTTTTCTCAGCGAGCCTTAACCAGCTTGAGGCTCCACTGGTTAAACCCAAAATGCAGCATTCTGGTTTAATGCTGAGCATTATAATAAATGGGGGATGTTGTTCCACATTCCAGCACTTTTACAAACCTCTTGCCATGCAATTCTTCCATATTTTCAAATAACAACACCCAATTAAGCACTTGAATCAGTGCTGCCCTCAGCAGAGATGTAATTAAGCAGGTGTTTAAATCCCTTGTTAAATTAGTCTCTTATATTTTTCTTTCCTAATCTCCCATTGCTATTCCTGTGCAGGAAAATAATGGAAAAACAAATGAATCCTGAAGTTCTGGCTCCAGGCTTGTAGGGGTCAAACTGTACCAGCCATGCAAAGAAGGTCTATGGGATCTAATCAAATCTGGGGGGAAAAAAGCAGCTTTAAAGAGGAGCCTGGTGGATAACAGCAGTGAAAAGCAAAACATCACTTCCCTGGGAAGGAAAAAAGTTAAGTGAAATAAAAATCCACTTCCAGAAGGGCATTATGTGGCACTTTTCCCAAGTAATGGCTCGACTGCTGTAATTTTGAATGCTCACAAAATGCATCCGTGGCCCGGCCATAAAGAGAATAGGGAAACAAAGAGGTTGCTAATTCAATTACAGATGTTAGAGATCAAGCTCCTGCTATTCATCCAAATGAAAATTTACACTAAAGAACATTCTCATGAATTGCCTCAGCAGCTTAATGGACTAAAACTCTCCCCACTAACAGATTGCCCAGGCTCGGAGAGGTCCTGAAAATTGTCTCTCTGGTGGATACCTTTAACCAAGCCTCCTCGTATGGAATAAATGGAATGAAGTCACATCATCACTTCCACTGCTCCCTTAGCTGAGAGATGCATCTGAGAGTTTCCATGGAAAGTTTGTTCCTGTCATGGTTACGGCCAGGGCAGGAGATTTGGGGTCTTACAGAGGTCCCAAATCTTGGACAACTTTCCAGAGGTGTCTTAAACCAAATCTGCAGATTGGACCCCAATATATATTTTTTATCTTTTAATATAATATATAAATAAAATAAACAAACAAACAAACAAAAATAATATAAATATTTTTTTTTAAAGATACAAAACATCTCATGAAAACATCTCGTGACCCTTGAAAAATGTTGTATGAGATGATGCTTGAGCAGCTCTGCTGCTGCTGCTGGGAAAAAGGAACCAAAAGTTGAGCCAAGGAGGCATTTTCAGGTGTTTTAAAGGTTCCATTTCTCTTGTGCCGGTTAAACTTTGTTCAGATGGATTTGGGGGAGAAAAGTGAATGATTTGGTAGCAAAGGGGCTCAGATTTCAATTTGGTATAAAAATTATCCCCTGCATGAGGTTGGTTTGCTCAAAAAATGAGACTTGTCCATTGCTAAAGCATTTACCCTGATTTTTACCCAATTTCCAGGGTAATTTGGATGTGATCAGTTTTTCCGTGGGCTTCTCTGTCCCTGTGACATCCAGTGCTTGTGGTCACCTAAACATCTCAAAAATCTGCTTTTGGACTTTCGTGTCTCCAGGAAGTGACCAGGGGAGCTCTTTGGAGGCAGCTGGGCCTCTTCAGCCACGAGAAGAGAAAGGTAAAAGTGCTTCTAGCATCCTGATCCCTGATGCGAGGGAGATGGAAATAGGGATCCAGGCTCTTCTGAGTCATTCCCAGCCACAGGGCTAGAGGGTAAAGACTGAAATTCAGGAAATTCCATTTAACATAATTAAAAGTTCTCTACTCTGAGAGAGGCTGAACCCTGGGATACATTTCCCAGAGAGGCTGTGGGCTCTCCATCCATGGGGATACTCAAAACTTGCCTGGATGTGGGCATGGGCAGCCTGTCCCAGCTGGGCTTTGGATGGAGGATTTCCAGAGGAGGATTTGGATTTCACTTCCAACCCAGAGCTGGTCTGTGGCTCTGAGATTTAAGAACCAAATCCGTTGGGAAAGGCAATAAATGTCCCAGACTTTGAAGTGGCTTTGAAAAGTGAGAGTCAAGCTCCCAAATCAGTTACAATTCTGAGAGTGGGAGTGATGTAAAACCCAGGGAAAAAATTGTGATTTTGTTCCATTCACCCTTCAAAAAGTTTACACATCAATGTGTGGTTCTGGTGCTTAATACGAAACACCTCAAAACTTTTTTAATATTCAAATTCTTCCATTTGTACAGCTATGATTTAACACTCAAAATAGCCTCAATTCTTTCGGGCAAATTTTGAATTCTAAATGAAACAGCAAATAACACGTTTCTGCTTAATCCCATGATTATTAAATATAGAGTGTGAAAACTCCATTGATGAATAGTTCCTTGCTTAAAAGGTTACTTCCCTAAAAATAAAAAGGAGCCCAGGCATGTTTGCTGTGCCGGGGCTCATTTCCTCTGCCTACCAGGGACAAAAAGCTGCGTTTAAAGGTCATCGGTTCTTTTGTATGTTGATAAACAATTAGTGTGGCTGGGGGGGGGAGAGCGGCATCAGCTCCTTGAGAACGGATTCGTGAGCAAATTTACCATTCCTGACAAGTCCGGGATGCCGGGATGAACATCTCCTCGATGACTTCTCTGCCTGCGAAAATATTGCTGTTTAATCAGCTCTGGCTAACAATTATTTTTCTCCTTTCCAAGCACCTTCTGGGACTCCAGTGCCCCCCTCCCCGAGATTATTATTTTTATTGTTGTAACGTTTTATAGCGATAAGGAAGAAGCATTTAGAAGGAGGAAATAAGTGCTTTTTCCTTGCAGGCAGTTGTGCTGTTGTATGCAGATGAAGTTTGTGTGCCGGGAATCCAAATTGGATGTTCCTCCAGACGCTCGGTGCGGCGGTGGCGGGGGGGTTTCACGCATCGCGGTGGCGGCAGTGCCCTCCCTCACCCCGCTCTGCTGCCGCACAAACCCTGAGCATCTGCTCCACATTAGGCAGCGAAATTGCTGCGATTGTGGCCGGGAGCCCCTCGCTTGCCAAAGGCCAGATAGCGCAGCTTCAACAGTCCCACAAAAGCCTCGCTCTCCCTGTTCCCGAGCTGCCCAGGAACATCTGCAGCCCGGCAATCCATTTATTCATTTCTTCCTAATCACTGGAAAATGCCGCTTAGACTTCTCAGAATGACTTTCACCTGCCCTGTTTATTTACTCGACTTTCCTATTAGTTCTGCCTGGCATTTTTTTGGATACCGAGGGATAGTCTCCTATAAATTTGCAGAAATATTGAGTAAGGATTATTATTTTTTTTTTTTTTTAATGGCAGAAGAGCTGCTGCTGCTGCTGCAGGTGAGGGGGTGGCAGAGAAAGGAGCCTGTGGAAAGCAGGGAGGCTCCAAGGACGTTCCCTGCCTACAGTCAGGTTCCTTGTCAGGGCAATGTTGGGACAGGGGAGGGGTTGGAAATCGGTAATCAATAAATCAATAATCAGGAAATCAGCTTTGTCCCCGTGTCCTCCTTGCCCTGTCCCCAGGTTTGCTCCGTCCTGCTGCAGATTTCCAGCCTGGAAATCTCAGGAGTTGTACCCAGCCCAGCGTTTCTCCCAGTTTTAGGAATCCTTCAGGGCTGAACAAGGTGCAGGGAGGTTCTGCCCCGGCTGGGAGGTGAGCCTTGGATGTTGTAATTCCCAGCCGGGCGTGCTGGAGCTGGAGAGAGTGGAGTGGCTCCTGCTGCCCATGGGACACCTCAGGCGCGGCAGGAAAAGGCACCAAACCCACCTGGGGAGGGATGAGGCAGAAACTTGCACCAGCTCAGGTGGATGTGAACACCGGCATTTTCCAGGGATAGAAATTCCCCTCGGAGTCAAGGAGATGATCCCGCCAGTCCAGCAGTTGCTGCACTACAAACACAGCTCAAGGCAAACTCTGGCAGTAATTATCATCATCTCTTGCATAGTTTCCTATCTCCTCCTTGATGCAGCCCCTTCAGTCAACAAAAACATTTGGGTATTTCAGAGCAGCACCTCGTGTTCGGGGGAGGTGCTGGAGCAGCTCCAAAGCAGCATCTCAAAGGGCTTTTGCTGCTTCTGCTACACTGGATATTCAGTTTGCATTTGTGTGTGGATGGTGCAGGGCTCTGACTCCTCTTGCTTTTGTTTGTTTGTTTTTAATTAACTTCTTTGTTGTTTCCAGCGCCCAGAGCACTCAGCTCATGGCCGTTTGAGACCATCGGTGAGCAGAGATACAGCCCCACACGAACAGGAAACAGGGGAACAACAGTCATTCCTTGGGCAAGGTTTGCCAACGCCCTGCCATGGACAAGGGCCCCACTTTGCACACAGGGTGGCATAAAAACCACCAAAAGGGACAAATGACTGGGGAAAGGGTGGAAGAGTCCCTCAAAAACCAGGTTTTTCTGCATTAAGGAACTTGGTAAATGTGATATGGAAGGAATACAGAGGAACTCTTCTCAGTGCCAAAAGAACTTTCCAAAAATCCTCATAATAAAGTTTGGGTTTAGATTTTGTTTATAAGTGGGTGTTAAAGGATTGATCCCAAGGGAACAGGGTACTGGATTTGGTTCTTGGGATTGATAAAAGTCGGTGTATGAAGATTTAGTTTGGATATTGGGGAGGAATTCCTGGCTGTGAGGGTGGGGAGGAGCTGGGATGGAATTCCCAGAGCAGCTGTGGCTGCCCCTGGATCCCTGGCAGTGCCCAAGGCCAGGCTGGAGCAGCCTGGGACAGTGGGAGGTGTCCCTGCCCATGGCAGGGGTGGCACTGGATGGGATTTAAGGTCCTTCCAACCCAACCCATTCCAGGACTCTTTGAAACCATCCCAAAAAAGCGTTGGGTCCAGGACATGTGAGAGCTCAGCTCTGCCTGGCCCGGATTTGACCTGGGGCTGGTGTGCAAACACTTGCTAAGAGTGACCAACCTCCACATGTTCCGGGAATTCTAATGGAGAGGCAGCAACTTCAGGTGCTCCCTCCCAAACCTCTTGGAACGGAGTTTTGTCTGGGTACAATTCAGCTGAAAAGCAAATGCTGTGGAAAATTTACATTACACCCCAGAGTTTCATTGAGCACAGAGCATTTTTCAATTCCAGAGTGAGCTGCAAAGCTTAAACTGGGCAAAGAATTCATTATTTTAATGATAATAATTTACACTTGCATGGGAGCTTTCATCCAAGAAAATACCACCTTAGAATTTTCCATTCACAGCCTCTCCAAGATGGGATAATTTCACTTTGATAAGTGTGTGCATTATATTTGCCTTTGCTGCTTCTGAAGGAAAAAAATGAAGATTATTATAGTTTGTACAGCCGAGTGTTTATTATAGAAATATTTTGCATTTATATTGTAGTTTTCTTAAAATCTGAATGTGGTTTTGAAACCCTGCTTTAAAGCCATCAATCCCCTCCCAGGGACAATTATCCCAGTGCTGTGTCCTTGGGGAAACTGAGGCAAAATCCTCCTGGGGCTGCTCTGGTTTGTTCTTTTTGAAGGAAGCAGTGCCTGATCTGCATCTCTGGGAATGGGGGCCCTTTACTGAGATCAAATCTGCTGGTCCAGCTCAGCTGGGACCTCAAAACCAAAACATTTTCTCTTAAAAGGGATTTCTCCATCTGCAAACCTCAGAGTGGGGATATTTTCCATGGTTTCAGTCCAGCTATTAATATCTTTGTCTATGGAAAACACAGCAGATCTTCATTTTCTTTCTATAATGGCAAATTGAGCCAGTTTGGCCTCTTTTGATGAGTAATAAATCCCCCAAACCAAGGCTGTTTTCTTCCAGCCTTTGTCTTTTTGGAGGCTCTGCACAAATATACAAAAGTTTATTTCTATTTTTTTTTCTTCTGCAATTCTCTTTGCACTATTTACTCATTTTTAAAGAATAAAATCGCCTTTTTTTTGTTTTCCTTCCCCCCAGAACTGCTGGGAATTTTTGATTTAAACACGTGAGAGCAGCAGAAGGCAGCCCAAAACCAGGGAGACAAAATCATTTAATGGCAAGGGGTTTATAAATTCTAAATGAGCCAAACTGGGCTTAGAAAGCATTTTCCAGAGGAAATATCCCAAATACAGGACAGATTGCAGGATATATTCCCTTGGTGATGGATTCAGGCAGTGTTGGAGTGTTGTTGAATTTATAAATATGTTTTAGCTCTGAGATGTGATTGTGTCATAAAGATTTCATGGATTATTTGGGGATTTTCTTCTTTATTAACTGGTGGGAGTGACAAAATTTCAGCATACTTGAACTTTAATATAATAGTAATATAATATAGTAATTATAATAGTAATAAAATAGTAATTAAAATAAAATAGTAATATAACAATAATAGTAATATCAATAGTAGTATAAGAATATAAGTATGATAGTATAATGTATATAAAGTGTTATTAATAATAACAACAATAATAAAACAATACAACTAATGTAATTTAATTAATGGACAGATACAACCTTATTCTGTGTTTTTCCATCACTGTCACAGCTGTTCCAGTGCTTTAAAAAAACCCAACACTTTGGCTTAAAACTCAGCAAAGCCTCTGATAAACACAGAAAACTCTTTAATGTCAGCACTGAGGACAAAGCCGTCAAGGCAATTCATTATTTCAGTCTCATTCTACATGGCAAAGAAAGAATTAATATGTTTTCATTCCTTATTGTCATGAGTAAATTGAAAAAAAAAAAAGGTAATTTTGGGCTACCCACAGGAATTCCTGCAGGATTTCACGGCCTGGGTTAATGGCTTCGGTGTTGTTCCAGCTGGAAAAACAAGGAGTGGTTTTTGTTCGTATTTTCCTCAGAGCATCTGAGGCACAGGAATGATTAAAGGCAGTAATTATTAATTAAATGAGCGGGATGCAGCCACCAGTCCAGGGAATGAGGCTCCAGAAAAGCCCTCTGGATTTCCCAGCGGATCTGTGGACACTGCATTAACTACAGCTCCTCATTCCTTGCCAGGCAGGTTTATGGCTCCCTAGCCCCACTTCTTCCCTGGCTTTTTTTCCCTACCAGCGCCTTATTAATGAACTGTGAAAGCTGACATTTCCAATAAGGAACAATTAAATCTGGAACTAAATGAAATGAAGTCATTCATTTACAAAATAATAGCTAACGAGCACGAGGAGGGGGAAAAACGTTTGCAAGTCGGGGAAACAAAAAAGAAAAAGAGTAAATTAAGTCTGACTCCATTAATGTTCTTTAAATACTTCTGCTGCTCTGAAAATTAAATGGGAAGCATCTTATTAACTTCCTTCCAGAAGGGAGGAGTGGGATGTTCAGCATGACCAGTGCTAAAGGAGAAATCCTTCAGGGCTCTTGTGTAGGGAAGGGATTTAAATTCTTAATTTTCATCCCCTGCTTCCTTGCAGAGGTGCTGGAGCAGGTCTGGAGCAAAGAATCTTGGAATTATGGAATGGTTTGGGTTGGAAGGAACCTTAAATCCCATTCAGATGGGCAGGGACACCTTCCGCTATCCCAGGTTGCTCCAGCCTGGCCCTGGACGCTTCCAGGGATGGGGAATTCCCTGGGCAGGAACAGAGACCTGATAAATGCTTTTCACCTCAAAATGCTGCTGAGATCAGCACTGAGGGTCCTTCCAGCCCTGAAAACCTTTCCAGGGGGCTCCAAGGCTCTTGGATCCAGGGAACAGGAACAGGCCTGTGGATGTGGGGTGTGGGATGTGAATGGAATTACCCAAATCACAGCGAATTCCCAGCCCCAGGGGAAGAAGCTCCTGGGTCCTGCTCTGGTTTGGTGTGGGCAGATGAGGGACAGAAGCAAGAATTCACCCTGGGGGAACGGATTCAGGGGATCCTGAGGAGAATCCTCCAGACAATCCATATTCTCCCTTTGTTCTGTCACACTCCAAGGACAGAATTCCCTTCAAAGCCCAGCGGCTCAAGGCTGAAGTCCCTCTGCCTCATTTTCTCTGCTCTGTGGCTTCCCATGGGTGCAGAATTTCCTCCCCTCCCCTCGAACCCTCAGCCCCAGCACTGCATTTCTGAGAGCTGCTAAATCCACAGCCACTTCCAGGTTATTCCCTGGCAAATGCAGCCACTCACCCTCTGCTGGGTTTCCCAGGCTGATCCATTGAAACCCAAACCCGAACAAGGAGTGCAAACACTGCAGGAACAAACGGGAAAGAACACAGACACTGCTGGAATTTCAGGGAATGCTGATTTGCTGTGGCCAGTGCAGCTCCAGGTTTGCCTTGCTACTTTAATGCACTTTGATTTAAAATCTCTGAAGGCTCAAGTTAATATTTTGCAATTGATTATTCTTAGGGGATTTGTAGAATTCACCACTCTTCCCTAAGAATTTGAGTTTTACTTGAATTATCTAAAAATCTCCATCCTTTTCTCAAACATTCCCCACAACCCTGGGTGTTTTCTTCCCTTCAGACTGAGGAATATTTGAAAAGGAGAATTAGAAAGAGATTCAGATCCAGGCTGAAAAAAAATAGAGCATTGATTTCCTCAGTTATACTTAAGGCTCTTTCCTTTTGTAAAATAAATAACCTGAATAAACACGTCAGACAAGATTAAAACCTCATTAAAAAGTGTAAACAGAGTACAAAGAAGATAAAAAAAAAGAAGCTTGGCTGAATTGAATAATGGCAATAATAAAATCACTACCCAATATTGCCAGTTAAAAGTCCTGCTAGGGGGGAAGATGGGAAGCAGAGCTGCTGTTATCTCACACTCAGGATGGAGATTTCTTCTCAATAATTAGATAACATTTTAATGAATAAATTAATTCCATTACCCAGGAAATGGGGATCATTGATAAAGCTGATTACAGGCCAGTTCCCAAATCTAATCAGGGATTTTCTGCTCGGGATGGTCAGGGAGGATGGATGGGAGCTGCAATATTTCTCCCTGCCCACCTAAAGGAGACACAAATGCTGAGGCCACCACTCCATCCCTGCCTGCACAAGAGCTTTAAAATCACAATATTAATGCAAATTATGGCTTTCAGGCTTGCAATTATGCATTTTTATTTTACTGAGGTGAGCAGGATTGTTGCATATCTCAAATGCTAAAGAAAACAACTTTATCTTCTCTTTAGGTGATGTCCTTTTAAAGACAAATTCACAGAAAAGGTGAAATATTGCCTGGTGCAGAGGAAGAACTTGAGCAGCCTTTGAGAGCAGGATGAAGTTGTGTTAATGCAGTGCCCGTGCTCAAAATTTTTAATTTAAAGGGTAAGGAAAGGGAAAAGAAGTAGAGGGAAGAATTTAGTGAAGGAAAGGGCAAGATGAGTGCACAGAAGGTGTGTTTCCATAGGAAATGACAGGTGCAAGAGAAGGAATTATATTTTTGAATTGAAGGTAAAATTTAATGCAGGAGGAGGACTGGAATGTGACTGGGCACAAGCACCTCGTGATTATCACCTCTGCTTCTCTGGGGAGGACAGCAACAGGAGAGGCTGTAATTGTCTGCCTGGCCTTTCAGTCAGCACCAAGCAGTGGAATTTCAATAATGAGATCTTTATCCCAGGCTCCGGAGACAGCCGCGGCAGTGATGGCTGTGCTGGGGAGCTCCCAGCAGGGCTCTGGGGTGGCTGCTGCCTCGAGTGCCACCAAAGTGGGGGTTGTTCTTTAGCCCCGGGTGGCTCCCCAGCTCCAGGGGGTGTTGTGGGATGTGCACAGCCTCTGAGTGCCACGGTGGCATTTCTGACAATAAAGAACAGCATTTCTACACCCCCTGACATCTGCAGAAACCTCTCCGTGTCCTTTTTTAACAGCAGGCTGTCACCCTCGCCCTCTCCAGAATGCTGGTCTGAGAGCTGCTGTCTCTCCAGAGTCACCCTGGGCTGTGGCCAGGGTTTCCCTTCAGCAGTTCCCAATAAAACCCTACAAACCAAACCCAGGGATGGCAGTGGAATAATAAACTGGTTGTAGATCAGCCTGAGAGAGTGCAGCTCTTCCCCTGGCAGCTCCTGGGTGCCTTACTCATCATCAGTGCCCTTCCTCATGGAATTCCCTCAATTCCTTCGCTCCCGGTGTGATCCTGAGGCTGTAATGCTGCAAACGGCACACTGCTGCAGCCAATGTTGGCATTTATTTGATATTTCTGGGTAAAGGAGGGAGGTTCTCACTGGTTTTCAGTCCTTGAGGAAGCACCTGGAGCCTGGCTGTGTAAAACACTTCACACAGGTGCGAGCTGCATTTCATCCAGAGCCAGGGAGGTTTCCTGCCCGAGATCAAGGAGAAAAAATGCGTGAGGAGAAATCAAACCCTGACTCAATCATCTTTCCCAAACCTTCTACATTCGGCGCCCAGGATCCTCCTGAGACAGAGTCCACTCCAAAGTGCAATTATTGTCCATAACATGATGCAGAGCTCTTCATTTGAGTGTTTTCTCCGGAACTCCCAGTTTGCTTTGTGCTCCTGCAGACGTGTTTGCTGTGAGAGGACATCTGAGCCTTCCTTCCCAATCCGGGACAGATGTGCTTCCCCAATCACACTGTCCACAGCGAGTTCCCTGCCTTGGGGGGAGCTTCCCTGGATAAATAAACCCCATTTATTCCTTTCCCAGACCTGGTTCAGCACATGAGTGGAAATGCTGCTGTTGCACCGCGCCCTGCAGCCACGAGTAACTCTCCAGGGAGGGGCAGGGAGAACAAGGCACGTGTAGTAATTTGTTTTTTGTAATGACAGCAATAACTTCACCTTCATCTGCTTAAGAGCATTCATTTCCTGCCAGGAAATCACTGTGTTTAAGTTTATTCCAGGAGCTTATGGAGATTGTGGTGACTCAAATACGATTAGGGAGGTGTGTCACATGTGATCCTGGGGATGGATCAGCCTGTGCTGGAATGGTTTGTGATCCTGGGGATGGGTCAGCCTGTGCTGGAATGGTTTGTGATCCTGGGGATGGGTCAGCCTGTGCTGGAATGGTTTGTGATCCTGGGGATGGATCAGTCTGTGCTGGAATGGTTTGTGATCCTGGGGATGGGTCAGCCTGTGCTGGAATGGTTTGTGATCCTGGGGATGGGTCAGCCTGTGCTGGAATGGTTTGTGATCCTGGGGATGGATCAGTCTGTGCTGGAATGGTTTGTGATCCTGGGGATGGATCAGTCTGTGCTGGAATGGTTTGTGATCCTGGGGATGGATCAGTCTGTGCTGGAATGGTTTGTGATCCTGGGGATGGATCAGTCTGTGCTGGAATGGTTTGTGATCCTGGGGATGGATCAGTCTGTGCTGGAATGGTTTGTGATCCTGGGGATGGATCAGTCTGTGCTGGAATGGTTTGTGATCCTGGGGATGGATCAGTCTGTGCTGGAATGGTTTGTGATCCTGGGGATGGATCAGTCTGTGCTGGAATGGTTTGTGATCCTGGGGATGGATCAGTCTGTGCTGGAATGGTTTGTGATCCTGGGGATGGATCAGTCTGTGCTGGAATGGTTTGTGATCCTGGGGATGGATCAGTCTGTGCTGGAATGGTTTGTGATCCTGGGGATGGATCAGTCTGTGCTGGAATGGTTTGTGATCCTGGGGATGGATCAGTCTGTGCTGGAATGGTTTGTGATCCTGGGGATGGATCAGTCTGTGCTGGAATGGTTTGTGATCCTGGGGATGGATCAGTCTGTACCCGAATGGTTTGTGATCCTGGGGATGGATCAGTCTGTGCTGGAATGGTTTGTGATCCTGGGGATGGGTCAGCCTGTGCTGGAGTGGTTTGTGATGAGATCAGTCTGTGCTGGAGTGGTTTGTGATCCTGGGGATGGATCAGCCTGTGCTGGAATGGTTTGTGATCCTGGGGATGGATCAGTCTGTGCTGGAATGGTTTGTGATCCTGGGGATGGATCAGTCTGTGCTGGAATGGTTTGTGATCCTGGGGATGGATCAGCCTGTGCTGGAGTGGTTTGTGATGAGATCAGTCTGTGCTGGAGTGGTTTGTGATCCTGGGGATGGATCAGCCTGTGCTGGAATGGTTTGTGATCCTGGGGATGGAACATTCTGTGGTAAGTACATTTCAGCAAAAGCTCTCAGTCTTATCTGCATTTGTAAAAGCAGAACAGAGGGTTAATCCACCTTTTCCTGACTGGGCCTGGAGGGTCCCTGGCCATTTCCAGACCAGCGCAGCCCTCCCTGAGTCACCTCACCTGCACAGGGACTTTAAGGTGGCCAGAGCCCTCCGGGACAGGAGTTGTGTGTCTGCACTGATGTCCTGCCCAGAGAGAGGAAAACTTCTCTTTATTATTGAAAAAACTTGCACAGAAAGGGAGGAGAGGCTTTGAAAAGAAATTATTTGCCTGAGTGTGGACATTTGGGTTGGGAAAGGTTTTGAGCAGTAACTTTCTCCCTACAGCAGAGGAAAACTATGGTTTGGAAATATGGAGAAAGCTGCTTGGAGGAAGGGCTGGAGGGCTCCTGCAGGTTTCCTGCTTTATCCCTCCTTTTGGTGTTTGCTAGCCTTGAAGAGCTCAGCCAGGGCTCAGTGTGGGCAAAATGCGGTGAATATTCCATGGTCACGTGGCGAGAGGTGGGGTCAGGCAGCTTCAGCCAGGGCCTGTCTGGAAACAACAAATACCAGCACTGGGAAAGGTGGGAAAAGTGAACAGTGGCTGTTTCAGAGGGGCTTCTGCAGTGAAAAACAGCAGGTTCTATCTATCTATCTATCTATCTATCTATAAATTTATTATGTCGTATTTATTGCCCACTTTGGCTTTCTCCTCTCCTTCTGTTTGTGGAACTGTGAAAATCCTGGTCAGCAGCTGATTTCTTATGACTCTTGCCCTAAACTTCCCTGCTTTTATCACAAGGGTTTTAGAGTTGTGTGATTGTGAGGAAGCCTATTTTAGACGTAAAATACGTCCTCAGTCCTGGTGGCTGCCAAGGAAGGCTCACATCCTCGGTACAAGTTGTTTCCTGAAGCAGAAGGCAGAGCAGTACCAACAACAACAATAATTTCTAGCAGTTCGTTATGGTGGAGTAGCAATGAGAATAAAGCTCATGGAAAAGTTGGGGATGTGATGCTGATGGATGGGATGGAGAAGTACAGCCAGCAGAAGTTTGGAGGAAGTCATTCCATGTCTTCCTGTCACTAAATGTGCAGTGTCAGAGACACATGGGCTGCGGAGAATCAAAAACCTGTGAAATACTTAGAGCAGCGACAAAAAACCCATCCTGAGATTTATAAGGAGATTCCAGGGCTAATTAGCAAAAAAAGGGAATGGACAAATGCACACAAACGGTGTGATCCATGCTACTTAAGGTATGGTAATATTCTGTTTGTACTGGGATATATGTGATTAGAGGAGTAAGAAAACCTACAAAATTAGCAGTTCACCACTCTGAGTATTTTTTTCCCAGTAAATTTACTCCTTCCAGAGTCTAGAAATTACATTGCTTTTTTCAAAATAAATGTGGCCTGCACTACCCAGGCAGAAACACCTGGCTTGGCTTTAATTAAGAGAGCTCGCTGTATTTTACCAAGGAACAAGATATCAGGGGCTGTAGTTACAGGATTTATTTGTTCACACTTCAAAGCATTTTGGTGTGTTGGTGGTATGTGGAGATTTTGGTGACCAAACAGCCAGAGAAGGGACCTGCTCTCAATTCCACTGAGTGTAACTGGAGTGGTTCAGACCTGAGTTCCTGCCTGGAAGGCTCTGAACTTCCAGGATGTTGGCACGATTTGCCGTCCAGACTTTGTCTGGATTGATAACAGCAAGAGTTCAATGCTAACATTTACTTCTCTTTTACTTCAACTCAGAAGTTTTATTTTATCACTGCCAGGCTGGGAACTGGGGCTCCAACTGAGATGGTGCTGAGTGGATCATGCCACGATTGCCCCGGATTTCTGCTTGGCTTTGCTTCAGAATTACCGGCAACACCAAGTGCAGTCCCTAATTTTATCCCATTGTGTGCTACAGAAGAGAAGAAGAAAAAAACAAAATCGTAAAAAAAATCTTCATATTGTTCTCTTAATATTGGCAGTTGTTTGCCTTTAAATTGCTCCTTTTTCATCGGAAGCTGAGAGCTCTGTTAAGAGGAGCAGCCCCGCAATAATCTGAGTATGAACAGAACTGGTGGTGAAACTCCAGCCTGTGCTGGAGAATCCTTTTGGAGATTGAAACTGGTGTGGTGAGAATGGATTTTTTTGGTTTCCAGCCCTGTAACCTGGCTGGGGTGAGGCATTTGTGGCCACTGAAAGCTCAATTACTGCCTCAGAAAACAGGGGAAAGTGGCAGTGACGGAACACCCAAATGGAAATAATTAGAGTGTTTGCCTTGGTTCTTAAGTTATTTATTCCCTAATTAACTGTCCCGGAACCGCCTTTTCCCAGTGATGTATAAATTTACCCAAGGAGTTCAGGTATCAGAATTAACGTTGTTGATTAAGCTTGATAAGACTCGTGCAGGAGAGACTGGAAGCATGGCCTAGAAAGCTGGGAAAACACTGGAAAAAATGGAATAGGAGGGAATGTTCTGGCTCTTTGGATTGTAAAATATGTGCACATCATCTTTCTGTTGCTTTGCATTCTCCTAATTAAAAAAATGCAATGCTGCAATAATTATTTACAAGCCTGGTTACTTTTAAAAGTGCCCATAAACCCAAGGTCAATTTAAACCACAGAATGGGGAGCTCGGAGTTAATGTTCGCCTCTTTCTGGTCATTAGCAGTGGAGGAAGGGTGCTCAGGATGAGATATAAATTCAGTTTGGGGACGGGTTTTAACGAGCAGCTACCCCTCAGAGTAGGGTAGCTCTGGGTACAGGGGCTGACGTAAGAGTGCAGTTACACAGATTTCAGTTTTGGTCCTGTTGGTGGCAATTTTGACAGATGCAGGGGACAAACCCTTTCCTGAGCCACCTCTCTGAAAGCCCAGGTTTGATGTTTGTATTAATTTCTGTATATTAACATCAGACTCTGACAAGTACAAATATTTCTTCCATAAAAAATTCAGCATTGCCTGTTAAATATTTCACAGCAACCCTAAACTTTTATCAGTCACTTTAATTGACAGGCTCCTTTAGGTCTGTTTTGTTTTGAATAATTAAATCTTTCTGTCTTCATCAAAACCCCCAAACCTGTGAATATTCTGTGTTCTGTCCCTTGGCAGCTGTGGGTTCTGCGTTTCTTGTTTGTCTCATGGCCTCAAGAAAAATGTCACTGAGCACTCTGCTGGAGTTTTGGGGCTGGCAAGAACTCGGCTCCCCCTGAGGTTCTGTTCCTGCAGGTATTTCCCACTTCAGACAAGGGCTTCAGGAGTGCTCCTGCTGCAGTTTTAGTGGAGTTCCCCTGGTCCCAAGAAAGCCCAAGGTTCCCAAATTAGATTTTAGTGCTGATTTTCCAATCCATGCTTGTTTTGGAATAATAATAATAATTCTATTAGTAAGAATACTTTTGGGGGAAAAGGCTTCTGCTGCTATAATAAAAAGAGTAACCTTGGCTTTGGATAAATAGAAAACAGCAGCACAGACACTGTGTAATGACAGATTTCTGGGGCAACAGTAATTAAATCACTTTGGTTATTCTTGTTTCACTACACAAACAAACAATATTATCCAGCTTATTTTTAGATCAATTTGTTAACTCAGGCCCTCTCACTGTACAGTTGTTTCCTGTGGAGTCAGATTCACTTAAGCAATATTTCTATAAGGCGTGGATTTCCTTCTTCCCTTTCTTTCCTTCCTTCCTGCTCCAGCTCTTGTGTTGATTCTGTTCCTGTGCCCTCTGAGTGGAGCTTGGAGTAATACCCTGACTCGAGGAGAGTTTTGTCATTGAGCGAAGAAAAAAAAAGACAGAATTTAACACACAATGATCATTACAGCCCCAGACTGGATTCCTGGGGACGAGAGCTCCTTCTCCCAGCTGGTTCTGATGTCAGCGACCTTCCTTCCCCTCCTCAAAACCCCATCCTCCCCCGAAACAAGGACATAAATACAGGAATTGGGGGACGTTGGAAATAAACCATCCTCCAGTGGATCTGGAGGTGTCTGTGGTCCCTTAGCAGCCCCATAATGACAGCGCAGAGATGGCAGATAATGACAGCAGCCCCAGCGACACTGCTCAGTGCCAGAGAGGTGAAGATTGCACATTTTATTTTGGAAAATAATTATGCAGCTAATTACAGCTCTTGACTCTCGTCCTTCCCCTGCCTGTGTTCTTGGGGAGGCTGCTCTGCTTGGCTTGCACGAGACGGTGTCAGTTATTCTAAAGGTCAAAAGACTCTCTTGTTATGATTTGTAATTGCTGGTGATGGGAAATAAAATAAATACGGCATCATTTGGGGTCATTTAACTCATTGTTAACTTCTGTTGCTGACTGTTCTGTTCTGTGACCACTATTACACACTGATCCCACTGTTGGGGTGAGCTTATCTGACAATTAGGATGTACTTTAGGCAGGTGAAAGAGGAGAAATAACCCAAAAGTCAAGCTCTGGACTCTAGTGAGAAATTTCAGACCTGAATTCCAGATGTAGTGATGTGACCTAACAAGGCAGGACAGCTTGATTTAGGACCATTTTAACAAAAGTGAGCAACTCTCTGCTGAGGCCACAAGTGAATTGCACAGAATCACAGAATCAGCTGGGTTGGAAAAGACCTTTGAGATCATCGAGTCCAACCTCTAATTTCAGGGCAAAGCAGCTGCAGTGGCATCTCAAAAGCTCTGTGGCTGAAGGATCTGACTCTGTTTAGCCTTGAGATCTCACCTGGCTCGCTAAGGACTCAGTCATTGAAGTAAATAAATCAGGATTAATGTTTTGTGCAGCCTTTGTCTTCTTTTCCTGCCCCTCCTCCCAGACCCTGCATGGCAGCTGTGAAGATGGAGCCTCCTCCTGCTTTCCTTGGACCACTGCTTTTGGAGAACCCTGGAGCCAAACACAATTCCCATCCCTTATGGGCCAGCTGCCCCACCCCAGGCCATACAATCCCCGTGGCCTCAGATCTCGGGGTCAGCTCCGAGTCTTGACCCTGCCCCATTCATTTCCATTTGCTATCCTCCTCTGTATTTCATTAGACCCCCCAGATCAGGTTAGTTCCAGCCTCGTGTCATTGAATCCCTCTGGTTCCCTTCCAAAGCCTGTGTCTGCCTCTTCCTTGCTGTGATATTTATTTTATACCTGGAGATAAACCTCCTTCAGTTGGGACTTCAAGAAATTAATAAATTTTACAAGCAGTGTCCAGGCCAGGAGCCTGTACAGGGATGTTTGTGTGCTGCTGATGTTTTTTCCAGCAGTTTTTCTGGATATTTGCCATGCTAATGTTCCATGTGGTGTGAATTTAATGTTTGGAATCCAGGAGTTATGCATGACCCCATCACTGCATGACCACAGGAATGTCAGGTCACTTTTATCTCCTATCTTTGTCTAATTTTGGGGTTTTAAGGCATTTTCTTTCTGCCCGTAGCACACTGCAGTTGCACATGGAATTTACATGCAATTTACAAAGTTATTTCCAACTCTCTGACATCCCAAAATGTTGGAACAAGTGGTGACTTGAACCATTTTTGCACAAGATATTTTTCTCTGGGTGCATTTTCTGCATCTGATTTTCTTTATTGATTTATTGCCAAATATGTCAAACTGTCTTGTTAATAATTTTCCTTTTAATGACTGTATGGTGCTGATTTGCAGATATTTTGTCCTAACAATATGAACCTTTTGCTAACGTGCTTCAACTTAGCTGAGCAAGGTTTTCTTTGTACTTCTTCAGCTTTTAAAAAAATATTCCAGAACAAGAAGAGCAATATTGGAAAAAGGAGTGGTCCCAGTTCATTCCTCCCTGAGAAATTGATTTTTCTGTGCAATTTTTTGATCTGAAAAAAAATTATTAAAATAGTATGTATAATATTATGATTGTACTAATATATAATTTATAAATGAAGTGTCTGTACCTTGCACCTACAGCTTGAAGGACACGACTGCTGAGTTCACAAATAAAGGTCCATCTTTGTCCCACTCCTGACTGTCAAATCCTTGAAGGTAAGGAAAAACAACCTGAGATTCTGGCAAATACAGAGCAACGAGCAATCCCTCTCCTGAAACTTCTCTTTAAAGAGCATTCAGACCCTTCCAGAGGTGAAGGAGCCATGGAGACAATCGTGGTTTTATTGCTGATGCTGTGAGTGAATCTGTCCTCCAGGAATTTGCCCAATCTCTTTTTAAAACTTTCTATTTATTTTAAAATTGCTGTTTAGTGATTTCTCTGCACAGCTCAAATCTTTCCAAGGCTGCATTAAGAGTCATGGAAATGATCTCTTTCATGGTCTTTGGAGGTTTGTGATTCAAGTCCGGTGTTTTTTGCAGTTGTGAGGACTGAGTGTGGCCTCTTTTCCACCTCCTGTTCAAAGCACTCTGGAGCTCGGGCTTTGTTAATGAATTAACTCACGTGGCGATGGAGTCACAGGAGATTCAGGGACACTAACGAAGAAGAAGGGGGGAAAACGTTGTTATAAAAGCACTCCTATATAATTCTCCTGTAAACCACAGCACCAAAAACGCCCTCCATGTTCTTAAAACTCTCCTACCTGTGACAGCTCCATCTCGTGCCACCTCTTGTGTGTCTGTGGTAAATGTTTGTAATTTAAACCCGGATTTAATTGAAGGAAAAGAAGCTGGGGTGGCTTGGCATGGGGAATTGAGGGTGGCTTGTTTAAATCCTTAAAAAGTGGAAGGTTTTGAGGCAAGGGAGGGAACAGCCTCATTTCTTCTTCTCCATCCCTCTAGGCTCAGAGGTGTTGGGTTTGAACTCCTCGAGGCAGCTGGACACACAGAGCAACTGAACACACAAGGATTTCTTGGGATTTTCCCTGGAAAACACCGCGTAGCCCATAAGGGGAAGGAGGGGAAGGCGCTGTTCCCCTGAGTAGCCAAACAGGCCCATTTGTAACTCTTTGTTACTGACAATCCTGCGTTCTGGGGTACTCGGGCTGGAGCTGCCCATGCTCCGCTCACAGGGAGCTCATTTCCTCAGGGCTGTGAGCATTTATAGGGGTGAACATTCCAGAACAGGCTCCTGCTTTGTCTTTGGCACATCCAAGTGCTCTGTAAGAGTCTGGAATTCCAATTTCTCCAGGATAACTGGGATAACGTTTCTTAGCCTGTCACATCCCAGCCTGCTTTATCCTTGGCAGTGCTTTTCACCTGCTGCTCTCAACAAATCACTTGAGTTCCTTGATATGGATGCTTTGAGCAATTTTCTGAGGATTCTGTTGTCTTCAATGCCTTTTTATATTTTTTTCAGGCTGCTTCACCTCACTGGGTGGGAAACAGGTGGGAAACTCTTGGTGGCAGCTCATTCCGTAGCTCCAGTGTGGATCTGATCATCCCACTGGTGTGGGCATCCCCAGCTGGGTTAAAACGCTGGTCCCTGCCCTGAGGTCTGGGTTTGTATTCTTGGCTTCTCGCTGTGAGTTACTGGTGTATCAGATGAGTTACTACGAGTAGTAGTGAAGGTGGTGATGCGTAGTAGAGCCCCAGCAGGACTCCCATCCCAAGGGAGGTGCTGTGAGTGTTGCTGTGTTTACTCTGGGGACTCTGCTCCTGCCAGTGACAGCTCCTCATGATCCTGACCAGGGAAGCCAGCAAATCCTTCTGAAAACAAGAGGAAACTCAAATCCTCAAGAGTGCAAAGCCTGGCTGCTTCCAGAAACTGTTTGTTTTATGAAAATCCAGTTCCTTCATTCCCAGAGCAGTGTAAGTGTTGTGCTGGTCCTCGGCTGAGGGGGAATTTCAGAGGGACCAACTGCAAAGCCACAATCTGAAATTCAGCCTTTTTCCATGGTTATTTTGGGCAGCCACACTGGGAATTGTTTGAAGTCTGTTCTCCAGTTTTTCTTGTTCCAGGAGGAGGAGGATGAATACTGGGGAGTGTTGAAAAGATCAGTTCATTCTTCCCAGTGAATTTATGTTGAACTATGGAATCCTGGAATGGTTCGGGATGGAAGGACCTCAAAGCCCACCCAGTGCCACCCCTGCCAGGGCAGGGACACCTCCCACTGTCCCAGGCTGCTCCAAGCCCTGTCCAGCCTGGCCTTGGGCACTGCCAGGGATCCAGGGGCAGCCCCAGCTGCTCTGGGAATTCCATCCCAGGGCCTCCCCACCCAGTAACTTTCTCCAGAGAATAAAGCAGGAGCCTCAATCTGAACCCCTCTGGAATGTGGCCAGGATGTCAATGATCCAGGGATGCCAACCCAGTGAATGTTGATTTTCCATTTGTGTTGAATGAACACAAAATCCTCATCAACTCTCAGCTCCCGTGATGGTAAAAATGAAATCAAACAGGTCCTTCCTGACACTCCTGAAAATAAAATAAACAAAATTTCCACTGTTGCTCAGCTGCCCCATCTTAATGGGGTAAAGCTGCTCTTAACAGCTCCATTCCACCTCTTTTGCATCCCAGTTTTGTCCATCTGGGGCTTTATTTTTTTATTTAATTTACAATCATCTGGTGCAAGTCTGCACGAACATCCCAGCTACAGTCTATTTAATATGCACCAGAATTATTGTATTTGATATATAACAATTTTAAATCTGTTTCCACACAACCTTGAATGCCTTTCTGGCTGTATATCACTTCATCAGGCCAGCTTAACTAGAGCTTCTTTTTCATTTTTTATTGCCCCCATAAAATCTAGGAATGGAACACTTTGATTTTTCTAGCAGTAATTTTTATTACTTTTCGCCTTTTTTTTAAGTACTTGTCAGTGAGATGCAGTACTTTGCACAGAGTATATTTTCCAGCTCTGCATTATATTTTTATTTCAATTTATTTTAGCCAGAACGTCCAGCATTCATCTAAATAATACCTGTGGTGTTCAAATGGGTGGATTATGAATGTAATTGGGGGGATATAAAGTGGGTTCACCCCCAGGACTGGTGGATTTTAGTTCCCTGCTCCAGTCCCAGATACTTTCAAGTAAGTCCTGCAAGGATAACTCATGTTGCAGTTTTAACGTTGCCCATAAAACCCTATTGCAACGCAGGAGGGGAAAATGAATTTATTGCCCTTTTTATGGTTTTACTTTACTTTTTAGGTTTTTCTAGATTTTTCCCCCGAGTGTGTTATTGCACTGCATTTTATTTTTTCCCCCCTAAGAACACAGAAATTGCTGTATTAGCCCAGACCTCTGATCTGCCCAGCCAGAGAATCTTTCCAAGCAGGAATGGAAAGGCCTGTGATAGAATACGGACTTATTTCTCTGTAAAAAAGTTCTTGACCTGTACATGAAAATGCTCTGCAAGTCCTATTCCGTATAAAACACGCCTGCATTCTCAGCACAATTCAGATATTTCCTGCATTTTGTGTTTCTGTGGCGTTCCTGACTTGCTCTGATGATGTCCAGCCATGTTTCCAACAGGAATTTTTTTCATTGGTGGAAATTCTGATTTTCCAGAAGTGTGGGAGGGAGGATCACAAAGGGAAAAAAACTTTGTTCTTCTACTGGTTGAAATTTTGTATGTTACAATTAATGTTCATTTTAGAACATTTTGGTGCTGTTTCCATTATTAACACTGAGCACCAACCTCTGTAACATGAGTTCAGTGTTTTTCCAAGAAAATAAAGTGGGACCAGGCATGTCTGAGCACAGTTCCTCATCTCTATAACTTGTTATCCTCATTCTGCCTAATTAATATGAATAATACATTTTAAAATAATACCTCTACTAATGGAACGTGAGGGGAGCAGAGGAGCACTTCTCTAATTAGGGCTTGCGAATGACATTGGAAAAGGTTCTGGGTTCAATCACCTCCCGTTGCTGAGGGGTGAATTAGCATAGATTTAATGCCAGGGATAATTTCATGCCGTGGGGAGATGAGGAGTTTAATGCATCTGGCAGCCAGACAGGGACTTTCTCCCTGTGACAGCCCAGACAAACCCCTGCAATCCTTTCCCTTCAGCTCTCCCAGCCACCCAGACTCTGGCTCAAGGGAACGCCAAGGAAAGCAGCAGCGTGCTGAGCCCCTCTGGCTCAGAGTGAGGCGCTGTCCTGGCACATTTGTGCTTCGGTTCATTCAAAAGATGAATAAAAGCTGCACTGGAGGGCCAAGTTTGTATTTCCATCACCTGGGTGCTGCAGGAGGCTCCATCACAGTGCAGGGTATTTCTCCTTTTATTTCTCCAGCCACCTTCTACAGCAAAAATAAAGGTGAAACAAGAGAAACCGGGCCACTCATGATTTCGGTGTTTTACTTTGATGACATTGGGATCACCACATCAGAGCTGGACCGCAGCCTGGGACGTCCAACACAGAGGTTATTGAATGTCACGGAGAACGGGCCAGGATGTGTCAACGCAGCCTTTTGCTTGCACTGTAAAAGCAGATATTCGATATTCAATATTCGAAAAGAAAGGCCTGTGATAGAATACGGACTTATTTCTCTGTAAAAAAGTTCTTGACCTGTACATGAAAATGCTCTGCAAGTCCTTCTTCTGGACTTCTGGAAAATCAGAATTTCCACCAATGAAAAAAAATTCCCGTTGGAATCACGGCTGGACATCATCAGAGCAAAAATGCAGGAAATATCTGAATTGTGCTGAGAATGCAGGCGTGTTTTATACGGAATAGGACTTGCAGAGCATTTTCATGTACAGGTCAAGAACTTTTTTACAGAGAAATAAGTCCGTATTCTATCACAGGCCTTTCTTTTCGAATATCGAATATCGAACTTGCAAGGGAAGGCATTTCCAGGTCAGTCCCAGGTTTCAGGGACTGCAGGAAGCCCGGGGCCTGGGCGGTGTCACTTGGGAGCCCGGTTTTGCTGGCAGGCTCCTTGTGAGCCCTTCCCGTGCCCGTAGAGCCGCGGCAGAGGCTGGCAGGGTCGCGATGTCCCCGTCACTCAGGTGCGTGAAACGCCGGGCGCTGCCGGGCCGGGCCAGCACCGGGTCAGCGACACACGGGAGAATCTCTGCTCAAGTCTCAGTTCAGCTTTGATCCTAACGAGTGCTGGACCAGCTTTAAACCAAGGCATGAACGAGGACTCACAATCCTGTGGTGTTCAGTGCTCTGGGTGTGGCTTTGTCCTAAACCAGTGTTCCCAGTTCTGCCAGCATTCCCAAAAAGCCAGCAGTGCCTCGCCTTGCAAAGCTGAGCAGGGACACCTGGCTGTGTTTCCATCTGGATTTTCCTGAAATGAGGATAAATTTGTTGGTTGGACCCAACTGCTGCTTGTGCTCAGGGTTCATCAGGAGCCTTGTGTTGTCTTGTCTGTAAAAAAACACTGTGTTGTCTAAATACTAATCTCAGGAAAGCAAACATTCTCAGATGAAGCAATGTCAGAGGTTTTGATTTCTGTGATTTAGAAGAATGTGATAGGGAAAGAAATTAGTGTAATTTCATGGAAGTTTGCAATTTTGTTAAAACAATTAAAGTCATTAATTTGTGAGTAATTCAGAGCTGCAAACCAGATTTACCTAAGTTTGACAACACATACCTGAGCTCTCAAAGGTGATGCTGCTGTGGGTTGTTTGCCTTGGAAAGACTTATTTTTTTGGTCATAATTTTTACTAGGTACACGTTTTTACGGAAATTTTGTCTGTTTCTGCTATTCACAAGGAAAACTCCCACCAGCACTCCCCAGCCAGGCAGGATCTGCGTTTGACTCAGATTTTAGACCCCCCTGAGGAAGATTTGCTCTGCAGGTCCAGTCTCAGCTGAGTTATTAAACTAGCGAAAAAACACCCCTAAGTGCCATTTTTACACAGTTGTCCAATATTTCCCCTCAATTATTGTCACTGCTAATTCGATCCATTTCTTTCCTGACCTTAAATTCTCATCCTCAGAAGAGTCTCCTGACAGCAGGTTTTCTGTTTTATGGAAATTGATTACTTTTTATCTGAAAAGTTTAATAGAGATTTAACCTCACCCCTGTCATCTCCCAGACTGAACAGGGAGTTTTTCCTCCAAATTTAGCACTCAAATAACACCAAAACTCCACATTCGTTATGAGCTTTGGGGCAGCTGGTCCTTTAAGAGTAGTGTGTGGGGTTTTTAGTCTCTTAAGAACTGTGCTTGTGTTTCTGCAGAGTATCTTAGACCTTTAACATCTGAGATTTTATGTTGGGACTTCCCATACTTTACTTAACCTTGTTCAAAGCTACTGTCTTGACCTCAAATGTTAATTAATGTAATTTCTCTGTGTTCCTCATAAGTTATAACCTCATGATAATGCTGACCAAGCAGAGAAGAGGGTGTGTAAGAAAGGTTTGGGTTTATTGAAGTTAATTCTAGAACTGGTTCTTGTTAATGAATAGCAAATTTGCATCACCCGAATACAGAGTGCAGCAGGATTAAGACTTGCAAAGCACAATAAGCACCCGAGTCCATGAGGTCAGAGCACCAAAGTCCCAATGTTTGGATAGGGGAGGCTCAGTTTGTTGGTGATAATCTGTGAAATAACAGTTAAACCTCAGCAGGTTGGACTGATTCCAGCTCTTTTAATTGGAGTAAAAAGCAGGTGGAGGAAAGGGGGCTCTCCAAAATTTACAGGCGAGGTGTGAATGAATTCCTTCATAGAGAGGGGTGGATAGAGACTTCTGCAGGCACAATAAAGCCTGATCCCCCCAAGTTTTCATAAAATGCTGTCTTTTAATAAAGCATTGAAGACTAAAGGCCTGTGGGGAGGTGCCTGGGAGCTGCTGTGAGCTCCCAGCTCAGGAGCAGCACGGAAGTCAAGCTTTGATTAAAACGTCAGACTTCAGATGTTCCTCAGTGCTTGCTTAGCCTCATTCCTAGGTATCAAAAGAGCCTGTTCACACAAGGATTTGTTTGTTTACAAGGATAATTCTTGTTAACTGACAGTTTAAAAAGAATTACAGAGGCCTCCAACATTGATATGCTGGTATTAAGGGGAGTATTAAATGCTGGCCTTGGACTCAGTTAAAGGGTTCTTTTTCCCCTCCCTCCTATCCAGCAGTCTGGAGGAGGGATGGAAATGTAATAATCCAGAGCTGATAATCATTATACAATCAGATGGGTGATGGAAATAAAATTTCCACTGAAAAGGAGTGGTTTAGGGGATGGCTGTAGGGTCCCAGGGAGATTTCCTATGGATGTTCCCAGCACAGCAGCGTTGGCACAAATCTCCTCTGGACTTTATGTTTAGCACCCAAAATCATTGACAGAAGCCCTTCCATACACCTAAAAAGAACTGGAAAAATGGACAACTTCAGCTGGAAGGATCTTTAATGCCCTTGGATCCCTGGAAGTGCCCAAGGCCAGGTTGGACGGGGCTTGGAGCAAACTGGGACCGTGGGAGGTGTCCCTGCCCATGGCAGGGGTGGGGCTGGATGGGATTTAAGGTCCTTCTCAACCCAAACCACTCCAGGATTCCCTGATTCTGTGCTTTTATGATCTAAAATAGTCCTGGCAGAAACAAAATCTCCTGTGAAAGGAAGAAAAAGAGCCTCATTAACAACGTGACTGAAGTCAGAGTGAAACAGAAACCAGCACAGTGAGATGGGGAACTGGGAGAAAATCACAGGATCTAGGGGTTCGGGGGGGAATAAAGGCAGCTCCTGCCAGAGAATCCAGAGAATTCAGCCTTGACAGCACTAGTCATGGAAGAGCAGCTAAATGGGAAAATTGCTTGTGTAATGTAAAAAAAACAGTTAAAAGTGGTTTAAATGGTTACTCTGGATCGGGTGGGTATTTGGGGTTTCTTTTTTGATGGAACAGTTTTTAAGGGAAGATTTTTGCTACTGAAGTACCTCAGATCATGTTAATGCCATTTTTTCAACCTGAAATTGAAATTCAAACCCTTCCATTTCAACTCCGATCCATATTTCAGTACAACAGGATTTATCAATATAAAGAAACAGAACCATTTCCAGAGGATTTTTTGATGTGAGTTCTGAATTACACTAATTTTTTTCACCCAGCATTATTTTCAGCTTCCAGCATTTTGTCCTTTGATGAGGACGAAAATCCCTTTTGACACGAGGGGAAATGGAAATGGTGTCTGACCATCCCTCCCAAGGATGGGGCTGTGGCACCTCCCTGCTGCCATCCAGCTGCTGGAAAAGGTCACTTAGGAGACTTCATCTGTGATGGAACAACATGTGAAGGAGGATTCCTCAGGGCAGCCCGTGACATTCATGGGAGATGGGAAATGCTGCATTAATAGGCTGGACTTGGGGGGGTCTTACTTGGCTTTATTTTAGGTATAAAGGACAGCAAAGTGCCCCTTAAAGCAGCTTCTTCAGCAAGTTTGGGTTTAGCCTACAAAATACAAGAGGGGGGAAATGCTTGCTGAGAATTGATGAGGAATATTCACAATTTTCATGAAAAATGAGTAAGAGACGTTTGCAGATCAGGGAATACATTTTGCTCTGTGTTCCCCTCAGCTACCCAGGGCTATCACAAATTCCAATATTTTCTGTTCACGCAGGCCCTGCCCGTGCAATTCTTCCTGTTTGAGGAACATCTGCAGGAAATTCCAGGTCTTAGTTTTATCTCCATGTATTGAGAGGTCTCCTCCCCCTACACAGCCAGTCCAAAACATGGATTTTTCAAGACAAACCATTTAAGAGAGATTTTTTCCCTATTTCTGTAATTTTATTTCTATTTCTCTAATTTCTTTTCCTATCTCTCTATTTTTTCCCTATTTCTAAATTTTTTTTCCTATTTAAGTCATTCTGCTGGTTTCCACTGCTCCAAGCTCCAGCTGGGATAAGCAGGAATAGTTCTGAGGTGAGCTCTGATGTTGGATCCTGTCCTTTAAGAGCTATTAAGATGTTAAAAAGTTAATTATGGCCTCTCTTCCCACCGGCATCCCTTGAACTTTGTCTCCTGCCTGTCAGTCTTGGCTGGATTGTCTGTCAAAGGGATGGGAGGTATTAATTAGTCAGCCAAGGCCATCTTATCTGGGATTTTTCCTGGCTTATATGGAAAGAAAAACCTCTGAATATTCTTATTCCTTCAAAAATGATGCCTGATATTCTCCAGCTGAGCAAAGCAGAGCAGAGCAAATAATGGTTAAAGAGTTGTTTGTTAGATAAGAAAAAATTAGGATTTTTAGACGACAGATTCCAGGGAATGCTGTCTAAAAACCTGTGGATGCAGTCTGACAGCAGAAATCAAACCAATCTTTTTTCCCCCTATTTTTAAAGAGGTTTTTAAAATAATTGTATTTAAATTTTTACTGGAACAGATTTTTCCAAATAAAAAGTAATTTTTTTTCATCACTTTGAAATTTGTAAATGAAAGGTTTCAGTTTTAAACACTTTTTTTTTTGGCTGGCAATACTTGCCTAAATTTCTCATCTGACAAGAATGAGAGATTTCAGAGTTGGTGAAATGGAGTTTGGGGCTTATTTTAAAAAAATGTCCCTCTAAATGATAATTTTCAGGTTGATAGGAGAGCTAATGATGTTCCATTAACTAAAGGCTGGTGGATTCTTTTGTCAAAACCCTGAATATTGCGAGTTAACTCCTCTGACTTTTCATTCTTGCCATGAATTTGAACCAAACAAAGCTCTCCCTTTCTAGCGCCGGGCTGATGTGAGGGGTTTACCATTCCCACAGAGCTCCTGGAGGAAAATCTCATTATGGACTTCAGAAGGAATGCAAGCAGGGGGATTTTCAGGAAGGGTAATTACATTTGGAGCTCAAAGGGACCTGCTGGGCAATATCTGACCTTCCTAATGGGCTGGGAATGGATAGTTGGGCTTTAATGGCCTTGGAGGAGTGGGAAAAGGGGATTTTTAATAGGGATCCTATTTCCTGCTTGTACCAGGGGTGTGTTTAGCATTGGGAAATTTATAATGGGGACCAGCGCCTCTTTCCCCACCTCCCCAGGGTAAAGGTTTGTAATAAAAGGGGAATTCTGGAATAAAGAGTGGGAGAGAGTCTGGGCTTGGGCTGCAAAGGGAAATCTGGGCCCAGAGGAGTGAGGGCCTGAGGTCTGAACCAAAACCCCCAATGAAATCAAAGGGCATCCAGCTAAAAATATAATAAAAATATTAAAAATCATAAAAATCTATAATAAAACTAAACTAAAAATAAGATTTTTTTTTTTAATTTAAAATTTGGAAGGGTGAGGGATGAGACTTCAGCACATCAAATCCTTGCCTGTGCAAACTCACAGTTTGAACCAAACCATCCTTCATGGGTTTTTGTCTTCAGGATTCCAGGAACACTTTCAGAGCTGGCACCTGCATTTGAGCTGTCAGTGTTAAGCCCATAACTGTGATTGTCTGTTTCTTGCCAGAGAAATCATCCCCAGCAGATGCACTGCAGAAAACAACACCCGCCTCGAATATTTTCTATCCTGAATTCCGGATTCACAGGTTTATTGAGTTTGGTGAGCTTTTCTTTAGGGACTTTCTATGGTGTTTAGGCATTTTCAGGTGACCCAGCAAGGGCTGTGGCCTCTCTGCAGTAGCCAAGACATCACCTGCAATACCTCTACACCAAGTGCTACAAGGCAGAGTAAATAATTACAGGCTGCTTGTTTTTGCTGCTGAAGCTCTGAACAAGGCCCAGTATTGTTTATTTAAAATATTCCCAGCTCTCAGCAGTGGGTGGCTGCACCCCAGGAGGAGCAGAGGTGCCCTGAGCCACCTGGCGGAGAAACTGCTCCTGGTGGGCTTTGCTTCCAAACAGCAGCGGCTGAGAACGGATCGGGTCTGGATTCCACATTGGAATCCACGTGTGTTCTGTTGGAAGCAGTGTCCTGAGAGCCTTGCAGAGCTGGGGGAGCAGCAGAGCTCACCATGAACCAGAAAATGTTCTAACCACCCCCCAGCCCCTCTCTGCCTTTGCCCCCCTGATGTTCTGGGTCAAACTGGAGGTTTTAACATGAGGAAAATCAAAACCCACCAGACTTGAACTGAAGGAAAGGCCAAACCCACCACACCTGAACCCAAGGAAAAGCCAAACCCACCACACCTGGCCTTGAGAAAAGGCAAAACCTCAAGGAAAAGCCAAATCCCACCACACCTGAGCTTGAGGAAAGGCAAAACCTCAAGGAAAAGCCAAACCCCACCACAACTGAACTCGAGGAAAAGCCAAACCCTCCACACCTGAGCTCAAGGCCAAACCCCACCACACCTGAGCTCCAGGAAAGTGAAAACCTGTCACGCCTGAACCCAAGGAAAAGCCAAACCCACCACACCTGAGCCTGTGCCTTCTGCTGCTCCCGGGCTGTCTCCAGTGCAGCCACATTTGGAGTTTTCCCCGCTCCCACTGCCCTGACCTGCGCTCTGTGTGTGGCGTCTGTGACCTCGTGGGGCAGCTCTACCTTGAGTAGATTCAGGCTTTAATTGAGCTTTCGTGAAATCCTGAGCTGTTAATAGTGAGGAATACTCAGAATTGCTGCCTCTCGAAGCCCTGGAGCTCATCCTTGTCAGAGCTCAGCCTGGCAGCTGATTTGGGCACAATCACACAGAGCAAATTCACCCATTTGGACCTTTCCCAGCATTTGGGGGTCAGTTTATCCACAATTTCCCTGTGCTCCTCAAAGGTGAGGCTGGAGGAATAGATCCCCTCCTGGGGCCTGCGTGGTTTAAATCATCCAGGAGTCATCTCTGTGTGTGTGCTTTCATTTGCAGCTTTGCTTAAATTATGTGGAGTCCTTCAAAAGGGAAAAAAAATCAATTTGACTTTGGCAGCTGTCTCCACAATGGCTGCCAATCACCAGAGGATCTTGGCTATTTTTAAGTCTCCTGAAATCAGTCTGCATTAAGGCAATGGCTGGGCTTGGATTTAAGCCCAGGACTCTATCAATATAAAATGATTTGTTGTAAGTTTAAAGATGCTTCATCCCCATTCTCTCTCTTTTCATTTGCATTTTAAGCTTTCATCAAAATGTGGATCAACAATCCTAATGGAGCCTTTTTCCCCTCATTCTACTTTTTCTCCAAAGAACACCTGAGACTGTGTGTTCTTAATCTCAGCCTGACATGAGGGGGTTTTTCCTTCTGTTCCAACAACAAGGCCCAGTTTGTTCACTGGAGGAGCCCAAACTGAGCCTTTCCTTGTGCCATTGGAATGTTTTCCAGTAAAGTTCTGAGGGACAGGAGATGTGTGATTGAGGGAGGGGTTGGAAGCAAAAAGGAGATGATCCTTCATGCAGCAGTTGGTGGAAACGATCATCAAATAAGAGATTTTTTTTCCCCAGATTAAAGATTGATGTTTGCCAAGTGGATTAGACCAACCCTTCCTGGTCCTTTTCACCAGGGACGGAGGGACAGGACAAGGGGGAATGGCCTTAAGATGAAAGAGGAAAGGATTAGATGGGATATTGGGAAGGAATTCCTGGCTGAGAGTGTGCTGAGGGGCTGGGATGGAATTCCCAGAGGAGCTGTGGCTGCCCCTGGATCCCTGGAAGTGCCCAAGGCCAGGCTGGAGCAGCCTGGGACAGTGGGAGGTGTCCCTGCCCATGGCAGGGGTGGCACTGGATGAGCTTTAAGGTCCCTTCCCACCCAAACCATTCCAGGATTCCATTGCCAGACCAGCCCAGATGGGTTCAGGACACTCACCCGTGGTTGGGATGACATTTACAGCCCATTGTTCTCCAGAATTTGTATGGAATCGTGCTCACAAGGGGAATAGTTGGGATTTTTTTCAATAATCAAGTATCTCATCCCTAATTTTGCCATTCACTTCTGTCATTCCAAACTTGCACAGGATCCCTGTGTCCATGGCTTTCGTCAGAGAGATTCCCTCAAAGGAAAGCCAATAGAGATTCCCCCAAGGAAAACCGTGGAGAACTGCAGCCAATTCTGGACTGAAATCACTTTGTGATTGAGTAGAACTGTGTTAGATCCAAGCTTGTTTTAACAACAATTTAAAAAATCAAGACAATGTTCATTGCTTCAGCCTCTCATTAGTAGAAGCATAATTTCCCTGTGTGTTTTTCCCAAATTTCCAAGGATTTCTATGGCAGCTCACATCTTACAAAAGAAAGATGGCATTTATATCCTGGGCCTCGATTGTGGCCCTTTTCTGAAATTTTCCAAGACATATAATCCTAAAAACCTTGTAAAAAAATAAATTTAAATTCTAAAAAAATTGAACTTGTTGCTTGGTCTGCGCTGAAAAGGCTGAACTGTTTTTTTCAGCCTTGCTGTAAATATTTGTTAAAAATAGCATAAAAATAGCATCACTTGATGCATTTGAGCTGACTCTGGTTCCTTACATGTAATTAAAGCAGAGCTGTTTGATGTTCTCTGTGGCTGAGGGAGTGGCTGATAAAGAAATATCAATTTTCTTGCCTGTCCTGTTTCCAAATATGCACCAGATATTCTACAAATAAAACTGGCTGGTTGTTTTTCAGCTCTTTGTGCCCTCAGGGCACTGTGCAGCAGTATTAACACCTCGAGGTAAAAAAAAGAAAGTTCATTCTCATTCCTTATTTAATTCCTTAAAGTTTCATAATTTGTCTAATTTCTGGGTTTTTGGCATGAAAAGCTCTCCGGGCTCTGTCACTATTGCCACTGGTGGCTCCGCATTTGGAGCTCTGTGGTTTATCAGCAATGTAAGAAAATCTTCCTGGACATTTTCCATCAAACGCATTTGGTGATGAAGGAGGGAACATCTTTTCCAATGAAACAGGAGCCATAAATTCTGGACTGAACTCCCAATGCCCTTATTAATAGAGAAGGAATTTCTTCAGCATGCCCCTGACCTGGGGCGGCAGAAGGGATGTGCTGGGAAGGGGAATGTTGTGAGTGGGGAGCTGGACATGATTTAAAGGCAGCGTTTTTGCTCCTTGATGCCAAATACCTTCATCCAGGGGCATAATCCCTGTTCCTGTCCCTCTCTGGGATTGAGGGAAGGGAGTATAGAAACTCTGGCTTCCACTGGGATGGTTAACTCTGGAATAAATTCTGTAAAATCTATTTTAGGGGGAAAATTACGGCAGTTTTCAAAGCTCCCTACGAGTGTCCACTGTGCAAACGCTACTCTTTGTCCCATTCTTACCTGACCTTAAAAAAGTAGCCTGGAATTAATAAGATGCAAATCAAAGGGGGAGGAAAAACAGGTCCCAACCAATCATTGTCATAAAAATAGCCCCAAAAATCAGTGTGCTCATAAAAGTGTCCAATCTTGGTGCTGTGCTGCAGAACCAATAAAATCAGTATAAACAGAATATAACCTTGAGAGGAAATAAATTCATTCCAACGTCGGGAAGGAGAAATAATCCCTTGGGCTTTGTGCCAGGCAACACAATGTTGGCTTCTAATTGCCTGGAGAGAATAAAAGAGCCAAATGTCCAAATCCAGCTGTTCCTGCAAGCCCAGGATGTTCCTGCTGACAGCCAGGGGCTGCCATCCCATTTATCAGGGAGTTAGTCACTAACAACAGCGGCTGTCAAATGTCTGGGCTTTATATCCAAGGAAACCAGGAAAGAAAGACATTTTGGGATCAAGTACTTTTCCCTTTTCAGCTCATTCGCTCCCTGGAATTCCAAGGGACGCTTTCTACTAGACCAGGTTGCTCAGATAAAGTTTTATCTGTGATCAAACACTTCTTGCAGGGGATTGTTGGGTTCTTTGAGACGCTCCAGGTGTCTCTGAGTGACTCTGGGATCAGATATTTTGTGGTAAGGTCTCAAAGCCATCGTGTCACCTGCTTAGAAAAGAAACCATTCACTGCAAGGAAATTGAACTTTCAAAGATTGCCTCAATACTTAGTTTTTCTATAAATACCAATCTCAGTAGCACACCTTACTCATCCACCCTGAGCAGTGTAATTCCCATGAATCTGAAATATATTAATAAAGCACGAAACAGAAAATTTTCCTCCCCTCAAGGTGCTCAAAGTTGGGGTTTATTTGCTTTTTTTCCCCAAATATGAGAAATTAACACCAAGGGAAGGATGGGGATTAAAGCAGAGAGTGACTGAGTTTTATTTTCAAGTATTATTAGAGCATAAATACATTTAGGTGGGCTGATTAATTTTGTTATTCGGCTGAATCTGAGATAGGGAACTACCTGGGAAAGACAAGTTAGGAAGAGTTGGAATGGGGCAGTGCTTCTGAAAATAGCTGGAAAGCAGCAGAGAACTCCCTGTATTGATTTTAGGATCATTTGAATTTCATCTCTGTAATGGGATAGATGATGTGAACAGGAAGGACAGGAAAAAGGGATCCAGAGGATGAGAATATTTAAATGCAGAGCAAGAACATCTTAAGGAGCAATTGAATCTTAGTATCTGGCATTGCTTTTTGTTTGAGAGCTGAGCTCGTGCCTCACCTAAGAGCAGCTCCTACTGAAATTCAAATCCTTGGAACCCATTTTTGCTCCTGTCCGGCTTTGCCAGCGCTGAGGAAGATTAGGAATTCCTCAGGACAGCAAGGAACTTAGATTAAATAAAATAAGGAGCAAGGAAGATTAAATGAAATAAGTTTGCAGATTTTCAAGGCAGTGATTTTTCTGTTCTGGCCTGGGGGATGAACTGCACAACTTCCCGACTGCAGGACACAGGAAACCTTGGAATGAACGCTTCCCTGGATGCAGGAATTGCAGGAGTTGTCCCCGGATGTATTTTGCTGGCTATTCCATTATTTTCCCCATTTCCTGGCTGAGGCTGTGTTTCTGCAGATAAGATTGTCCCTCCTGCTGACACCAGCGTGCTCCCTCAGCCACGGCCACGAGCACCACGCGCCCGCTTCCCTCGGAGGTGCCGATGCCAACTGACATATGTTCCCTTCCACCAGTCCCAGACTCTGACAGCCTAAGGGGATCACCGGGGACATGGAGATTTGATGGATTGCCAGTTAAGCTGCACAATCATCTGCCTGGCTGTGTATTCTGGGCTGGTGCAGCTCCCAGGGTGAGCAGGGAGGTGCCCCTGGCCTTTTGATCGCCGGTGTGGACCTGCAGCTCTGGGACCTCCCCGGAGCTTTGTCATAATTAGTGCCGGGTTAAACAGCTTTGCCTTATTCCAGCAGCACTTTTTGTCTTACTGCAGTACAACATGATCGTTACCTGGCCAATTAAAGGCTGTTCCAGGTTTTTATGGGAGTTCCCAGCACTTCCCACTGCAGAGCTTTGCTCTGATTTAAGCCCCGGGCTGCGGGCGACACAAACATTTAACAGCAGTGCTGAAAGGACAGGGCAAAGGTGAGCAAGAGGGGAGATGCTTTGGGAAAAGTGGAGTAGGAGGTCAGGGAGAAGATCAAAGGATTGGAGCTCTCAGTTTAAAATACTCTCTCAGACTCTAAAAGCCTGACGGAGGCGATGCTGCCTGCCAGGGTCACCGAAGGGTGTTTGTCACTAATTAAACACCAAACTGTGCGGGCAGCTCGGGTTTGGATGTGCCCGAAACTCCATTTTTCCCTTTTCCAGCACTGTATACAACATTGCCCCAGTGTGAGTTGCTGGAGTTGAGTCTCTGTTTGTGTCTCCATCTCTTTTTATCTTTCCAGTGGCAGGAGGAGACATCTTTCCCTTGGAAGGCCGTGCCAGGTTGCAGCTGCAGCCCTGCTCGTTTCCAGATCTGATGAAAACCGGAGGGGATCACTGGGACCTGGAGATGCTTTCCAGGAATCAAATGTCCCTGCACCAGGAATAACTCACTGCTGGAAAAATAGCTGGAATTTGGAAAGCTTTGACTTTTCAAGCCTTTGAATATTCCCACCTGTGCCTTCACTGTCTTTTTGTTCGGCTGTACCTGGAGTTCATTTTTCTCCTCAGTAAATTATTCCCAAAAAAACAGTTTTAGGGGCAGGAAAACGTTCATCACCTGCAGGAATGTTCACTAACGGGTCTCAAACCAAACTGAGGGGCACTGTCCAGTCAGGGTTGGACTTGGTGACCTTGGATGTCTTTTTCAGCCTCAGAGATTCCAGGATTCCGTGCACTGGCTTTCGGTGCTTGGAATATATATTTTTAAAAACAGGAAATAAATGGAAATGGAGCCTAGGAATTTCCAGAAGAAATACTGATAAAACCATGATAAAACAGGAAAACCAGTATTACTTTCCCCTCACAGTTCCCATTCAAATTTATTTTTTTAAACAAGAGATTCAGTTTGCAAAGAAAAATTTTCAGAGCATTTAAAAAATTTCCTTATTTTTCAGAATTTGGCTATTCATTAATACTTCTCTTTTTGTTGTGTGTGTTTCTCACTGACACTGGAAGCCCTTTGGGGTGATCTGATCTTGTGGTCCATCCAGTGCCTGCTGCAGTTTGGCTTCCAGTCCCTCACCAAACACTTCAGACCTTCTCAAAAGCAACATTTAAAACAAATTATTCAAGTAACATGCCCATGCGTATCAAAAATCAATTACAGAGTCAGGAAAAACCTTTGGAAGTTTTGGTGTTGGTGTCACAGCCTTAAAATATCCACAGCATTTAGTGTTTAGAATTCTTCTTTTATGGACCATCAAATCTCATCTGGGCAAAATGAAATAAAGCTCAATAAGTGCTTAAAAATAAGATAAATTTATAATATAAATCTGCAGAGTAATACTTGAGTTTAGGATTTGATTTGAGTCCATTTCTGAGGGATATTGGTGGTTAAACAACAGCACAGATCCTTTGTAAGAGCTAATTGCAGGCTCCCAGTGCAGCGAGGCCACCGGGGTGCTCCTGCTCCCATTCTGCCACTCTGGAGCTGTCGGCCTCATTAGGATTTAAATCAGAAGTATTTGGGCTTAAATAAGCTTTATTTCTGATTAATGTAATGCCATGATTTTATGTCTTTTTTAGAGTCTTTAGCTTAAAGTAGGCGAGCTTATGATAAATACTGCAGATGTGGGGGAAGTTGATTAAATTAGTTCTGGAAACGGACAGTGGGAAACAGGAGGGAAAGTGCCCAGATGAGCAAATTCAGGGGTTTGCAGCTCTGCTCTTCACTCCTTGTTAATGGATTCAGTCTGCTCTTGAAAAAAAATAGAAATATTCAAAGACTTTTTTTTAACTGAGGATTAGCAGGGAGGAAAAAATAAGAGATTTTCAGTGCTGGAAGAAGTGAGTGCTCTGTGAGCAATTCCCCATCTCTTCTAATAGAATAAATTTTTCATGGTAATTAGAGGGAAAAAAAAAAAGGTGGAAGAGAAAAATTAAACTCAAAATTCCTCCCCATGTCCCCCCAAAGAATAAAAAATAAAATGAAAACCCCCAAACCCAAATGCCTTTAAGACCCTTTCTTAATAAGATTATTTAAAACTCCTTTCGGCAATGGGTGAGATGAAATGATGATAAATTACTTTGCTTTAAACACTTCAGCCTTGCCCAAAATGGGTTTTGGAGGTTCGGAATGAATTTGGTTGCCCATCTGCTTCCCAATCCCCAGGTTTCCCGAGAGTGCTGAGAGCAGGAAATCCAAATACCCGCTTAGAGCCAACCTCCTCTTCAAAATTAGAAAGTTTTTTTGCGAAATGTCTGATTTGTGGCCACATTTCAGGAGTGAAAGATGACCTTGAAGGAGGGCAGGATGCAGAACTCCTTGCCCTAAGAATCTGAACTTGGAAACTCCACTGAATGTGTCACCTGGAGGGATAGGAAATGATTATCCAAGCAGATTTACAATAAACAAGTGCCCAGCAATTAAATATTATGGTTGTGCATTATTCCATTTATTGGCTTTAAATAACCAGGTGAGGGTTTTGGGGAAGAGGGCAGATGTTAGATCATCATCTAATTGTTTCTATCTGAGACACTCTGGGACAAATTCTGTTCTCTCCTACCAACATAAATCCAGAAAAGCTCTCTGAATAAGCAGATCCAGTCAGTCTGGGGACTTTGAACCACGCCTGGCCTCGTCCTGTCCCTGTGCTGAATGGTTTACCTGGGAAGGCCCTTCCTCGGAGAAAAGGGTTCTGTCTTTCAGTTATCCCTCTGCTGATGCAGCTCCACAAAGAAGGCCTTGTGCCCACACTCAGTGCCCTAAAATGCCGGGGTTTAGTGTCAGCTGCCCCCCTGGACTGAAATAAATGGAAATAAACTGAATTAAACTGAAATAAATTGAAATAACGCCATCATCCTTGAGCATCTGCCGAGCAGGGACTGATGATCACAGAAATGGGGTTTGTTCTCTCTACTGGACCAATATTGACACGAATTTCAGCTTTCCAGAGGCTTCATTTGGATCTTAAGCTGATCTTAAATCTAATTTCAACCGAATGAGTCAGATCTTTAAGTGAGAGTCTGTTCTTGTCCTGATTTGCCAAAGTTTTGGGAATAAATGGGACAAAGGGAGTATTTTGAGGGGACACCTGGGAGACGTGTGGGGAATTCTGACGGGGAAAGGCTCTTCCCAGTGGTTCTTGTCCTAAAGATTGTCCAGAGGAACCTCTGAGTGGGTGGTTCCAAACAAGCAGCGCTGCCATGAGGCCAAGTTAATGGGAAGGGAAGGATTTTTTGGGAAGAAAAATCCATCAGATGCTCTTCAGCCCAAATATATAAAAATTAATGTGTGCTGGGAAAGGCTTTCCTGTGGAATTCTCAGTATCTCCCTTCCCTAGTCCATGCTAAAGGCAGGACAAAGTGTCACCTGAGGGGTTCAGGGTCCAGGTCAGGGATCTGTATTGGGTGGGAAGTGTAAAGCACCTGAGAAACCCTAAAATGCTCATGGAAATGGCTCAGAAATTCCCAAAGTTTACCCAATTTCAGGGGAGTTTCATAAACAAATAAAAACAAATATAAATAAATGCAAAGGGCAGGATGAGGCTGTGGGGTAGAGCCTCTCAAGAGACCCCAAATTCCACATGGAAAAGAAAAAGGGGGGAAAGAGAGAGAGGAAAAGAGAAAAAGAAGGGAAAAAGACAAGGAAATTCTTTCACATGAAGCTCATGACAGTGGGAGGAGTTCTAGAGTCAGATATTTATTTCTATTTCTGGAGTCAGAGATTTATTTACATTTCTAGAGTCAGATACGTATTTATTTTTCTGGAGTTGGATATTGATTTACATATCTGGAGTTACACATTTATTTATATTTCTGGAGTTATTTCTTTATATCCCCGGAGTCAGATATTTATTTAAAAGACTAAAGACGTCAGAACCAGTTCTGGAATGATTTACATCCATCTCCCCCTAATGAAAACGAATGCCCTGTGTTTGATGTAGATGTGCATTAAACACTTCATACATCAAACTGCCCCCGGAGCAGTCGTGGCAGGGAAGCAAACAGCGGAGTTATTGCCCAAACAATGGGTTCTGTACGGCTGGCTCTGCAGCAGCAGTGGGAACCCATCAATCTCGGGTTCTGCTGGGCTTTTGACGTGTGCCAGCCCTGCAGAGCAGCTCCCAGGCAGCTCCGGCTGAGCTCAGCCTTCCCTCTGTCAGCAAGAGCAGGGCAGGGATGGATTTATCCCCGTGTGCCTGTGCTTATCAATATTGACTGAGTCACGCCTATCAATATTGACTGAGTCACGCCTATCAATATTTGACTGAGTCATGCACATCAAAGGGCCAGATGTGTGGTCTGGTGCCTCCTCCAGGCAGGGTGTCACACACGGGTGCAGCCTGTGGTTATAATTTCAATTTCATTAACACAGAAACTCCCCCAGCCAGCCCTTGAGCGGGGTGGGACAGCCCAGCTTGAGTTTAAATGACTTTTATAGGGGAGAAACCTCTTCAGCTGCCCCAGCTCCCGAGAAATTGCCAGGACAGCCTGGATTTATAACTCCTCGCACTCCTGCACGTTCACATCTCTGTGTTCCCACGAGCACTGCCTGCAGGAAGAGACACTTTGATCAAATCACTAAAAATCCAAGGATTTTTGCACATCCCAAGGGTCGGGGCAGGGCTGTCAGGGCAGCTTTGGGCAGAATTGAGCCCATTTTCAATGTGGGGGTTCAGAAATCTCCAGATTTTCCCAGGCACCCACAGCAATAATATTCAGAGTTAAATTCTCTGGAGAAAACATCTTTTCCCCTGGGAAAATTGCTTATAAACAATCAAAGTCTGTAACAGGGAATCATAAAAGACTGTTTTTAATGCTGGAAAAACAACTGGAAAAAACTAACTTTGTTAGGTTTTGAGCTGTTGGCTCATCAGCTCATTGTAATTTTAAACTTTTGTTTTAATGCCTGTTTACACGAAAATCGCAGGAGGAGAAAGAGTTCCTTAAATACAGGTTGCTATGGAATTTTTTTGTGAGGAACAAGCAAATTGAAGTGACTAAGGAGGCAGAAAATACGTGTGAGACACTGGAGCAAACAGACAACAAACTGAGGCTGGTGTGTTCCTGCACGGGGAAAAAAATAACAGAGACAGGAATAGAAATCGTTTGAGCTGGTCTCTGTACCAAACCCATCCCCAGCCTAACAAAATATCCCAGCTCTGGGAGGGGGAAAGTGCCACTGCTTGCTGTCTGGAGCAACTTCGTTGTGGCTGAATTAGAAAAACCATGAGCTGACAGGAGTAGGGGAGGGAAAAGAACATTTCCAAGGAGTTTGGTTGCCAAATCAAGTAATTTAATCACTTGGGAAGGTGTTTGCACATGTAAAGGGTTGGTTTACATCAATCAGAAAATAATTTGGGGCTGGTTCTGGCCTGTTCCCATGGGATAAATTTGGGGTTTCAGCCACAGGAATTACTCAGCTGCTTGATCCGAGACTCTTCAGACACAAGCGGTGCTCTGGAGGTTGTGGTACTTAATTAGTTTATAAATCTGTCTGCAATAGCTGGGGATGAGCATTTATAACATAAAAATATGCCAGCCTGGCAAGGACGGGGTGCTTTTCCCTCTGCTGTGAGACAACATTCCAGGATAAACCAGAGCTGGGAGCAGTAGAGATTAAAACCCTTTCAAAACAGGACGGATGCTCCAGAGCTCCTTCCGGAGCCGTGACCAGACTGTGACACTGGGTGGGACACGCAGGGTCTGAATAAAGGCCTTGATGAACTTCCCAATTAATTGTATTGATAACTAAAAATTAATACTTTTCTGCCCCAACCCCATTCCCTAACCCTGGACAAAAAATGTGCCATAACTGTTGCTTTTTTCCCCCACCCTCCAGCTGCAAAATTACTCATTCTGGATGTTTCCAATAGTGTGGAAGCGACGACTCTTTTTTCTTTTCTATTTTTGAGCTGGGTTTGCAAACTTGAGGCTGGAATTATTTTCCCCAGAAGGGCTTCAGCTGGGAGGACTACCCATGGTCGGGCTGGCTCCTCGGTGATTTTTCTTTATTTTTTGTGCTTATTTATTAAACTGAACACATAAATACAATAATTCTTGCTGCTGCTCCCAAGGAAAG
This sequence comes from Dicrurus megarhynchus, assembly GCA_013399195.1. Lineage (NCBI taxonomy): Eukaryota > Metazoa > Chordata > Aves > Passeriformes > Dicruridae > Dicrurus > Dicrurus megarhynchus. The sequence continues at coordinate 286,019 of VXAD01009641.1, forward strand.
TTCATCCTGTGTCTGGGAGGCCACGCCAGGGATATAAATAGAATAAAATCCTGTTCCTGCAGCTCTGAGCTGCACAAGCACCACATCCCACAGGTGATAACAGCTCCGACAGGATCCTTGGGAGAGCATTCCCTGATAGCCAAGGCACCCGGAGTTAATTAAGCCTTGGGGGCGGCCAGGATTGATCCTGAGCTGCAGTAAATTGGCTCAGTTGGCTTGGACGGGCTGGGCTTTATTTACACCACGGCAGGATTAATCCTCTCTGTGTTCAGATCTGGGTATCTTCAATTAACATGGACAAATTCTTTATTAAAGGAGGGATATGAATTATTCAGTGGGTAACAGGGTGAGTTTCAAAGAGGAGATGCTCAATCGTTTTAAAGTGGGAGCTGCAGCAGCACAGACCCTTTACAAGTCACACAGGTTTGCCATGGTTTAATTTTTTTCCCTAATTGCCTCTTGGCTTGTACCTGTTTCCACACCCCAATGGATACAGAGCATGGCCCGTGTCTCAACGAAGGTGACACCTCTGATTATGACGAGAAAGAATTGCTTGTTTTCTTCAGGAAAAACATTTCTTCCCCACACTGAATCAAAATTAAATTCATTCGCTCCAGTCCTGCAGTAAGCAAAGAGAAACATTTATTTCAGGAAAGCTGAGACCAGAAGGTTCCCAGGATTCCCAACCCATTCTTGAAGTTGGGCAAATAATGTGAAAAACCGACAGGAGCAAAGTTTAGAGCCTGATTTCTTTATAGAGGAAATGGTCTGAGAAGTATCACAGAATTCCAGGATGGTTTGGTTTGAAAGGGACCTTAAAAACCACCCGGTGCCACCCCTGCCATGGGCAGGGACACCTCCCACTGTCCCAGGTTTCTCAAACCCCACCCAACCTGGCCTTGGACACTGCCAGGGGTGTGGAATCCACAGTTCTCTAAACAAGGAGTTGTTGTTACAAACATTCCCTCTCACATATTGCCCAGAATTTGTCAGGTGCGAACAAATTTTCATGACAAGTGTTCCTTGAAGTGGAGACATTCCGGTGAAAAGCTGCAGCTCCAACAAATCAATGTATTTTGAACAACAACAAAAGAAAGACTGGAAAATTCACAGTTAGTTCTGCTCCCGGGTCTTGTTCCTGACTGAGATATTCCCCTGTAGGATCATGGGTTTGCCTGGCAGCAAAATGAACAGAGAGCTCCAAAATGTTAAGGATTTTCTCTTTTTTTTTGAGGTTTTCAGATACAGAGCAGTTCTTTGGTTTGCCTTGTGCCTCAGGCTTGGTGTATCATTTTCTACCCTGTTTTAACTCCACCAGATTTCCATGAGTTCCACCTAAAACCTGTTTGACTCCAAACCTCCTCCAGGTCAGTGAATTTGGGGGTTTTGTGCCTCTCAACGCAGGGATTTTTGTTGCACACATACAAACACGAATATCCGTGAATATACCTATAACTGACTATTTATCTGAGTATTTTTTCCATTTGTTTCTTAAATCTTCCTAGGATTTTTATTTTTCCCAAAGGTACTTTTGGTGAAACTCACTTCTCACATCCAAATAATTCCTTTTAGTTTCAAGCAAATGCTTTTTTTTCTGAGCGGGATCTGCCGAGGGATTCAGACTATTGATTCCTTTCAGACAGCCTCAGTCTGGAGCAGCTTCATCCTTTTTTTCTTTTTTTTTATGGGTAATGAAAAACACTTTAATATCATTACGCTCATCAGATAAGGCTTAAAAACTCACCGAGGTTCAAAAGGAAGTCCTAAAGAGATTGGGAGGCTCAGCTCCGGATGCTGTCTCAGGAGAGCCATGGATTTTCCAGGCTTCTGCATGCTGCACATCCAGCCCTCCCCCAGTGTTTACCTGAAAATGCCAGGGAATGCTCCTGGGCTGTGTTTCGTGGTGCCAGGGGAGAACTGGGCTGGGGAGGAACATTCCAGGGTGAGTTACCCTGTGCTGGTTGCCGCTCCCGTAGATTCTGGCCACACCACCCACGAAATAACGCAGGAATTGTTGAGTTCCTCTGATTTTCCTCTGCTTCCAGGGAATGTGTGTGTGTGTAGGGAGGTGGGACTGCAGGTGGCATTCCTGGAGAATTCCTGGTTGGAGCAGGGAGGATGGATCCTCTGTAGGAGCATCATATCCTCTGCTTTTCCCAGCCCCTGACTCAGCCAGCTGGGTTACAAACTTCAGGCATTGCTGGGGTTTCATCTGCCTGGTCTGGGGGAAGATTCCAATCAATAAAAATGGCATTTTTCCAGCCTTGCTTTGGAAACCCTGGAAGTTGAATGAAGCCACTGGATTTTCTTGCACATAACCCCCTGCAGGAGCTCAGAAAGGCTCTTGCCTCTCTTTTTGTGCTTCCTGGTGCCACATTTATTGAGTGTGTGATGGGCAGGTGTGCTCTGCTATAAAAGAGAACCCCCAGTTGATCAACTGATCACATTGCCATGTTAATAATTTATTTTGGGGAATTCACTCAAGTTTCTGGCAGTGTTTTGGCAGTGGGAAGTTCCTCACAGTCAGATGAAAATAGGTGAAATATTGGGCTCAGATAACTGGAATAAATCCTGGATTATCTGTAGGTTTTAATATTTAAAATCAGCTGTATCCCTGCTACGGGCAGGTGTTCAGCACTTCCTGAAGCAAGTGGGAATGTCAGCACGTCAGTGACCCATGGCAGTACAACATTCAGGGAACGAAGGGCGCAGGCATCCCAAACTTTCCCCTAACGCCCCTGGATCGTCATTGTCTCAACGTGTCACACGCCTGGCTGATCAGCAACATCGTTCCATGGTCATGGGGCATGGGGGGGAAATTCTGGATTATAATAACCACAGCTCAGGTTATTAATGGAGCTTGGGAAAGGCTCCAAGGGCAGCAGGAACCAAAACCTTCTCTCCACAGAATCCTTCTTTGAGCTGCTCCCTTCCCTGCTTGTCTTGGACATCCACCTCCCTCACTCCAAAGGGAATTTCCTGTGGAGAACAACCCCTGGAGTTCCTCTGGAGAGAAATTGTGCAGATCTTGTTCCAAATCATGGAGAACAGAAGTGCTGGGATGTGCCACCCCCTGGTCCTGAGGTCAGGGGTATCCATGTGCTATTTCCGACGCTCCTCATGGATTTGTGTGTTCGTTGTCTCCCCAGCATTTCACCCAGGGGCTATGCCAGTGCCAGTGCCAGAGCAATTAAAAGTTTTTTCCCAGTGCCTCATTTACATCTCCATTAATTCAATATAAACTTCTGCTAGAGAATAAATTCTCTTTCTCCTTGCAGAAATCATTTTCATATTTAAAGGTGATTATCGTGTCTTGCTTCAGTCATTTTCCCTCTAAATTAATCACCACCAATAATCTCAACACTTCCTTGTGGTGAGGGTTCAGGGCTCTCCTCTGCATTCCCTTCTCCTGCTGGAACGTGGCGCTGATAATGGAATCCTTTATTTCACATTGCTTAATGAGATGGGCTTTTAGAGCTCTGATCCGGGCACATGCAAAGCTGTGAGGGTTTTCTGGGACACACCAGGCTCAGCACACAAGGAAGGAGACAAAACAGCTGATTTTACTTTTTTTTGGAAAACATCTGAAGTGGCTGCTGCCACTGGGGTGCCTCGCTGGGGAGAGGAAAGAGAATTTCACTGCATTTACTCCATATCCCAGGTTTGTGCAAAGCTAAAAAGATCCTTCCCTTGTTTTGATCATGGATTCCATCCCGGATTTTTTGAAGGCTGCCCCGACCCTTTATGGAGTTGGAGCTGCCCCACGCTCGGTTCTGAATGAGGAATGTTACCTTGAAGCTCAGTGGATTGGCAGCAGTGACTGATTGTTTTGGGGAGCGATTCCTTAGGATTGTCCATGGGAAAGGCAGGCTGGGAACCACCTGGGAGTTACAGAAGTGCTGCTTCTTTTTCTTCTGCCTCAAGCAGAAGAAAATTGCTGGTGACAATTAACCTGGCCACCCCTATCCGAGTGGGCAGATGTGGCAGGAATTAGATGAAATATTGGGAATGCGGGGGCTGATTTCCCAGGCTGACCCGGGGATGCCTTCAGTGATTTGCACATCAATGGAGTGAGTGACACAAGCGCCCTGTCCCTGGATAAACCCCTGGGACAATGGGAGCTAAATCTCTGTGAAAATGTCTGATCTGGAGTTATGATCGAGGACTGAAGTAGTGATCAAACCTGGGGGTCAGGGAGGAGGAGACTGAGACTCCACCCTGGGATCTGTTTCATCCTAAATTTATTCCCTACTGTGGCAGATGACTTGAAGACTCCTGCCCCCCAAGACTGAAGCACAAAATGCAATTTGTGCCATGAAATGGCATTTGTGGCTCTGTCTCATGACTCTGCCCTGTGCCCATCGATTAATTTTAAGAACATCTTTGGTTCTGTGGTTCTGTGCATTCCCATCTTCCAAAATCAGGAGGGATCATTTTGATCCCCTAGTTTGGAATCCTGTAATGCATCAACTGTGGGATTATCTGAGTGATACCCACGAAAAAAACCTCCCCAGGGCGAGGCAGGACTTTGAGAGGCGTGAGCTGAGCTCGGACTCAGAGCTGTGAGGAACGGTCAACTTGACTTCATCACTACAAGCAAACGGCTTGGGAAAGGAAGGGAGATTTCCTTGGAGGTTGGTGCTTTCCATTGATACAGGTCTTTAAAAGCAGTGTACAGCTGATAAAAGTTATTTAAAGAAGTGTTAAAGAGAAGAAAAAAAAATCCAGAACAGCTCTTATTGTCATGGAATGCCATAAATTATTTAATTAGTACTAATGGAAACAAAGAGGGATTTAATTACCATAAATAAACCTGAGAAACAAGGAGCTCTTTAATGATAAAGTGGGAAGCAAAATGTCTTTTTTTGGACAATGCTGTGAAGTTTAAGGTAGATTGATTTCTGTATATCGAAGGAATCATGATAGGAAATGGTGTAGAAGGGGGAAAAAGTCACAAAAATCAAAGATGAGAGATGTTTATAGTATTGAAATGGATGGGAGATTGTCTTCCCTTGTGTAAAGAATATGTGGCATCAACGGCAAGAGATCTTAAATTCTAATGGCAAAACTCACGGACTCTGATGGAAAAATTGCAGTCAGAGGGTTGGGATTTGGATCACTGAGGAGCCCTGAGGTTTGGGGTGTTTTCTATCCCTGTGGCTCCGAAACACTCAAACCCTGGGGCTGTGCAGGTCCTGGGTTCAGGGTGAGCTGGGCCAGCAGCACCAAACCAGAAACATCCCAGTCCAAGGGTCAGGACTGAGATCGGTGAGTAACCCTGGAGTGTGGGGGGTTCCCCATCCCCGCGGCTCTGAGATGCCCAGACCCGGGGGCTGCGCAGTCCTGAGCTGGGCCAGCAGCACCAAACAGCCCCGAGGGGCAGGGGCTGGCCCTGGCTACTCCAGGCACAGCTGAGTGGCCACTGGTGGCTCCGGATCCCTGGCACAGCAAATAGCTGGGGTCACTCAGCTGGAGCAGGAGAAGTCCATTTTTCTCCTAATTAGTGGGGTTTTCTGTGCTCTTAGAGGCAGGCTGGGGGAAGCTGCCAGCTGCAGTGAGCTCTTCTCTTACCAGCCTTAAAAATTCTCATTTTCAGGAGATGTCAGAAAGTTATTTCAGAGTTAGCTGGGCAAAAAATGACGGAGAGGTCAGTCCTTGGGAATTGTTATTTATTAAAAAAAGAGCAGCTTTAGAGCTTAGGAAGGAATGCATAAAACTTGGTGAATTATTACCTTTCTACACCCAAACCTGCGATATTTTATTCAGATTAACCGAATCAAATGGATTCAGATTGCTGAGTCAGATATTGCTTCCCATGGATATTATAATGTTTCCATGGAAAGTCCAGCAATAAAACAACATTTGCAGCTTTGGGGGGAAAAAGGAGCTTTTGGGAAGCAGAGGAACCTCAGGCAGAGCAGTTGGTGCCCTGTTCCCTTCCCCAAACAGGATTTTTGGGTTAAATTCCCTCATTCAGGGTCCAGGAATTGGAGTAAAAAATAACTTTATTTCAGCCTTCACCTTTATTTCATTGGGGGTTAAGGAATATGGAAATTTCCAACATTTTGACGTTGCTGTAAGGACAGGTGGGCACAAGATTTCACCAGGGACACGATCAGGGGACAAATCTCCCACTGGAAAGGGGTTTGCAGATGAGGTGTAGAAAATGATAAATAAATGCAGGTAGGAAAATGATTTGGTTCTGCTTTAATGGCAGGTATTGAGTGTTAAGGTTAATTGCATTTATTTTTAAGTGTGGAGACACCGTGTTCCATGAATTCTTACTTCCAGGATGGATTTAGGGCCTCTTGCTGGCTCTTTTCCCCTGTTTTTAATTCAGAGAGGCAAAAATTCTGCTTCTGTATTATGCTTTTTGGCCGTCAGAGTTGCCCCCAGGAGGAGCATTTGTGTGTGTGTCCATCTGTGAGTGCTTGGATGGGCCTTTGGAATCTTCAGCCAGTCCTGGGATGAAATTCAGGGGCTCCCAAAGGCTGTTTGTCTTTAGCACCTGTAACCCCTGCAGAAAATATCCTGACCTGGGCATAATCCTGTGGCATATGGACACCATTTATTTATTATGCAGCATTTGGAGCTGCAGGATTATTGGGTTTTTTCATTCTAATTCTCTCAATGCCGCATTTTCTGTCAATTTAACATGGTTTTCATTTTTAAATCGAAATTCTCAGTGGTAAACTTCAAGGAAAATATGAGCAAAGGGACTTTTCAAAAACACATCTCTGACCAGAGACAGGTTCTGCCGCCTCACCGATGTGTTCTGCAGGAGATGAGGGGATGAAAATGATCCCAGTTGTTCCAGTACCATGAATAAAATCATGGAATGGTTTGGGTTGGAACAGACATTAAAGATCATTTCATTCCACGGGCAGGGACACCTCCCGCTGTCCCAGGGGGCTCCAGCCTGGCCTTGGGCACTTCCAGGGATCCAGGGGAAGCCACAGCTGCTCTGGGAATTCCATCCCAGCCCCTCCCCACCCTCACAGAGAGAAATTCCTTCCCCGTATCCTGTTGCAGTGCAAGTGGCTGCAGCCACCATGACCCCAGAGAGAACAGCAAAATCCAACCCCTGGCGGTCGGGCACCAAGGTCTGAGATGAGCCCCTGGTCAGGGTGAGTCCCCATCAGCCTTTGTCTCCTTGATTTGCTTGGTACAAGTTGGTTGGCTACGGTTCTCCCCTCCTAGTTTTATGTATAAGGCCATAAATACCTATCCCCTTAGTTGGTTAGGTATTAGTTCTGGAACGTTCTGTGTCACTCCATGTCCCCCAGGTTGTTCCCTGTTACCCCTCCTACAAGCACTCCCCATTGCTCAGCTCCCTGTGGACTCCTCCCTGCTCACTCTTCCCTGTTGGTTATCGCCTTCATCCCCACCCCAATTCTCTTGGGTATAAAATCCCTGGACCCTGCTGCGTTTCTTGTTCTTCGTCCCTGGATCCTTCCCTGTGCTGGAACAAACTCAGACCTGTGGAACCCGTATAGAGAGCCCCTCTCTCTCCCACCTCCTCTGACGCGCCTGACGCCTGATGTGGGGCTCGCCCCTGGGGCTGGGGGCGCGTCCTTCCCGCCCGGAGTCGCTCACCGAGGGCTGTCCGGCCTTGGCTCAGCGCCAGTGTCCCCCCTACCCTGCCCTCTGCAGGGCTGCAGCCATTCCCCCTTGTCCTGGCACTGTCTGCCCTATCAATTACTTACCTGGGCATTAATTTATTCTCTTTGGGTTTCCTGTTGTGCTTTAACTCACCCTGGACCTTGTTTATGCCACAATCTTCAGCAAGATCTCAGATAACCAAGTTAAATTGAGATGTAATGGCAGCTGAGTGCCCAAATCCCCTGGGCACCATTAAAGCTGCCAGTTTGGATTTGTAATAATTTGTAATGACTCAACCCCACGGACCTGGAGAAGGGATGTGCTCCAGGACTCCACTGAGTTTCAGGAAAGGCCTTCGATTTGCAGTTCCTGAAATTTTTACAGCAATGTGTGAGCCCAGGTGTAACTGGGAGCAGCATTTGATGGTGCTGGACACTCGGATGTCGCTGTAAAACCCGTCAAGCTAAATAGAAATATTCCACAGTCTGTCACACACAAGTGTAGGAGGCAGGGCTGGGGTTTTTCCTGTTTTGGTGGGGGTTTTATTTCTTTTTCTATATTTTTGATTCGTTAAGTTGCTCTCAGGAGCAACTCTATGTGGGAGCTGAGATGCAGCATTTTCCATTCCAATGATAAATCTTAGGAGCCATCTGGGATTTCTTTTCTTTTTTTGATTAAACAGTACTTGAGCAGCAAAGGTTGATTGATGAAAATCAAGGAGGGTGTGAATCAAAAACGATTCTCCTTTTTTTTTTTTTTTTACTGTGAAGATTGAAATTCATTTTTGGAGAGTTCAATGGAGATTAATACGCAAGTTAAACAGGCAAAAAAAAAGAGTTTTCCCAGAAATGAGCACACATTAGGAGAGAGGAATGAAAAGAGGTGCCTAAAGCTCAAGATCCTCGTGTGCTCTGCCATTCAGCACCACTCTGAGAGAGGAACTGCAGGAATGGCACTGGGAGAGGCTGCTGGAAATGGGAAAAAGGATGGTGGTGCTTCGTCTTGCTGTTGGACAGCGCTCTCCTCCCGTGACACTTGGCATAGAAAAGGCAAATTCATGTGTTCCCACTCCCAGGCAGCTGAGTCAGAGGAATCCGAGAGCTGGATGCTGAATCATGGCTTGGAGATGGGGAGTTTCAGATCAGAGGGAGTCACAAGGCAAAGCTTTTCCCTCCACCAGACACTAAATTTCCCTCACTCCCTTTATTCCAGAGCTTGGTCTCTATCAGTCCCCACTATTCCTTAGCAAATACTGATATCACCCAGCAGATCCTTGAATTTCTTATCTTTTTTAGCACCAAAGGCACTAAAAGGACTTTTAAAACAGCAAAAATGGAGAAAACAAACAGCCAAAAGCCTTGAGAAGAGACAGTGGTGCCCAAAGGAAAATCATGGAATGGGGAGGAGGTGCCCAGGTTTGCTGTGGCTGCTTCAGATTCCTCAGTTCTGTAAGGAAATTGTGATTTTTTTTCTCTTTTGCAACACTTCATCCTCTGTAATCAGCATTTATTCTGCTCCTTCACACTCTGACGCCAGCAGAAAGGTCTGGAAATGTCCCAAAATAAATCCAGCAGGAAAGATGGGAAAGGTCACACGGAACATGAGTTTGGATGGCATGAGCCCAGCGTACAATTCTCTTAGCAGTTCCACCACAGAGCAGGAAATGACATTGAGGTGACCCTGGAAACGCAAAAATTCCTCAAAAGTAGAGAAATAGGTCAAGCACTGGACATGGGATGAAATAATTCCTATTTATTGGAAGGTTTTGTGGGAGACATCCTCCAGACAGCCCCAGAACGGCCCAAATCCCAAGGTTTCCTCCCAAGAGCACTCACTGTGTAACGGGGCCTCGCTTGCTGCTCTAGAATGGAATTTTTTCCTCCAAAAATCACCTTTTTTTTTCAGTTTTGATATATCTCTGTTTAAAATTAATTAGGTAAATAATAAATTCAAACTTTACCACATGGAGATTTGCTCAAACTGGAGAATATGAGGTGAGTCAGGCACCCAAGGGACAAACACAGCTCCTGTGGTGATGTTTGTTCAATCATTTGTGTCTCAAGGGTTCTCAGAGAGGTTGTAGCCAAATTCCTGTGAAACCACTGCCGCCTGCTTTTGTCCCTGGGTGAGTTCAAAGATCGCTGTCCCCGCTGGCTGTGGGGAAGCTGCTGAGCTCTAACTTGGCATTCCAGCTTTTCTTCTCTTGTGTAAAACCAGTTTATAGCTCCTTTTGCTGGGTTACGTTCCAGAATTTCAGGGAAATTGGATTTCTCTTGTCACACCAACTGGATTGGAAACACTCTGGTGTCTAAACAGCTCAAAACCCCTTGTGCCGGTTTGGCCAAATTTGGAGGAATTATCCTCTGTGAGAAAAGCAGGTTACAACCACCCCTCCTCCACCAGGTTTGGGGAAAAAAAAGGAAATTTTCCTCGCAGGAAAGAGATAAAAACTATTTATTTAACCAACACACTGGAAAAGGATAATAATGCTAAATAATGAAATCTCTCGCTATGGAGAGAAACCTGGGAAGATTTCAGAGTCCTTCTGTAGGTGTGGTCTCTCTCCTCCTCGGAGCTGGGTTGGTGTGGGCCCACCTCCAGGACCTTGGTGGAAAATTCTCCTGCTGTGTTCTGATGTTGTTGAAACAGTCCAGAAGGAGAAGAAAAAGGGGAAAACCAAAGTCCCAGGAAAACAAAGGTCAGCTCTCCGTCTCCCTCCGGAGAAAAGGAGCCCAGAGCTGGCTGGAAAGCAAGCAAGGAGCTTCCTCCGCTCTCGCCGCTGCCAAAGCCAAGGAGTCTCTGTCCGTGTCCTTGAACAATTGTTCTGAGAAGTTCGCTCGGTTTTGTTCTCTCCCCCCTCTCAGGCTCAGTTTAAAGGCACAGAAAGGCACAAAGTCAATTCCTGGGCAGGGAGCGATGATAGGGGATACACATCATAACGTCACCCCAAGACACCCCTTAAAAGAATCATTTGAAATTTATCCTCCCTCTAATTAAGTAAAACCAAATCTTGAACAGTTTGATTTATAGAATACAATTTAGGATGCTGACTTTGATGCCAGTTTTTTAAGATGATTTAGATTAGACAAATCTGTAGTTTTTGTAGTTTTGCTGTTTTGGCGGTGATGCTTATGTCCACCCCAATCAGAAAGAGAAGGGTCTGGCAGGGAGGAATCTTTTTATTGCTCACAAAAGCCACGTGGAGTTAGGTCTCAGCAAGTAAAGCACAGGCAGTGCAAAACAGAAAATCTCCTGGCTAAGTGTGAGGGCTGCCATGGGAAGCCAGGCTGGAAAAGACTTCATTGCGTGCTGGGGGTGGGAAAGGCTCAGTTAAGAACAACATTTACTGAAATCAGGTGATAAATTCATTTCGTTCCCCTCTGGGAGATGGCACCTCATGGTCTGTGTCCGGAAAAACGCTGGAAAGGCATCTGGGGACCTCTTGGTTAAGGACACCAAGGTCTGGCACCTCCACTGGGAGAACATCAGAGGGTCCAGGCCTGGAAATCTGCGCCTCTCAGTCCCCTTGTGCGGAGTGAGAAGCCTGTGGCGATAAACGTCATTTACAGGGCCATGTACTTTTACAATTTTATTGAAAATCTACTTTTCTGAAAGTGCTTATATCTGGAGCCAAGCCTTTAGCAGGGGCTTATCTGGTTTGCTCCTCCCAAGGAGCTTTTCCAAAGGACAGTTCTACCTCTTCCTCCATGGATCAGCCCTTCTTCCTTCAAAACCCTGAGGAACTGCAGTGCTCACAACACCGTAGTTTGTTAGATTATTGCCTCAAATGAACTTCCTGCTGCTGTAAAATTTAATTAATTTCCAGAGGTCATGATTTATGAGGTTAATAATTAAAGCCTGAAGTTCTCAAAAATGCTTTATTTTCCTATTCCCAAGGTGTGCTCCTTCCCAGAGAGGCTCCTTTTTTATTTAGAAGTGAGACTTCAGAGCCATGGGTGATTTGTCTTCACTTTGGGAGCAGCCTACAATAAAATTTACTTCGAGGATCTCTGCCAGGCAGGCTGCAGGTTTTTAATAGGAATTTTGCTTTGAAAAAACAAATGTGAAGTAGGAAGTGACTTCTTAGGAGTGTGATGGAGGAAAGTCCAGCATGAGCTGGTATTTGCTGTTCATAACTCACCACCTCAGCCCCATCTCAGGAAATCTGTTACACCAGGAAAGGATCTGTGGGATTTGAGCTTGGGGAGCTTTGGGATTGTGACGGGGTCTGAAACTGGTGGATCCTTGATGTGTTTGGCACGTTGAGCTTGGCTCTTTTCAGAGCTGACTCCTTCCCTCTCCAGCCACCTCTGCTCAGGGCTCAGCCTGTGCCAGTGAAATGCCCAGCACTGGGGACATGGATGGGATTAATGACCAAAAACTCCCAGTTCCCCACAGTGCTGGGGTCTGCCTTTTAACCTGTCCTGAGGCACTGTCCTTGCACGGAGCCCAGGCAACTCCGAGCCTGGTTTTAGTCAAAAGTTTTAGATCTCTGGATCTAAAGCTCTCCGTAGGAAGCACTTGGAGTTTGTTTGGTTCTGAGAGTAATGATCCTTTGGTAATGAAGGAGAGTCTGGAGAGAACAGCCTGAAAAACTCAGCTCAGTGATCCTAAAATCTCAATTCTTTTGAGAGGTGACTTAAACTGTTCTGGAATTGGTGATGGATTAAGGTACGTGCTCTTCATTCTGTTACAGCTTCCTGTCCCTGCAGGGGCCACCAAATTGAGGACATGGGCAATGAAAGAGTCCTTGAACAGGAAAGGTGGCTCAGAATTCCCTGTCCAGCTTGGAGAGCCTTCTCTGGCTGAGGTCAGGGCTCACCCACATGTCCAGGGCTGTCTCCATTCCCTCTGTCCATCACCTTCTGCATCATCTGCTGGGGCTGCTCCATCCCTGGAAGTGCCCAAGGCCAGGTTGGAGCAACCTGGGGCAGTGGGAGGTGTCCCTGCCCATGGCAGGGGTGGAGCTGGATGGCATTTAAGGTTCCTTCCAACCCAAATGATTCCATGGCTCTCCAATCCGCCAGCAATACCAAAGACATTGACTCAGCAGAGCTGAGACCCTGTGAGGATGTGCAGAGACGGTGCAGTAAACCCAGCTGAGCTGCTTCATCTCTGGGTGCTGTTGTGGTCTGTGTTCTGATCCCTCTCCTGATAATCTGCAGGAAGCAGCTGGAAACCCCTCAGGAATTTCAGCACTTGTTCAATGGGAAATTTCATTCAATTTACCAGTGGACCAGAAAGCTGATTCCAGTTTGGATATTCCACGACAGGCTTAGATCAAAACCATGATAGGGAGACTTTCACCTTCCTGTTCTGAAACAGCTGCTCTGTGTCTGAGACACGAGGAACAACTTGTTTGCAGTAGAGACACAGTTAAGAAAATTACCCTCGTAAGGTTCAGACACAGCAACCAACTGATTTCAGAGCGCTTGGGATGAATGGCAGAGGAAAAACCTTATTTTTAGCTCTGCTATTTCTGGCTGCAGATTATTGAGAAGTGTAAATGCAGCTCTCTGATTTGAGTGTGAGGGGGTTTGTAGGAGCTTTAGCAGATCAACACTTCAAGGTTGGGGCAATTCCACCTGGGTTGTTGGAGCCTCACAGCTTCAAGGCAGCACATGAAGAATTCTGCTGGATACAAATTGATTTAAATTTCCCAGGAGAAAGGAAAAAAATACAAAATTGTAAGGGCTGGTCCCATCTGAGATAGGAGGACTGTAAAAATGGAGTCGAGTGTCTCTCTGTACCTGTCTCCTCCCTGCCAATTCCATTCATCTCCTCAGCCAGGACTGTCAGTAACCTTGGCAACCCCGTGTTTGTTTTTTGTTTTCTTCTCTGCTCCTGAAACAACTAAAATTCCCCTTTTTTATTATTGTATTTTGTGGTGATGTAAAACCAGAGCCCAAATCACATCATGATAAAGGAGGCAGAGGGAGGAGAAGGCTCAGGATGCTTTTTTAATGCAAATGTTACATATCTGTAAGCTGAGGGGTAGCTGGGACAGCCAGGATGTGATTGTAGTGTTTTCAACAGGTTTATTTTGTCAGTAGATCTTGCCGTGTGGGGATATTTAATTCCATCTAAAATGCCACTGAAATAAAAGAAGGAGGACAGTGGTCTGGGCTATCAGAGGGCTCCTGCTGTCAAAAGCCGTCCTGGAGGAGAAGTGGCCAGTGAAGGAGGGGAAGTTGAGGCCTTTAATGTGGAGGTTCCTAAGCTAAGGCCACTTCTCTCACACCTGGGCTCCAAAGCCTTCCCGAGTCACCCCTCCCGTGAGCAGTTCAGGGGTCAGCTTTGCTCTTCAGAAAACACCAAAAGCCTCCAGATCTCAGAAGCTGCCTCAGAAATGGAAGGTTTGCTGAGAATGCCTCAGAAATGAGTTCTGGGCAGTTTCTGTGTCAGAAAGAGCTTTTCCTGCTGTATCCACGCATATCCTGAGGATCTGGAGTAGCAGCACTGTGCTGGCTGCACATCACAGCCCTTACTCCTGCCTTTGCTACTCCGAGGTGAGAGGAATGTGCTGTAAACCTGCAGAGCCCTCAGAAAATCACCCCCATAAGGTTCAGACACAGCAACCAACTGATTTCAGAGGGGTTGGGATGAATGGCAGAGGAAAAATCTTATTTTTAGCTTTGCTATTTCTGGCTGCAGATTATTGAGAAGTGTAAATGCAGCTCTCTGACTTGAGCATGAGGGGGTTTGCAGGACCAGCTCAATACCAGCCCTAAAACCAACTCAGGTACCTGTACCAAGGGCAGTTAACTCCATTGAGGTCATGTTTTAACCTTGGCTTCAGCCACCTGATAAATATTGTTCCTTTTTGAGAGTTGCAGATTCCAAGGGGGAATCACATCCACAAATTTTTAGCTGACTGGCAAAGATGGGGATTTCTTCTGGACACCCCACGGTTTTGCAGTCTCACACAAAGACTGAATAGACACGAGGAATTCTGTATATACCCATTAATTTTCCAGGATTTTGGTGTTCCATTGCACGTGCCGTCCTCAGCTTTTCCTCCGGTTGCTCCAGCTGCATTTTAAGCACTTGATCCTTGTTTTTTAAACCAAGATGCTGCACTTGGAAGCTGCAGATCCTCTGCTGTGTTGCCCTAGCTCTGATCTGTGATTTAACTTCCAAAGTTCTGCACTGCCAAAGGACTTCGATAGAAGGTCAAGCTTGTTGATTATGAAAAAGTAATTGAAATTTGTTTTATTGGGGCAGGGGAAGGAAGGGAAGATGATTTGTATGTATCTGATAATAGAAAACATTATGGTCATTTATTTTAGTTTCTGTAATTGAATTTCAAACCTTTCAAGTTGAGGCGTGTGCACTGTGGATACATCCAGCTCAGAAACTTTCTGTCATTCCCTCATCCACACTTGATCAATTTTAGTGATTGTATGGATTTGTCTTTCCAGCAGCTGATTCCCAGCCTGTAGTTAAAGAGCAGCAGCTAAAGGAGTTGCGTTATTGGCAAACAGCTAACGTGGGTCAGGCTTCTAATTGCTGCTGCCAGAGCCTGCAGAGCTGCCTGGGACACAGGGAAGGCATTCCCTGCTCCTGGGCTGGGCAGGCAAACAGGGGAGTCCTGGAAGTTGTAATGCACCATTTCCCTTGTAATATGTGTGTATTCATCTGTATGTTCACTGAAACTCAGCAAACTTCAGCCAGCAGGGCTAAATTTGAAACATGAAAATCAGTCTGTTTGGGCTTTGGGATCCAGAGGGATCTGCAGGGCTTTATTTTGCATTTCCCAGCCCTGGGGGGAGGCAGGGAAAGCAGCACAGCAGGGCAGGCACAGCTCACCTGGGGCCTGGTCGTGCAAAAATTTACCTGAGTGTGCTCTAAACTCTGTGCATGTCCCAACAGAGGAAGGATGGGGAGCAGATGGCAGGACATGCATGAGGGAATTCTATGCTTCCCTGAAGATCCCCGAGCTGACAGAGTTCACCTGCCTGCAGGGAATTTCAGGGCACCTCTCCCAAATGTCCTTTGCTTTGGCAGAGCTGCTCATCTCCCAGCAGCTCGAAAGGTTGAAGTTGGCAATGTCTGACTGGTTCTCCCTCCCTTAAAACAGACCAATTATCCAGGCCTGACAAGAATAGAAACAGAAGGTGGTAATTTCTTGCACTCTTTAATTGCCTCCCAAAGAGGATAAAGCAGTTACTTAAAAAGACTCTGTCTTCATCTGCACTGTTGAAATAAAGCCTTTTGAGGATAACTTAAAAGGACAGATGAAGAGCCTTGGTTTGTTAAGGGGAGCCAGGCCTAAACGAGCTGCTGCCTTCAACAAACCTTGCCTATCATTAGGAATTCTCTCTGTCCTAGGAAATAGTGCCAACAGCACGGGAATTAATGCAGGGCCTCCAATAAAGGAACAGAATCTGGGTAGCTGGGGTTTCAGAAGCCCTTAGGAGTTCTTGCAGTAGAAAATAGTTCGATGGGTAGGGAGCAGGTGTGAGGTGTGGATTATCCCCCAGGAACCCTGCAATCTTCCTGTGCGATCTCAGGTTGAAAATTTTGGGTGTCCAGGAATTCAGTCCTCAGATCTGTCCATGTGAAATTGTGCCATTATCCAGGATTGACGCTGGGGACTGATTTCTTTCCGTTATCTCGTGGTCAGGAACGTCCCTGTGCCTCCCTGCAGTCCCCTGTGCTTGGGCAGGGTCATCCTGCACCGCGCTGATACTGCAGGGTCAGGGCATGTTCCAGTCCAGGGTTTTTGGAGACAGAACCTCCCTGATCTGCCCTGTGGGAAGCAAACAAGTGCCTGTGCTCAAAATATGTTTCATGAATTCTCAGAGCATCGCTCTCCCCAGGAAAAACAGCACCGGGACAACTGAGATAAGAAGGTGATCCCTCAGCTAATGGAGATCCCAGTGATCAGAGCACAGTCCCAGGCTGCAACTGCTGCATTTTTATGCTTATGAAAAAATCTGGATGTGAATTTCCCACGTGTCCACCCTGCCCTGGGCCAGCCTAAATCCCCTGAAGCTCCTCATGTTGTTCCCCACAGGAGCTCAGTGCCTGAAAACAGGATAAAAGTGTGCTGTGCTTGTTATCTGCCAGAGCTGCCAGGGAAATATCTGCACTCAATAAAGTTCCTACTTGGAAATTTCAGCTGTGCAGGTGGGGTGTCTTAAAAATACACAGCAGCAAAACGCTCTTTATTGTGCCACTGTCATTTGTGTCCCACCTGTGGCCCTGATCCGTGGCTGAAGGGATGAAGATCCTGGCTTTGTGTGAATAAATCTGATCTTCTGGCTTCTTCCGGGCCTTTGACTTGATTAAATTTGTTAATCCTGGTTTCCCTGTGTGTTTTCTCCTTTCTTTGTCCCATCTCCCTTCTCTCCTTTGTCTTTCCCTTTGTGTCCCTGAAAAATGAGAAGCTCTGGATGGTTCCAGGCCCTGTTTGATCCATTGGACAGGTGGTTTGTAACTGAAAAAATACTTCCAACCAAAATGAAAATAAAACTTGGAGCTGTAATGAGACCATGCAGAGAGCATTCCCCGGGGGCTGTTCTTGAGGATGTTTGGTAATTCCTCCTTTTATAAAGTGTAACATAAGCAGGAAAAATGGTGTTGGAAATGCTTCTGCTGCCGACAGAACACGCAGGAGCAAAGGAGAGCAGGGAAGGGGTGTAAAGAAAACCAGGGAAAACTTGTTTTGCTGAATAATTGCATTCCTGCAAGGAATTTTTCCAGCATAGAAATGCCTAAAAAAGAGGGATGAGGGCATTCACCTGCAGCTGCCACTCAGAGGGGTTGGATTTCTCCAGGAATGGGATGTGCTCCTGATCGCAAGTGTGGAGACCCCACAGCCTCGCTCCTGGAACTCAGCCAGGGTTGGGAATTTGTGTCCCTCATTAGGAAGAGTCCCATGCAATTCTTGTACGTGATTTTTGACTGCTGTAGGTTTGTGGTTTTACGTCTGTTTCCCTCTGGACAACGAAGGACAATTCAGCTCCAAGGGTTTAGGGAAACCTTTCTTAACCTGAAGGATGAAAACAGAGGAAAAGTTCCTGCTAAAGAAGAAAGGAGCCCCCACTGCCTGGGGACTGGGAGGGGTTCTGGGATCTCTGCAGGTGAGAGGAGCCTTTCAAGGATCTCAGTGTGGCAGCAAATACTTGCATTGGAATGTGGGTAGGATAAAAGTCCCTAAGATTTTTCTTCTTTCTTCTTCTGTGAACCCACTCCTTAATTTATCTCTGTCTCCCCACTGACTCGAGATCTGTTCCGTTGGAAACCGGTATTTTGAAACAGTTCCTGTCCTGAATGATAGTGAAAAATCAAAATTTCCCGTAAAGTAGCATGAGGGGGGAAAAGGAGCAGAACTGAACCAGTTTCACATAAAAAAGTTTCATAGCCATTCATGGAACTGATGGAAAAATCCATCCATTGGAGCCAGCGGGTTGTATTTTGTTCATGGTTTGGAATTGTATGGCAGATTCCAGAGTAATTGGATTTTTTCTTGCCGATGGAAATACCACAAAAATTATTAAACAGTGGTTCAGTACAAGGACTGAGATCCCAGGTTCTTTCTTCGGGAGCAGAGGGAATATCCTGCACATCTCCAAGGAATGTGGCCAGCAGCAGGACAGGAGGGGGAGCTCCCCGCGCAGAGAGGAGCGGATCCCTCGGTGCTTTGAGATTAGGAGGGAAAATCTGTTCGCAGCCTGTCCCCGGGATTGCTTAAAGCCACCCACGCCCTGGATTTGAACTGGTGCCCCAAAGGGTGAGAGGCTCCGTCTCTCCCTGCCGAGCCCCAGAGGATGCAGTTGCTCCCAACACGGATTTGTAACAAATCCTGCCCCGAGGGCAGCAGCCTTTGCTGTCCCTCCTCTGATCATCGATGGCAATTTACAGATTTCCCTTTGTCTCCACTCCTCCTGCGCCCAGTGCACCCTTTCCTCCCTTCTGCCATCTAAATCCAGCTAAATCTTCTGAAAGGAGATTAAGAACGGGTAGATTTTAAACAGCATAAAACAAGGTGGATGTTCCCATTCCAAGGTTTTTTTCCCACAGTTCCTTGATAGACAGAGATGCCCTGAGCTTAATCTGCTTCTTCCAAGGAAGATTCAAAATGCATCTGACCAAAAATGCAAATACCCTTGAGCAGGGTGTTTTCTTGTTGATTCAAACCCTGACCAAGCCCTGCTGTTGGATCACTGCTCCCTGCTCTGCTCTTCCTGGCATTCCCTGCTTTGCCTTCCTTTTCTTGTTGCAAAATCCTTTTTGGCTCCAGGAGGATTTGTATCAGAGCAACATCAATTGAGATTTTCCACCCTTTGGCCTGAGTTCTGCTGCACTTCAATTCACACCCACTCTGTATTCCAGGAGTAAAGAAGCTCCAGGATCTCCCTGTGGAATTCCTGCTGGGCTGTTGGAGGTTTGCAGCAGGGATGTGCTCTTTGTTCGGTGCTTTTGTGGGCTTGAGGAGAACACGAAGAACAAGGGCAGAACGTGGCTGTGGTGCTGCTCAGGTCTGTCATGTCCCTCTGCTTGCCGGCAGTTTCTGAGGTGTTTAAAACACAGACACAAGACAATCACCAGCTGACCGTTAATTAATGCAAATGCACGTGTCTGCCATCAGCTCATCCTCCAAGATCCCTCCAGTTCCCTGTGTAACGCTCCTCTTGTATGTTTTCCAAATTTTATCACTTCCTAAGAGCCAGTATTCTTTAAAACAGGTTTTAAATCACAATATTACCCTTGTGCTTCATTTTCCTAAATGTTATTGTAAAAAAAACATAGCAACAATTACAGTGCTGTCAGGCAACTCCCAGGATTTCTTTTGGAGTGCTCAGACAGAGGGGATGTCACGATGTGTGCAAAGACTCTCTGTCATTGTCCTATTGATTTCAGGTTCCCTGCCATGCTCGGTGCAGCTGAGGAGTCGGGGCTGACACTTCCAGAAGGGGCTGCTGATCTCAGGGCTTTATTTTGGGTTTGGCAGCCCAGCCTGGAATAATTTACGGGAGTGATGTTTGAACTTGGAGCTGTCCTCATTTTTGTGTCCATGGCGTTTATTTGTGGGTGGCTGAAACCAGGTAAGGTCAAATCTTGATGTCCCCCAGGATCCCTGTAGATAATTTAGACATTAATCAAGCTCTGTGCTCTCTCCTTCCCTTCCTGAGCATTCCTGACCTGGGACCAGTGTGAGGAAGCAAGTAAGGACAAGTGGGAATGTCTTCAACAGCCCCAGATTCCCGTTCTCCAAGCTGATTCATCCCTCTCCTGCCCCATCCCTCTGCTGAAAATTTACTCTTGGAGACAGCAGAAACTTTCTTTTCTCTGATTTAAAAAATACAAAAATCCTTTCTGGAGAATGCTCAGGTTCCCTCCCACATTGCTTGGGAGATTTTCCTTCAAAGTTTTGTCTGAGCAGGGCCGGAACATCTTCGCTTGTTCTCCCCTGCCTCAGATCAATATAACGACCTTCACCACAGCTGTAATTGCATCGGGCAGGGATGCATCAAACCTCAGAGTATTTCATTTGTCCTCAATCTGAGGTGAGGACTCTCAGTGTATTTTTTTCTCCCGGCCCTCAGCAAGTGTAATTCCATTTAAATCTGTGGGGATTGCTCTGAGACTGCTCTAATAAAGGAGGTGGGTTAATATCCCTCCTGTCCTTGGCTTTACTGCAGACAGTGGCAACGAGGGGCCTAATTAGCGTGATTGGGTTGGTGGTTATGGAGGTTGCTCCAAGAGAAACTGGACTGACACCATGAAACTCATTAAACTCAGCTCTTCCAACAGCGTGGCTTTATGTGGAAGAGAAAAGAAATCCAGCAAGAGGGAAGTCAAAGTAGAATCCTCATTAGAGTAATTAGTGCAAGTCATTATTTCCTAGAAGCCTCAAATGGGCACATTTATTCTGAGGAGACGCCAAGGGTACGGCTGGATGGAGCTGCCTTGGGAGGGGAGGGGAAGGGGTTTGCCCACTTTCCCCGCTGGAGGTGATGGGTGATCCTATTAACTCAGCACGGCTAATCCCCTTTCATGGCGCTCATTCCCGCCATTATCTTTATTTGGCTGCTGATTTCCCTCATGGAATTCTTCTGCCATTCCAATGTTTAGTGAGTAGGAATTGAGAAAGAAAAAAATCCTGCCTGGACTGTGGCAGTGTTCCTGGAAGGAAAAGGAGCTGCTGGTAGGTCTGAGAGAGTGTCTCCAATAAAACCTTCTGCTGGTGGTGGCATCTCCTCGGAGTATCTGTGTTCCCATTCCTGGAGTTCATCCTGTTCTCCTGCTAACGCTGGAGCGTGTTGCCTCAGTCAATATTGACAAACAGCTCTGCCAGCAAACTTCCTGCACTTGGAATGGCTGAAGGAGAAAAGGAGATGATGGAATAGAGAAGGGCAGTGTTTTACCAAGGCCCTGGAACGCGTTCCTGGGCCCTCAATTGCAATTCCTGTGTTGGGGGCATGTGGGGTCAGCCCTCGGTCACTTCCACCCTTTCAAATGGTGAGCACGCCCCTCAGAACCTGCTGCTCTGCTCTCTGGCCAGAATTCCTCATGGATTGGCCTTTTATGGGCCCATTTCTCAGCTGCTCCTGGATCCCTGGAAGTGTCCCAGGCCAGGTTGGACGGGGCTTGGAGCACCCTGGGACAGTGGGAGGTGTCCCTGCCCATGGCAGGGGGGTGGAATTACATGAACTTTAAGGTCCCTTCCCACTCAAACCATTCCATGAGATCTGATTTCTATGACAGTGTTAGAAACGAGCTGGGAGTTGAGTTTTTGGGGAGGGAGGGGTTGGTTTGGGCTTTTGGGTGTGCTTCATCTTGGGGTTTTTTTAATAATAAAAGTTATTTGTTGCACCACTCTATATGGCCCTGCTTCATCAATACAACAAAGAGGGCAAGGTTTCATTGTGGAAAGATGATTATTTTTATTTATGGATTTATTTTCCCTCACTGTGGACGCTCCCCGTCCCCAGCAGTGCAGCTCGAGCAATTGATGCCAAAGTGAGAGAAACAAAAACTCAGTGATGCTGCGGGGATAATGCCTGGTTGAAAGCTCGTTTGTCAGGCAGTGTTTGCCTCTTAAAACCTTCCTTTGTTATGGAGAGCAGAGATCCTGCAAATGCAATGTGATTGCAGCTGGAAAAGATCAGATCGAAGGGCGGCGTTCTGACCTGCAGACAAAATGTGTCAAACGAGACCTTTCAGCATGGAGAGGCTCCGAGCTTCTGATGAAATCTGTCAGGTACGGCTGAGTCGTTAACTTGCCTTTCATTGTCCCAGCTTATTAAAATCATTAAAAGCCAGCAATAATTACGATCCTTTCCGACTGCTGTATTTATGTCAACCCCGGGGATCTCGTGCCTGCAGAAGGATTCTGCTCGGATGGGAATTATTGCAGAAGGTCACTGGTCTCCTTCCCGACATCAGGATGGGGAACTGGAAGTTTTTCCTCTTTGCTGTCCTTTCTAAGTGCAGGACCTGACCTGTACAACACAAACAGGTGATTTTGCTAAATATTTTTTCCCTTTATCAATTAGGAATTGAAAATTAAATGAGCTTGTATTCCTAAGCCAGCAGTTCCTGATCCTCTGCCATGTGAGGCAGCCCATGGATCTGCACAGGATTAAAGGACGATGATGGGCTGGAATATTACCTGAGGGAAGAGCTAATCTTCTAAACCAATGCCCCCTCACGCTGACATTGTGTTATTTATTCTCTGTTTTTTGGCCCCTGGGTATCTCCCGTGTCTTTTCTCCACATTTTGTTAACAAGTGACATCCCTGAGAATTCCTGACGCTCCTCTCCCTTTTCACCCAGGTTGGGTGTGTTCGTACAGGTATTTCTGGAAGCCTCGGTGTCAGAGCTGTGGTTGTGGCTGTGAATTTTGAGGGGTTTGCTGTGTTTCATTGGTTTTTACCAACAGTGCTGCATTTTGGGGATCTATTCCAGAGGCCTCAAGTTCAAGGTCTGAACCAGACTTGTACTGAAGGACACTTCTGCGGCGGCAAAAGGATTTTTTATACTTAGCACTTGAAATTTTTTTCTACTCATGTAGCTCATAGAACTGAGCGTGATGGAGCTAATTTCCCAAAGCTGAAAATACAGACTGTCATGGAAATCCATAGAAAGAAATCCATAGAAAGATTCCTGCTTGTTTTATATCAAATCCAAAAATCGCTTTTATTCCTGAGTTGCCGTTTGAGCTCGTCCTTGCCAGCCAGGGAGTCTGGAGTCAAAACATTTAATATCAGATCTGGGGGTCTGACGGGTTTTGGAGGGGAAAGGGGGAGTCAATTCCCATGAAAATCCCTGTCTGGTTCCATATCTGGATTTCCAGGCATTGACAAAGCAATCAGTGGAATTCTTCTTCAGCACAGATTGTGCTGTAAAAGCAACCCCCCCAGCATTGATTTGGGTTTGTAATAAGATGACAAGTCTGTAATGATCAGCGGCGTCAGAGAGTACAGAAATGTACTTTTCATTTCTCTGACACCATGTCAATACCTTCTCCAGCTGTTCTGAACACCCTGAGAGGTTTTATCTTAAAATCTGGGCTTGAGAAAGATAAGCAAGAGAAAAGGCTGATCTGCCATTGAAACGGTGTCACTTCTACTTCTGAATCCTTTTGTGCTTGATAAAACGTATTTTATAAAGTGTTATAAAGTCCAAAGTCAGGACTGCTTTTTGCCCCACTTCAGGCTGACCTAAGCCCTGTGTCTGGGTGATTTTCAGAACACAACATTCAGGAGGTTTTGGGCTGTGAGATGAGTTTATCTCCTATTGTACCTTGCCAGAATTTTTACCATGTTTGTGAAAAAATTTGCGCTTTTAAAGGTCTTTTGTGACCTGGTCACAACCAAATCCATCCAGTGTGAGTAAAACAGGCCGAGGAGAGGCAGTGGGGCCATGGAAAGCTTTATATTCCTTTGATTCCATCAATTATTGATAAGGTTTTTAGCAATGATTATCTCTAAGTGGTGTTTTACACCCCAGCACGTGCCAGAGGGATCTGAACTAACCCAGCTGGAACTTTTAAACAGATTAAGCACGTAAATGCTGGTAACACTTGCAGAATTAGATAATCTTTAGCCCTTTTTGGGGTTAAAACAGGGATTTGCATGATTTGTTCTGATCTCCAGTGTCTGTGCTGCTCACTAACGCAGACTGGCCCGTTTGTTCCTTTGGGTCTGCTGCTGGTTGGACACTCTCAATTCCCCTGGCAATGGATTTACTCTGGATACACATTCATGGAATTGAACTCTGGACTGGATTCCCCACCAAAATTCCTGCTGCAAACACCGGAGCTGCTCTATCAGCTCCTTTCTTCTGCCTGCAGGGCACACAAACCCTTCTTGTCCCTCGCTCTCCCCTCTCTCTACATTCTGCACTGAAGTTCCGTGAATTTGGGGAATTTAGCTGAAATTCAGGCATTTGTTTTGTGTTCATGTCACACGTTGTTTCTGCCACAGTTGCTCTCCTTCCCCCCTCAGCGAGCAGCACACGGAATAAAAGGAGCTTGTGTGAGATTTGGCTCAGCAGCCTCAGCGCTGCCTCTGTGCCAAACCCCTTAAAGCTGCAGCAGGCCCGGCTGAGCTGAGAGCTGCAACAGCCCGAGCTTGTCAGGGCTTTTCTTCTTCTCTTTTAACTGTTCCAGATCCTCTGGCAGGGAAGGAAATGAGGAGGCTCCAGGCAGAGTCACCCAGTGCTCCCAGTAATGGACCGGCACTGGGTAAAATGGGCAGTCCTGTGAGCAGTCAGGGAGGAGGGTGGTGGAATTTCTCAAAGTGAAGAGGAAAGAGCGGAAATTTAGATGGGATATTGGAAAGGAATTCCCTCCTGTGAGGGTGGTGAGGGGCTGGGATGGAATTCCCAGAGCAGCTGTGGCTGCCCCTGGATCCCTGGCAGTGCCCAAGGCCAGGCTGGAGCAGCCTGGGACAGTGGGAGGTGTCCCTGCCCATGGCAGGGGTGGCACTGGATGGGCTTTGAGGTCCCTTCCAGCCCAAACCATTCCAGGATTCCACAATTTCATGAAAAGGAAACTCTGGGCTGATTAAACCTGCCTGGGGGGATTTTTCCTGTGCTTGCTCCTTGTACCAATCCCTGTCCCTGTGGCTCTTCCTCACAGACACTGGAAACATCCACGACAGGGAGGTTTTGCTTTGCTTGGCTCAAGTGCCTTGTTGGAACGTGATAATAATGGTCAGCTGCTCAAAAATTACCTATGCTGGGGTTCAGGGCCTAAATTTAACTGAAACTCACCCCAAAATCTCCTGAGATTCCAGCTTCCCAGTCAGTCAGGTCCCCCAGAGGGTGCTGGGCACTGCCCAGGGAATGGGCACAGCCCTGAGGCTGCCAGAGCTCCAGGAGCCTTTGGACAGCGCTGCCAGGGATGCCCAGGGTGGGATTTTGGGGGGTCTGTGCAGGGCCAGGGGTTGGGCTCTGATCCCTGTGGGCCCTTCCAGCTCAGGATATTCCATGATTTTGTGATTCTGTGGGGTTATTACAACAATTCCCGTTGTACCACTGCTGCCTTTCCTTTCCCTCGTGGATGTCGGTGGAGGCTTCACCCAGCACAGGGTCAGGTCCTTCCTGGTGGCTCCTGTCACTCCAAGGAGCACCTAAATCCCTGTCAGCATCTCCTGCTGGAAGGAATTCCCCTTTGCTCTTCCCAGAGGTAAATAAACTCATACTAACATTTCTCAGGATGCCAAAATAAGCTGTTTTCTCTTTATAGGACACCACGCTGACTGCCAGCACCCTTGGAAAGTTCCTCCTGCACAACAACGTTGAAGCCCATCCTGCAGTTCCCCTGAAAGGAAGACTGCTGTCTTTCTGTTTCCTTGATTTGGCTTTGCAAGGAGAGGGGCCTTGTGGCAATGGGAAGAGCAGCAGGAGGGCTGGCAGCACGTCCTGGCTTTCCTACAGCATTTGTGGCCTTGGGCCGCTCATTTGGTGCTTGTGCCTTTTCAATGTGTGCGTTTGATACATAAACACCAACGGCCTTCCCCGTGCTGCTCCTGGCTCTGCCTTTCCAGAGCACAGATTTCCTGGAGCCCTCCTGGAACCCTCCTCACCCAGCAAATGAAGCAGAACTCGGCAGAAGGAAGAGGAAAAAACTTGTGAACTCTGTGTTGGAACCCAGACCTGGGATATTTCATGGAATGCTGGAATGGTTTGGGTGGGAAGGGACCCCAAAGCCCACCCAGTGCCACCCCTGCCATGGGCAGGGACACCTCCCACTGTCCCAGGCTGCTCTAGCCTGGCCTTGGGCACTTCCAGGGACCCAGGGGCAGCCACAGCTGCTCTGGGAATTCCATCCCAGCCCCTCCCACCCTCCCAGTGCATTTACAGCACTTTGCCTTGTCTTTAGCTCAGTGGAAGCAGTGACTTTGGTGTTATCACCTGGGGTTGGACATTGAATATTTTCATTAACTCTGAAGTCTTTTCCACNCCCTTCCCTTTCCATAAAATCACAGAATAGTTTGGCTTGGAAGGGACCCTAAAGATCCCCCAGTTCAATCCCCCTCATCCATTTCCATCCCCCATATTCCCATTTTTCTGGGAGATGTATTCACGGGATGTAAAGTCCCTGGGAAAACGCAAGCCTGGTTTGGGTTTTTTTCTTTAAAATGTCCATAGCATTGAGCTCCCATTAATTAATTTTACAAGATGATAAATTGACAACATTACAACATCAGAAAGCCCATCCAGCAGAACTTTTATGGGAATGATTTGTAAATCTGCTGCTTGTAAAGTATTAAAGAAAAGCTGTGGTTAAAAGTTGAGTTTGCTGTGTATTGACAAGGACTGGCCTTAAAATGGGAAAACACAGAAAATGAGTCTGCTGGAACCTGGGTTTGGGGACTCTCTAGGGAAAAGGAGGGAGCTGAAGGGGTGCTCTGGGTGGGCAGAAGGGAAGTAGAAAGATATCCATGGATTTTGTGGAATCCTGGGATTGGGTGGGAAGGGGATGGTCAAGCCCACCCAGTGCCACCCCTGCCATGGGCAGGGACACCTCCCACTGTCCCAGGCTGCTCTAGCCTGGCCTTGGGCACTTCCAGGGACCCAGGGGCAGCCACAGCTGCTCTGGGAATTCCATCCCAGCCCCTCCCACCCTCCCAGTGCATTTACAGCACTTTGCCTTGTCTTTAGCTCAGTGGAAGCAGTGACTTTGGTGTTATCACCTGGGGTTGGACATTGAATATTTTCATTAACTCTGAAGTCTTTTCCACTTCTAAAAGCATTTCTGTAGCACTGTTTACTAAGCACAATCATTTGGCTGTTGATGTTTATATAAAAACAAAGAAAAGATCTCCCTTTTCTGACACTGTGAACTCTCATTGCCATTTTCCTCCTGCGATGACAACGGGAGAATTGCCTTTAATTACAATAATG